>PVKU01001163.1:0-335571 GCA_004027475.1 Anoura caudifer
GGGGGGGGGAGGGGGCAGCAGAGAGCATGAGGTGAAATACAGAAGTATGGACCCTTGGGCATTAACTACAAGGTTATGTTTGGTGAGAGGTGGTCAACGTGAGACACTGGTGAAGTTGTGGGTAAAGCCCTTTACCAGAAGGTGGGCAAGCCAAGTTCTAGCGTTGGTTCTAACATTAACCACGTGAGCGACCAAGGACAGGAAAATGAGTGGTCAGTGCTTCTTAAATATTGGTCTGCAACTGCTGCCAGGTGGATGGCCCGGGAAGCTACTTAAAACACAGATTCCCAGACCCCAGGCTCTTCCTCCAGGTCCTCTGAAACAAGTGGTCTAACTCCTAGTAGTTACATTTGATAGACATTTATTTATGGATTGCCCACTGGGCCAGGCACTGTGCTACCAACATGGAATTAATGGTGAACAAGAGCACAGAGGGAAGGAGCAGGCGTAAGAGATAACCCAAAATGCAAATACCTGTGTCTTCAGTAATGCTATTTTTTCCTCCACTAAACAACTGCTGCTTACTCTGTGTTTGCTTTTTTTAAAAAAACTCTGATGTTCGTTTTAATCGAGGTTGTTTTCTCATATTTACTTTCTTTTTTAGCCTACCTCCTCCCTACCAGTTTATCATTAATCCTTGCTACCTGTGTGTGTGCCAGGCTCTTTTGGGAGTTCCCCACCTCGTATTGAAGTGGCAGCTTTCAAAAATTTTGATGGTGACCCACAGTAAGAAATTCATTTGCATGTAAATACATACAAAAAATAGTTTCAAAAAATAATATTTATCCTTACAATCGGTAATGCCTTCTGATACTTTCCATTGAATTCTATCACATTTTTGACCGTGACTCTCGAATGTACTCAGGGCCCACAAATGAGCTGTCGCTCACAGTTTGAGTCACTCTGTATCAGAGGGGGTCTGCAGATGTCTGACCAGTGTGTTTCATTTGAATGGCCTTCTTTGTAGAGTCAGGCAAAGCTCTAGAAGAGAAAGTTCCCACAAGTGTAAAGGTCTTTAGATCTGGCTAGGAAACCTTGTAAATATTTTTCTAAAGAATCAAATAAATGCAAAACCAATGGAAACACTAAAGGTCATTACTTATTCTCTTAGTGGAAGTCACAATCTTCCAGCAATAGAAAAATTAGGTAATGACAGGACTTCCACCCACAGCCCTGGCTTCCAGAAGACCTCATTTGAAGACATGGCCAGGGTAACTCCAAAGAACACTGGGGGTGCGATGCCCCTGTGTGTCCTGGGCAAGGATCCAGGTGGCACCTTGGCCAAGGGTCTCAGTGGTCCTTAAGAATCCTCAGCCAGATAAGAAGACAACCTCAACAATGGCTTGGGATAGTAATGCCAAAGTGAACCCCAAGAATTAAGTATAGAAATTTCTAAAAAATGAAACATAAATATTAATAATTTGGATTTAGAAAAACTTCATACATTCTGTGTTTTAATTATTTAAACTAAGATGATTCACCTTATGGCTCCAATTTAAAATATGTAGTTATATCATTTAGACTTGTGATTTGAAATTAAAATCTTAGGAGCACTCTGAGTTTAATTTATTCATTTTATAGAAACTGCTTAATACTTGGGAGGGCTTGGATTGTTAGAAAAGTTGTAGTTTAAAACTTCTATTTTGGTAAATTTCAAACATATACAAAAAAGAGAGACCAAGGTATAATAAACCAAGCTCCAACAATGTGCCACTGATGGGTAATTTGTTTTTTTCTATATTCCCACCCACTAAGCTCTACCCTCACCCCACCCCAAGATTATTGGAAGCAAATCCCAAACATCATATAATTTAATTTGCAAATATTGCCATTTATCTTCCCCCCAAAAGAACAACTTAAACTAACAACACCACTATCGTACCATAAAATTGTTTTCCTTCTTTAATGTTGTCAGGTGCCCTGTGAAGACTCCCATTTCCCCATCTCCTTCTGCGCACCCCACACCCACATGCGCACAAACACACACATACTCTACAACACTGCCAGAGACAGGATCCGAGAAAGTCACATGCTCAGTTTGTGCGGTGTGTGTCTTAAGTTTCCTGTAATTTGCAGGTTACCTGCCATCTACCTATCTCTCCCTTCCTCTCTTTTAGGCTTGAATATGTTTGCAGAAGAAACAGACTCCTTTGTCCAGTAAAGTTTTCCATTGTCTAAGAATCGTGCATTGTTGTTCTTGTGATTGAGTTTAACATTTTCCTCTGTCCCTTCTGCAGGCTGTACACTGGTAGCTGGATCTAGAGGTGTGACCAGATTTAGGTCCCACTTTTTCTTTTCTGTACAACAACGAGATAGGTGGTGGTGTGTGTTTCCATCAGGAGGCGCGTCCTGTCAGGGTGTCTGGTGTTCCTATTTTTGTGACATTAGCAGTCTTTCCCAGGAGGCACCCAGTGACACCCTTCATTCGTGCTGCAGGTGTTAGCCAGTCACATCCACGCAGAGAAACTTCCCCTTGGCGGTGCTCAAACCCTGGGAGACGTGGATCTCACAGGAGAAGCAGGATCAATAGTTGGTTCTTTCTCTTAATTGACCAGTTTTCAATATAATGAAGCAGTTCTTTAGTGTCCCCTAAAGGTTACAAAGTTGGTGTGATTCATTCCTCTCGGGTTTTGGTGCCATTATCAACGTATTTGGCGTGCTTCGGTCGATGGCAATGTTGTCCCTACTGACACTCAGGCGTCCCGTCTTGGCTGGTGGGAACCTCCTCGGGTTGGCTCTCGAGCCTCTCCAGTACCCACCCCCTTAGTAATCTTTGAAGATGATGTACTTCAAGGGAACAGAGGAAATGCACATTTTACAAATTCATTTTAAATGTTTAGAGGAGTATGACCAAACTTTGTAATGTAACCACTCACCCACCAAAGACTATCTTGGAAATGGTTGTTAAAACCTGCTCGATTTAGTAAACGAAATAGCTTATGCTAGCTAAAATGGAATGCTCGAAGAAATATATCGGTTTTGAATATATGGTCTTACTAAATCAAAATTTATTTTTAAGAAAGTGAAATTGTTTCCAACCAATCTTTTCTTTATATGAAAACTGTCTTATAGGATATCACATGTGCCCCTGGCTGCCGGCCCTCTGAGCTCTGACGCCGGCCCTCTGCAGCGCCACCCGGACGGACTCTGCAGCCAGCTGGCCCATGAACCCCTCCGTTCGCATCACCCACTTCTCCTGAAATACACCTCCCACCAGGAAGCTCAGCCTGCCTTGCAGCACCCGTTTCCTGCAGTATCCCACTGTTACTGGGGGGAAAGGGTGATTCTGTTTCCATCCCATAGCGAGGGTCAGTCAGAGGCTGGACTGGCTGCGGGGAACACACTGATGACCGGATCTCAGCCTGCCCTGCCGAGCCGGAAGCAGACAGGTAAACAACCGTGTTTAACCTCAGTACTATTCAAACTGCTGTGAGAGCAGTGAAGAGAGCTGATAAGCATATAAGGAAGTCAGAGAAAATGCTCAAGAGAAGGTGGTATTTAAGCTTTGACTTTCCAGAGAAGCTGGATTTTGCAAGGTGGAAAGAGCCAAATGTGTTCCGAGCTGGGGAACAGCATAAGCAGAGGGAACTGCATGAGTTCAAGGAGGCTAGAACACAACAGTGAGAAAGCTCTCCACTGCAGTCTGCCTCCTTCAACCTACTGGTACTGGTTCTGCCTCCCAGAACTAAATTGTGGCTGAATAATAAAGCTGATATTTGGTGCCAGCACTATTCTAAGAATTTCACATGTGTCCCCTCATTTAACCCTTATAACAATCCCATGAGGAAGCACCTACCATTATCCTCATTTTACAGATGAGCAAACAGAGGTCAGGAAACCTGTCCAAGGCCCCACAACCAGGAAGAGCTGGGGCCAGGTGAGAACCTAGATGGCACGGCACGGAGCCAGCTCTCTTATCACTCTGCTAAATCTCTCCTGGTTGCCAGTTTCTGCCTCTCCATCTCCCTGTTACCACACGAAACAGCTGGAAGGACTGTCACCAATTTGTGGGAGTGTGTCTACTCGGTGCGCCAAACTGACTGCAGGGATTCCAGGGGTGCTCCTCAAAGACACCAAGCAGTCCCCAGCAGGGTTGCAGAAACCTCCTGAAGTTTTGTCTTCTTCAGGACAAACATGCTGGTTCCTTTACTCTTCCTGAGGTGCCCCACCCCTCCTCTGGCTGAGGTCCAGGTGGTGACCTCGCCTACCAAACACTCCCGCAGGGCCCTCTGGTCCCTACAGAGTGGGGAAACCAGGAGGAACCTTGAATCCCTTTGCTCTGGACTCCATAGGTCTAGTTATACAGGTATTTTTTAGTTAACAGACTTTATTTTCTTTTTTAATTCAATTTTATTTTATTGATTATGCTATTACAGTTGTCCCATTTCCCCCCATTCACTCCCCTCCACCCTGCACACCCCCTCCCACCCACATTTCCCCGCTTTAGTTCATGTCCATGTGTCGTAAGTTCTTTAGCTTCTACATTTCCCACACTATTCTTGCCCTCCCCTATTTTCTACCTACCGTTTATGCTACTTATTCTCTGTACCTTTTCCTCCTCTCTCCTCCTCCCACTCCCCTGTTGCTCACCCTCCATGTGATCTCCATTTCTGTGTTTCTGCTCCTGTTTTAGGTATTTGCTTAGTTTGCTTTTGTCTTAGGTGTGGTTGTTAATATCTGTAAGTTTGCTGTCTTTTTACTGTCATATTTTTTATCTTCTTTTTCTTAGATAAGTCCCTTTAACATTTCATATAATAAGGGCTTGGTGATGATGAACTCCTTGATCTTATCTGAGAAGCACTTTATCTTCCCTTCCATTCTAAATGACAGCTTCGCTGGATAGAGCAATCTTGGATGTAGGTCCTTGACTTTCATGACTTGGAATACTTCTTTCCAGTCCCTTCTTGCCTGGAAGGTCTCTTTTGAGAAATCAGCTGACAGTCTGATGGGAACTCCTTTGTAGGTGACTGTCCCCTTATCTCTAGCTGCTTCTAGAATTCTCTCCTTCATTTTAATCTTATTTAATGTAATTATGATGTACCTTGGTGTGTTCCTCCTCGGGTCCAACTTCCTTGGGATTCTCTGAGCTTCCTGGACGTCTATTTCCTTTGCCAGATTGGGGAAGTTCTCCTTTATTATTTGTTCAAATAAGTTTTCCACTTGTTGCTCTTCCTCTTCCCCTTCTGGTACCCCTATAATTTGGATGTTATGTCCTGGAGGTTTCTAAGCCTCTCATTTTTTTTGAATTCTTGTTTCTTCATTCTTTTCTGTTTGGTTGTTTCTTTCTTCCTTCTGGTCCACTCCATTGATTTGAGTCCCAGTTTTCTTCCTATCACTAGTGGTTCCCTGTGCATTTTCCTTCATTTCACTTATTGTAGCCTTCATTTGTTCATCTAATTTGCGACCAAAATCAACCAATTCTGTGAGTATCCTGATCACCAGTGCTTTGAACTGTGCATCTGATACGTTGGCTATCTCTTGGTTGCTTAGAAGTATTGAGCCATATATATACATATTTTTGGGGGGGGGTCTGGTTGCATCTGTTATGTAGTGAGGGGCGGAGCCTTAGGTGTTCACCAAGGTGGGGGAGCCCAGTTGCTGGGTTGTGATGCTGGATGTGGGGGCGGGGTTAGAGAGGGAACAATGGCACTTGCTCTCCTCTCTCGTATTTCAGTCCCTTCGGTCACTTCCCACAAGCAAATTGGGCCCTTCTGACATTGCCTCCCGGGTGGGTGGGCCTGTGTATGCTCTAGGACCCTGTGGGTCTCTCCAACGTATTCTCCTGTGATGCTGGGAGTCTCTTCCAGCACCTCAACCCTGACAAGTGTTTTCAATCGGTGCTTTTAGGCTTTATTTCCCAGCACTGGGGCCCTGTGTTGCGTGGTCTGTCTCCTTGTTTTCTCCTGGCTTATCTGCATGCAAATGTGTGTCCACAGTCAGCCAGCCGCCTTGCACACCCAGGGTCTGCTAGCTGCTGTCTGTGAGCCCAGGACTGCCAATCACCGCTTTCTCCTGCCACGACCCCTCTCCACAGGCCACCAACTCTGCCCCTCCTATTGGTCTGGGTGAATGGTTGTCGAACTTCCTTACAGTTCAATTTTCTGTCAGATCTGGTTGTTTTTCTGTTTCTAAATCTTTGTTGTCCTTAATTTTGGTTGTGTGAGGAGGCACAGTGTGTCCACCTATGCCTCCATCTTGGCTGGAAGTCCTCCAGACTTTATTTTCTTAGAGCAGTTTGAGGTTTATAAAAAACATTAAGCAGACAGTCCCAAAAGTTCCCATATCTCCTTTCACTGCAGAGTTCCCCTTAGTATTACCATCTTCATCAGTGATAGAACTGTTGTAACGACGAACCCATATTGATACAACTAAAGCCCACAGTTCTCATTAGGGTTGACTCTTTCTGTTGTAAATTCTATGGGTTTTGACAAATGTGTAAGGTCGTTACTTTACACATTTTCACTGCTCTAGAAATCCCCTGCACTCTACTTATCCTTCCTCCTCACCCCCAAACCCTGGGGACCACTAGTGTTTTTACTCTCTCCAAAGCTTCGCCTTTTCCAAATGTCACACAATGGGAATCACACCGTTTGTGGCCTTTTCAGACTGGCTTCTTTCACTGAGCAGTATTTAAGTTTCCTCCGCGTTGCTTCACAGTTTGACGGCTCATTTCTTTGTATTATTGAAGAGTATTCTACTCTATGATGTACACAGTTTGTCCATTCACTGGGCATCTGGGCTGCTTCTTTTTGGCAATTATGAGTAAAACTGCTCTAAAAATTTGTGTGCAGGATTTTTTGTGGCCATAAGTTTTCAAATAATTTGAGCACAACCTTTTTTTTTTAATAGCTCTATCAGCATACTGGCTTATTCTGAATTTACAGGAAGTTAAAACCCCAAGGATTCTATTTTTCAGATGCAATTTTTGAATCTAAGTATGTCCTATTAAATTTGTTTTTGTTTGACACAGCCTATCATTCCAACCTACTGACCTTAATGGCGGTATCTATCACATCTGTTGTCTTGCCTGACTCCATGACACTGACACGCTGGTACCTGCATGTCACAAGTCTTCGCCCATCGGTACTGCGGTTGTGTTAGGCCTCACTAGCAACTGCTCCCAGAGGGACTGAGATTCATGAGCTGGCACTTCATGAATACAGCAGACCATCCAGTTTGCCACTATATTATTGTCTATACGTCTTCTTGTCCACAAAGATGTAAGAGATTCTCTTACATACCTTGCTGAACATGACTGCATTCCTAAGGTCTACGCGTCTGTAATGTTGATCTGCCTGGCCACTGCTGAGAAGCACTTTGCGGTAAAGAGCAGTTCTCAGAAGAACCAAACACCAACAGAACCTGCTAAAGAGTGTCACACAGCACAGCCTGATCTGAACTCCAGGGTGACCTTGCTACCTGCCCACAGAATCCACAGAAATTTGCAGTGAGCACCTCACCCATGGAGGGATTTGGATAAAAGATGGCCACCTATGGTGGTCAGAGGATTCTGGGATGCTGCAGAACAATTACTAACAGATGGCTATGGTCAAAATGTAGGATGCCCAAGACACCATGAGAAGCACAGTGATGGGAAACTTTGAAGGGAGGGGTCTATGGAGAGGCACCATTCTCAGGGGGGCACACAATTTCTAAGTTCCACTGCAGAGTGAAAATGCAGAGACTTTGCTGGGGGTGGAGAAGTTAACACCCCCATCCCACCAGTCCACAGCCCCAGCCCATGACAAATGGGAGATCCCCAAGATAACTGGAACTTCCATTCCAGGACATTTGGGACCTCAATCCAGGATGGGTTCCAGACCCCTGCCCAGTCGGCACTCCAGGCACCAAGGCGCTGCCAGCCAGAACAGAGGACACAGCCACCTTATCCTGCAGCCACAGGGCACACGCCCCAGGAAAACCTTCCTTACACCCGTGCTCAGGCCCCAGGGAGGGGCAGACGGCCACAGTGGAACACGGCCCCCTCCCACACCCTGCACTGATGCAGCTCGGCCACTGCCCTGGGCAGTCATGCAAGGCAGGGTGGGGAGGGGAGAGCTGGGCAGAACTGGCACCAAGAGGCAGGGGAGGAGTGGCAAGGACCCCACCCTGGGGAGGTGGGACCACCTGTGAGCTGAGGCTCCACAACCTCAGCACATGCCTCACTGTCCCATCGGATTTCACTTACAAAACACAGATTCAGAGGTGAGAGTAGTAAGAATTACAAGCCAGCCACCTCAGAGCATTAATCCCCAGCGCGGGGCCTTCTGTGCACCCACTGCGCTGGTCCCACCCTCGCAGTGCATCTTGGAGGGAAGGCCCCATCAGTGATCAATAAAGGCGATTTTATCTCCTTAAAACAGTTCTTAGTTCAATAAAAAAGGCCACTGACCCTTGTCTTCGTCCAAATCAGTCTCGGGACCTGCGGCTGCATCAGTGGCTTGTGACTGTGACAGCCCATGGACGACTCCTAGCCACGCCTGCACAGCATCGCTCCGATTCACTTTTACATCGGACACACGTGTCTGTTTGCTTCTTTCCTGTTGTGTTTTATTTTTCCCTCACTTTCTTCTCTTTCATTTTCTGGTTCAGCTACATCATTTTGAATTTAACTTGGCCTTCAAGTAGCCAGCTGCTAGAGCCCACCTGGTACAGTCGGGATGGTTTAATGGACTAGTCTCTGCTGTTATCTGGGTCAGCTAAAAACTAAGATTCAACCCATATGATTGGAGACAAAGGAGAGCACAAGGAAAACAAGCGGAGATCCAGAAGACCCAGAGACAGCCTAAAAGACTGTAAGGGTCAACCTCTACTAGGGTTTAAAAAAAAAACAAACAAAAAAAAAACAAGGAGGCTGGGGAATCCCCAAATTATGTCCACTTTGGAAAATACCACGAGTTTAAGTAGAAAATTTTCCTACAAAATCATGGGTTCTGACTAATAATATCGAATTAGTCTGCACTCGCTGCTCATGAGCCATGCACATGAGCACTGCGCCCTCACTCCATGCAGATGCTCAAAAAGGAAAGGGGCAGGCTGGCGACTACATTACCACTGTCAGGTAACGGGTCATCTCAGCCTTCCGTGCACGGTCATTCAGGGCCACAGCTCTTCCGCGCCCCTTTATGGGTTTTTCAGGCACTCCACGTGCAGCTGGTGAAGTCACCCACAGTGGCCAGGCTGGCCAGCGTGCCAGGACAGGCACTGGGCTGTGGGGACAATGTACATGATGGAACAGGAGGTGAAGTCTGCAGAGGGACCTTCTGTGAAACTACTCAGCGGCTAAATAACAAATCTCTAAAAAAAATTCGGGGTATTTTGTGTATCCATTTGACAAGGAAAATCTAACTAAAATTTTCATTACTTCATAACTAAGTGGCTCAACAAGATCCAATTTTAATAAAGAAATGGAAAGTTCATAAAAATAAAGCAAGAAAACAAAAACCATCTTTGGTGATGGATGGAAATGAGTTTACCCAGGTGTAAAAACCTCACTTCTGGGTAAAGCATAGCCCACGTAGTACTATGAAATGAATGGCATCACTGGCTAAAACACACACATTTTTTTTTTTTGTCTTCAGAAAGAAAATCTATAGACAAAAGCACAGGAAACCTCCATATTCTGATGTAGGAATTAATCTGTACTATTTGCTTTCTAAATCTTTCAAAATAGAGATCCAGAGCAGAGATTTTGCTTTCATTCACTGAAGCATTTCTAACCATAGGCTGTCCCTACATAGAGTCCTTCATGGAGTCGGCACTGTTTAATGTTACAGCGGCTCTGGTCATAACAGAAGGGCCTCATGAGGCATAATGATTCACCCAGCATTACTCAAAGTCCAGATTAGCACATTTTCCTAGAAAATATCTTGTTATCTTCTTAAGAGTTAGGCATACTGGCAGGCATCTCCCTCATTATCGCAAAATTCTGAATCTCAACTAAAGTTGGCTTTCCTTTTCCCTAGCCTTTTTACAGATCCTGCAAAAAAAAAAAAAAAAAGTGTCTAAAGATGCTAAGTGTACTAAATTACGTATCTTTGCAGGGGGTGGGGGAGCTGCCAAATAAACTCTGATGCCCTGAATTGTAAAATGGACCAAAATTTCAGATCAGTTTAAACATATGTGTATACTGGGGAAAGGGACATTATATTAAAAACCAACAAAATATATAGTGTTAAATAATTTGTGAGGAAGAAGTTAATCAAAATGAAGCAACAGAAAGTAACGGCTTGATGAATTACAAATGGGAGATAAAACTCAGAAGGCTTTTTTCCCTAGAGAAGCATTTCTTCAGTTATGATGACCAAAAAAGTGAATTTGAGGCAAAAAAAGGAGAGAAATACAAAGAAAAAAGTAAAAGGATGAGGTTGCTTGTACAGGGAGATGAGAATCTATGAGACCCCACAGGCAGGGCAACGCTGGCTGGCAGCAGCCAGGAAGGCGTGGAAGCGGGAGACAGCAGGCCTCTGGCAGAAACCTGCGGTGGCTGAACCAGTGAATTCGGGGAGTGCGCCCTGCTGAGCTGGGCGCAGTGGAGAGCCCAGCAGACAGTGGGGAGGAGCCGCGGGGAGTCTGCCTTCTGGAGCCCAGAGAGCCAGAGAAGCCAAGGGCACCCCTGGAGTGAAATGAAGTCCATCTGAGGTCACGGGAAAGGGAAATCGGCCTGCTCTACTCCTGCTTTGCATTGGAATCATGAGAAAAGCCAAGGGCGAATCCAGTTGGGGCAGCAGGACAGTGCAATGGGGTCCTCGGGTCCACCTACTGTATAATATCCACCCATCCACAAAGCCTCGGGCCTTCTGTCCACGATGGTCACTGTATCTCAGGAGGTCTCCAAGCCAGGAGTGGGAGTCCGCCTCTGCAGCCCACTCCAACTGAGCTACCAGTAAGTTAAATATGAACTGCCAGGTGCCCTCACAGAAAGGAACTAGAAAAAGAAAGAGGAAGAGATCTGACCAAAGTCACACACTGCAATGTAGCAGGAGGGCAAGAGCGACAGAGGGAAGAAAGAGGGGACAGTGAAACCCAGAAGCAGGGAGGAAAAGAGAAGGAAATACATGAGGGTCAGGAAGCTGTTGTCATGAGCAGCCCAACTGGCTTATTTGGGTTTTTACGCAAATGGCAATGAAATATACTGTATCTGCCCAGTGGCACCTGCCAGAGCTTGAATTTCAGCCAAGTCGCAGCTGTGCAGAGGCTAGCTCAGCCAGTGAGACGGATGTCCACACCCTCCTCTCTGCGCCTCTGTGTTTTCATCTGTGAAGGGAGGCACTAGCAGGTAAGACCTTCCCCCAAATTGCTGACCATCACAATTACTTGGGGCACTTTCTAAAAACACAGATCCCTGGGCTTCACTCTGCACCTGGGAAATCGGAGTCCTGAGGGGTGAGGTGCGGCAATCTCCAAGTTCACAGTCAGCTTCACCAACACTGGACTGCGACGGTCTCTCAGGCTATGTCCAATCAAACCCTCTGAGTCCAAACACTGTAAACCTAGAGGCCCGCACATGACCAACCCAAATATCAAGCTGTACTTTGGGGCTTCTTCCTTCATAAATAAACACATGCATATACCGGGTGCAAGACACAGTGGCAGGTGCTGAAGAGTTTCTAAGAACAGCTCTGAGGGCAGGGGAAAGGGTAGACCCACACTAATCATTTCAGTGTACCTGGCCTGGGTCAGGATCTTAAAAAAGAATCCCGTCACCCCGCAGCTCCAAACTGATGGCATTGCCACAGCTGTGGAAGATCCTCTGGTTCCTCTACCACGTCCATTCTGAAAGACTAAGATGTAAGGAACTAGATTTCAGCCCCAGTGTGGCATCGGCTCCACCTTGGGTTCTGCTGGGCCGGGCTGTCCAGCTCCCCTCCTCACGGAAGCCCTGCCAGGGCTCTGCCTCCCTAGCTCCAGCCAATTCCTTTCTAGGTAAATGACCCTGATCACACACTGTCTAAGATCCACACAGCGATGGGCCTCCCAGACTCACCATTCCATCAAGATCCTAGGCTCAGCAACAAGATTTCCCACAGCCCAGAACTCCCATTCCCGGTCTGAGACCATGAGGTTCCAGAACTAGGACTGAGGCTTTTACACCCTGAGCCAAGTGTGTGGATGGAACTGCCAGCTCCAAGGTCTCCTTCCATGTCAAGGTGAATAAGCCCTGCAGTTGTCCCTGTCAGCTCCACAGAGCTCAGGACCGGGTCTGTCTCCTCCAAACTCCCTGCTGCAAAGCCAGATGTTTTCTCAGGCCGCTACACTCAGTGAACAAAGAAACCAACGCTGTATCTGAGCAAACTATGTAGATTAGAACAGGTTACTTACATTCAGAGAAACCATAATATCCTGAGTTATACCTTGTCCCAGTGCACTTAGGTTTAGACAATAAATTACATGAATGTTACATGGTCACCCTAATAAAAATCCAAATGATCACATGACACACAGAAGCAACTGTCTAATTTGTTTCAAATATCCAACACATCAAATAGACTGAGCACTGAATTAGTAATTCTGCCACGCCTGGGAGGGCCATTTATCTGAAGGCCAAATTCAAGGGTCCCTTATGGGTACACTGAAGCTGCACCACCCCACAGAGCTGACCCAGGTCCCCGTTTATGAGCACACCCCTGTCTAACAGCAAAACAGCCTCCCCACGTGGCATGCCCTTAACACCGGGAACATCCCGTCGCTGTCCCAGGAACACGTCACCCGTGTTTATCTCTTAGTCAATGAAATGTTCAAAAACCACAAGACACTCAGAGCTGGGTGTGGACTTTTGTCATGGTAGTTTCTGCAGACACATTTAGGTGGCAGGACAGTGATGACACTCTTGGGCATCTGTCCCCATGAAAGGCAAGAGAAGGGCAAGGAATTCAAAGCAAGGGATTACGATCCTACTTGGTACAACTGCCCTGGCTAACCAGGGTGGGAAATGTTTTCAAAACTTGGGATTTTTTTTTTTAAAGGAGTTTGTGGTGAGTCCAAGGGATGACCTTCTAGTTGCTGGTATAGAAGGAGAGAACCTTGGTTGCTACTCCAGTGCTCGGGGAACTACGACTCCCTGCCACTCTGTGGATGAACCTGAGGCACAGGAGAAAGTGGCTGCAAATATCCGGGCACCAATATATCGACCAGAAACATCCACTCTGGGCTCACAACCAACAGACACTGTCCAGCTGGATTTCAATCAGCGCGGCAACCTCAAGGCCAGAGACTGCGTTATGTCATCCCGGGTAGGAAAGCTCCTTCTGATTCTTTCCTAAAGGTCCGATTGGAAAAGAAGACAGAGAAAGAGACGCACAGCGAGACGGACAGAGACAGCTAGAGAGTCGGGGAGCGTCTGTGGATGAGAAGGCTGGCTGCCTCACGGCCCTCAGTCCTCAAAATGCCCTGCACTCTGTCCCTAGAACATTCTAAACTGACAGTGAATCTGGGATGAGAACGAGTATCTCTTGATGGCTGTCAATTCTTCAGTGTCCCCCAACTTCAGCCCCTGATATGGTGGGACCTCTGGGCCCCCTGGCAGGGTCAAAGAAGCAGAGTCCCGGCTCCTGCTGGTGGCCCTGTCCGCGCAGAGGGAGGGAGCGTGCACACCGCAGCAGCCATGGGCACGGAGCTGCCACAACCCAGAGCCCTCCTATGCCAAACCTGCTCAGGACCCTGAAGGGCAGGTTAACTTACAAATCAGGCTCCCTCCAGCTATAGTTATTTTTATTTAAAATAATATTTTCATGTCTTCTTTTATAGTTGGTGGTTTTTCAGTCACTAGCATAAACACGTATCAATGCAAAATTTAATGGAATCTTTTTTAAAGCTTTTATTTATTTCTAGAGAGAGGGGAAGAGAAGGAGGGAGAGAAACATCAATCAGTTGCCTCTCGCACGCCCCCAGCTGGGGACCTGGTCCACAACCCAGGCATGTGCCCTGACCAGGGAATCAAACCGTGACAACCAGAGACCTTTTAGTTCAGGCCAGCACTCAATCCACTGAGGTACACCCGACAGAGCTAATGGAACATGTTTAAGTGGGAAACTGTGATTCTGGAAAAGAACCACAGGGCAAGGCACTGACCTGCGTGAACTCACGGCCTGCATGCTGCAGACCCGAGGCGGGCTTTCTCCCTGATCCTTACTGGTTATTCTGTGAGGTACTCACTGTTTACAGATGAGGGAACTGAAGCTCAGAAAGATTAAGTCACTTAACTAAGTTTGATGGGGGAGTCAAGAGTCGGAAAATTTTAGTTCCAGGTAACAGTTAATAAGCCTAGTAGTTAATGCATGTGAAAGCTATTGTTTCAGGAACTGCAGTACGGCCCACCCTGACTCCAGGAGACCACAAGCAGACGACCTCTGTGCTCCAGGACAGACCATAAGCAGTCAGGGTGGTATCCGAGCCATCGTGTTCCAGGGAGAGCAATCCGCAGCCCAGGACGCACATAAAGAAAACGACCGGTCAGCAGATGAAAGGATGTTAGGGAAACTGCCGGACTGCTGCTTTTACCTGGTTAACCTCCTTCCTGAGTCCCAAATCCCTCACCTGTAGTTTTTTCTGTTGAATTCCAGACCCTTTACCTACACGTTTGCCCCCTTACAAAAAAGGCTGGCTTGAAAGGGAAGGTAAGACAGTTTGTCAGGGAACAAACCTGCCATCTTCTCAGACCACTGGCTGTCTGAATAAGACGCCCATAAAGATCCGGTCCTTGTCTCTGCTTATCAGGTCTGGTAGGTGACAGGCAGCACGAGTGCAGCTTTTCCGGTTTCAGATTCACCCTGCTAGAAGCTAGCCCCCCTAATTCCAGAGCCCCTGCTCCCAGCCACAGGTGCACACACGCACCCCCCTGCATACACTTGCCTGCCTTTGTGAGCATTTTCCATTCTTTTTCAGCCAAAAAGCCATGGAGAGAGCTTAAATACCTACAATCCCACAGAATAAGTACAAACAGATAAGAAACATTGACAAAGGGAGAACAGATCAAAGGAAAAAAGATTACTCAATTCTGAGGTTAACCCACAAGAACTCAAGCCATTGGCTGAGATGCCAGAAGCCACAAATTTGGTTCTGAGAAGTCCTCTTCAGCCTAAGAATTTGATGCTTCATCATGAGGAATCCCCTTTTCTGCCCTAAAAGGAGAAGATAAACTAATACAGAGATCATTTCCATCTCTTCTTAACATGGGAAGAACTGATCCATAAAACACAGCAAAGGGAAATAAGCAACACAGAGAATGTCACACACAACCACCCCACACTCCCTCTGGGAGCCCCGAGGCCACAATAATGATCTCGGACAACACCACCCTGACCTGCTGAAAGTGACTCCATGGGGATGTTTGTTTGCTTTTCAGCCTTTTCACTGTTTGCCAGAAAGGAGCTATGGTGGTGACTGGAAGCGTTCCAGGACCGAAACAAGCCACCTCCTCTAGCCCACAGGGTCTAAAACTCCCTCAGGTGCTAGAGGTGTGGCCTTTACCAGCAGCTCTGTCCATCCTCGCCCTCTGTGTGCACACGCAGGCAGTGCTCAGGGGTAGAAACAACCCTAACAACTTTGTCTAATTAACCAAGGGAGACAGAGCCGTCCCTCAGCACAGCCCTACCCAAGCTCCCATGGAAAACGTATGTCTCTGCTGATAATTGCACCTGAGCGTTCCAGGCCCATATTAACTCTCCAAACAAGACAGACAATGCCTGTGAAAAACAATGTGGTGAAGAAGAAGAAAAGACGTAATAAGGAAAGATTACAGGAAAGATTACAGTTTCTCGTTAAGTTCTTCAAATGAGCGACTTAGCTTCTGTGTTCACAACATGTGCCATTAAGCACAAACAATAAAAGAAAATGCTTCACTCAGTTGAACCACAAACAGAATCAGTAAAGACCATGAGCCTGAGTAGGACCCACATTTCAATCACAAGTTTGCATTGCAATCAGATGAGAGAAGCTAATGAGAGATAAAATTCTGCTTGCAAATGGCATAGAAATGCCTTCTGTTGTTAATAGTCTTTTACAAATAACCCAACTAAGCAGTCAGCTACATTGTAACTTGAAATCCACCATCCCCAAAAGGAACTGGCTTTTCTGATCAAGGAAAAGATGGGTTCTCTGGCAAAAGGTGCTCGTTTTCAAAAGCCTGGCAGAGGCACAACAGTGAGTCCAGATACCATTCCATGCAGCTGCCACAAGCCGTGGCCACACATGCTAAAGACCAGTCTCCCTGGCAGCCTGCAATCAAATTAGACCACCCACTGCTTTCCCAGAGTAATGTTTCTTCCTTTCATAGTACTCATCTTGATTTCTACTTGTTCATTTACTTGTCTGTTCATTGTTTATCATTAACACCACACCGCAAAGGCCAGGAGGAAAGGGTATGCTCTCACCTTTGACTGATGTTGCCCCAGCACCAAGTCACCTCCTGGACAACAGCAGGTGTTCAATAAACACATTTCGCATTGTTGTTCATTCAGTATTTGTCAATGACTGAGTCGCTTAGTGTCATTAAATAGCCGTGCATGTAATTGACATAATCATTAACCATGAAGTTCCTAAAGGACACTATCATAACAGTAACATTTTGCCAAAATGTCAAAGAAAGGTATGGGGGAGCATGAAAATTTCTACACAATTTCTGAAAACCTTCTGGGAAGCAACTGAGAACATGGGTGGCCGCTGAACCTTGGCTTAGATTAACTTTTCTCTTTAAAGGAAGACCTGGCTTCTTTCTCATTGGCTACTGGGAGTTAGTCTGACTCTCTTAACTGCCACCGTGCTAATGCCCTGTTGCAATGATGTGGCTGGTCAGGTCAAAGAGGATGGCGCCCTGGCCATCGCACCCACCCTCCACTCTGGAGGCGGGGCAGCAGATGTACCTCCCGTCAAGTCCAAGAAGCCACACTTACAGCGAAAACCACACCAATACACAATAGATGTCTGGGCTTCTTTCTAGACATCGGGAGTCCCTCTAACTAGAAGCCAAAGATCATCATTGACATTCTGGTGACTGTGGCCCAAGAATGGTTCTTTTACTAACAGCCATGCCCTTGCATGCCACAGGTACATGCCAATCACAGGCTCTTCAGCCTTAAGACATGCACCTCTTTGCACCAAGCAAACTCCATATGTAGCAGAATTCCCATGAGCAACATTAGAGTTAGAAACTGGCACATGCATGAATCCGATGTCTTAGTCATATGGGGCACTGATATGCAAACATGCTAAATGTTCAGCTATATTTAACGACATCATGAAAAGTAAAAATTTTAATGGAAATTACCAATTTCCATCTTGATGAATGAATAATAGTGTTCACTAATACTAGTGAATTTTTTTAAAAGCAGAAAAGCAATTTATAAATCATATTTTCTATTTCCATGGGATTATAATTAAAAATGTATTCTAGCCCTGGCTGATGTGGCTCAGATGGTTGGAGCATCGTCCTGCAGATCCAAAGGTCGCAGGTGTGATCTCCTGTGTGGGCGCATAGCCAGGATGCAGTTCAATCCCCAGTCAGGGCGCGTATGAGGCAGCAACCACTCAATGTCTCTCTCTCACATCAATGTTTCTCTCTCTCACCACCCCTCACTTCCTCCTGCCCTCCATTCCTGTCTCTCTAAAAGCAATGAAAAAAATGTCCTTGGGTGATAAATATTTTTAAATGTATTCTAATAAACTTAAACTTGAGCCAAAAGTAAAATTGTGTTAAGCATCTTTAAATTTTAGATATAATTTATTTTAAAAAGGTTAAGAGTTTAATGTACCATTCTGCATAAACTAAGATAATAAACTGGTTAAAGTCTCTCACTAAAACTTTCTAATTTTGCATACAATGTAACAATACAAGTTGTTTTGAATTTACCCAGAAGGTCTTTGGAAGTTAAATTTAAAAGGTAAACTAAGAAAATATATACTCATTCCTAAAAAGGTGAATTGACAGAAAGAAAGGTTTCCATTCCAGAGTCAATGCCCCAACATGTACTCACTCGGGGGACAGGAAAACGGTGGGAGCGGTGGGTTCACATCCTGCCCCTCCTCCAGCTCCCATGTGCTTTCTTCTCCACCCAAAGACGACTGGGACTGCATGAAACTCACAAGCAACTGAGCCCCAGACCGGAGGCCCTGAGGCCGCCTTCAGACACGTGGCAAAACCACCTCTCCAGGATCTGGTGACTGACATGCAATCTTGTGCACCGTGGTCCCTAAACTGTGCTGATTTAATGGGCATCTCTAGTCCTGACTTTCACATTTTATTTCCCATCAAAGCTTGAATTTCTTGAAACACCGAGTGCATGCCTGGTTTTTGTTTGCGAACATCCTGTAGTATGTGTACCAGCTGCAGAGGAGCTTAATGTGAAGAGGTCAGCAGCTATTTCAAAGAGGCTTTATTAACCACAACAACAAAGCCCCAAAGTTTCGTTTGGTACCCAATGTAGCTACTGAAGTGGCTGTGCCCATTTTAATGGGTCCTGGAGTTGTTTTAGGAAACACAAGTATCAATCTGTATTTCAGGAACATATAAATGCTTCCTCTGAACAGTAAATGAATGTTTGAATGACAAGAATTTCACCCTATGAAAGGTTTCCAAGAGGGAGTTCTCTTATCGTGTGAAAAAAAGGTTAGTATTACCACTAGCTGGATGCTAGACATCTTGTTTCAAGTACATGTGGTCAAGCCAAGCCATGACCACTGAGAGCAAGAGAAAGTTCTCAATTGTCTCCTTTTGTCAAAAGCGACTTTGAACAAACTTCAGCTCTGTTCATGGGGTATGGAGGGAGAGTGAGGTCAGATGCTTACAGGCAGGGGCTTGTCCCAGCAACTCGTGGGGAGATCTGTCAACACGCCTGCTCCAGACTCCCAAGACCACCAGAGACACGGCTGGATCAACAGGGTCCAGTTTCCACAATGACCTGCAAATCAAACCAGTGCACCTGGCACCCAGGAACATGATTATTTTGTTTCCCAACCTAAGTTTCATCACGCTCGTCTCAACACTCAGCAGCATACAGTTTTATAAAAGGGGTCAGGAGGCTCTGAGATGGGTCATGTGTTCACCAGCTCACTGTAAGGACTTGGGCCTCAGCTTCTTCATCTAAAAAATGAGGTGATGATGAAGCTGGAGCAAAGTCCCTACCTTCTGTTTCATCACACAGATGCTGTCTTTTGAAAGGGTTTCACTGCTAACAAAACAAATAACCTGGTTTACTAGGTCAGGGCCAGTGTAACTTGATCGTAGAAATAAGTATCTTCCATCAGCTGCTGGAAATATGGAAAAACAGGTTAGTACAATACCTTCAAAGTACTGTGGAGCTCGGGGTCCCAGATGATTTCAATATGTTCATTCTATGATTCTTTTTCTGAAATCTGCCTCTCTGAATGCACATTTCCTTCCGTGCTACACAGACCAGCAAAACATGAGGCGAAGTGCCAGGTGCTTTTGGAAGCTGACCGGCAGAGAGTGACACCTATGTGGTCTGATGCTCCCAACCAAATCTAAAACGTAAGTAACAGACACACTCTTTCAAATCAATACATCTTGGTCACACCCTGGTCTATGACAAGTTAGGTATGTGTTGTGAGCACATGCAAACAAGGTCAAGGCATGAATTCTCTCTACCTTTCGGTTCATTTAGCATTTAGGTGCAGCCTATTCTAGGATGACCCATGTTCCTACAGCGCCAGGCCTGACACCCACCCCCCAGAGCATGACTCAGCAAAACTCACAGCACCCAGCCAGGGCAGCCTCCCGCCACAACTCCAGGGGGCACCACTCAGGATATGTTCTGTGTGAGCGCCCCTTGGAGGCATACAGAAGCCCTGTGTTCAAGTCCACAGGTTCAAGTCCACAGTCCTACGATGGACCACAAAAGTCATATGCAGCGTTTACATGGCAAACAGTGAGTCCTGGAAGTATAAAAGCCACAAAGAAATGCTTTCAGCTTGCCCTGAAGCGCTGAAGCACCAGCAATAACTAACACAGCAGTCTGGCCAATTCTCAGCTTACTGAAGTACCAACAATCAGAAATCAATAGCTGGACCAGCTACTGATCAGCTACAAGAGATCGGCAAGGCCTTGAAAGGTGTCCCCCTGCTCAAAGGCAACCCTGCAGCAAGAGAGGAGACAGGGAGGACAGCGCCTCAAAATTTTAGGGGAAAATTATGTCCAACCCGGAATTCTAAACCCAACCAAACTAGCAATCAGCTGCAAGGGTGGGATAAAGATACTTTCTGTGCTCAAGTTCTCAAAACATGCATTTCCTCTGCACTTTCACGGAGCTGGAACATGCGCTCTGTCAGAGGAGTTCACCGAGGAAGAGTCCAGGAAAAGAGTCCAAAAAGAAAGTCTTTTAAGGGTCCAGTAAGAAAACAAACAGAAATGAGAAACTCAGAACAACCATTAAAAAAAACTTAAACTGTCATAAATACTCTAAAGGAGAAGGAAAGGGGGCCGCCCTCTGGAGGCTGAGGACTTCCCCCGACCCTGCTTCAGCATAGCTCAGGAATGCGGGCTCTCACACAGGCCAGGAGGGGCCGGACGGCGGATGCGGGTGTCCTGAGGGGACAGCAGGCCCAGGGGACACCACACTGGACCGGGACCGGAGGGTGAAGACCCCTGGAGGGATGGCTCCAAGGATAAGGGTGAAAATGAGAAACTCAAGTGTCAACTGCATAGGTTTGACTTTGATCAAAAGTTGTTTTCCAGAAATGGTAGAGTTAAAAAGATCAAATAGAAAAAAATGCTAACAGCAAAATAAAGTTGTATGAGCAAGGTACTGTAAACGTGGCATTCTCCTTAGTTCATGCATAAACAATGCTTACATGGTCATGATGATTAAACCCCAAATTGTGACCTCATTAGAGTAGATGGAGGAGGAGCAGGGTGTGTATGTGAACTGGTGTGGGAGGGAAACAATGTCTCAGACTGCTTAATCAAGAAATGGCATTTAAAAAAATCCAACTACATATAGTGACACATTTGACTAGACTTATTATGGTGATCATTTTGCAATGTATGTACATAAATATCAAAGCATTATGTTGTATACCTAATATAATGTTATATGTCAATTACACCTTAAAAATGTTTAGAGAAATTATAAATGTAAAAAAAAAAAAAGAAATGGCATTTTAAGGATATTATTTAGAAAAGCCTAAATAGAGCTAAAAGCAGAAAATTTACAATAATTGCTCTGAGAAACAGCACTAGGGAGTGGAAAGAGGCAGGGCAAGAGATTGCTGTGTTTTTATTAAAAGTCTGGTGGGATTAATCAATCTGAGAGAGAGAGAGGAGAGAGCATGGATGTGAAGAGAAAGAGTGAATGATTTTCATATGCAGCACTTTCCACATCATTCATCACATATTCTGTCATTGTAGCTTTAATTTTTTTCTTAGTGGTATTCAACAGACTTTTAGTAAGTTTTAGAAACAAAAACCAACACAAAAATAAAACACCTTCAAATTGTACCAGATGCCATGAAAGATACAAGCAGATCTAAAAACCTAAAATTAACAGGCAAGACCCAGAGAGGGTGGCAGGGATGACCCACTGAGGTGACTAGGAGACCGATGACAGTGAAGGGGCTGTGGAAGAGGTGGAGGGGACAGGCAGAGCCTCAGAGGCAGGAGGAGCAAGCCAGGGCCAGAAGAGCTGCACGCACAGCAGGGAGTCTTTGCAGATGAGCCCAAAGAGGAGCAGGACAGTCTGAGCTCTCCTGACATCGTCTCAACCCTCAATCCACCACCAAAGCCAACATCAAGGCCAGCATGGCAGCCTGCTCCCCTCCTCCAGGGTAGGCAGAAATGCTCCTTAAAGACAAGCTGTCCTCCCCCAACACTAAATGCACCCAGGCTCACACCCCAAAGTACACATATTGTAGGGACTACTCTACACCACCACGTGGGCAGCCCCCTGAGAGGATGCAGGAGTCCACAAGACCTTTCACCTGGGGAGAAAGAGCTGTCCTCCAGCCAAAAAGGCAAGCACAAAAGGGAAATGAAACATGACAAAGCTGGACCACTTGACAGCTGAGAGAGACACATCTTGGGTTTTGGTAATTAATACTGCAAAATGGACAACAGAGGTGGTGGAGTGGAGCTGTGGTTGGTGACAAAATTTTACTTGAAAAAATAAATTTTTTTCCCCGAAAGTAGGTAAGAGGCAACGAGCTATATGGGAAGCAGCGCATGTTTTAATTGAGAAGTAAATTCACTCTGTCCTGTAGGAGACAGAGGGGATAAACCATACAACATCACACTCATTTTATGCCGTAACCTCCCCTTTGCAGGTGGGTCTAGTAGATGGGGGAAGGACGTACAGAAGCCTGGTTGGAATCTCAGCTCTGCCACATACTGTCATCTTGGGGCACATGACTTAAATGCTCTGAGCCTCAACATCCCCCTCTACAAAATGGGCAATGACCCCTGCTGGGTAGTGTGAGAATTAAATAAGAAAACTAGACCAAGTGCCCCAAAGCAAGACCCCCATCAATGGCCATTGTTAAAGCTAATGATCACTGCAAGTATCACCAAGTGAAATCATGAAAGGTTACAGAAAGTGCGTCCCAAAATTTGTCAAAAGAGCACCAGCTTGTTATAACAGCAGCCAATTCGGTGTATCCAGAAACCCAGGGGGGCCTGTGTGGCCACAACTTGAGTAAGCGCTTGGCATCATCTGAGTTTATCTTTCCAATGAAAGGCTCACGCAGTGTCTGGGCAGAGATGGGAAGCCAGCTGGCCTGTGACGGCTCCAGCCCCTTCTCCCAGGTCTATGGTTCCATCTGGACCATGCAAGTAGGCACGCCTTACCCCACGTGTTGTCACATGGGTAGTGCGACCTTCAACCCCGAGAGAAAAATATTTCCTTCCCAAATAAACTGAAAAGAGCAGCGAACAAAGCATTGTAGAAAATCTTTCTGAAAAATCTCTGAAAACACTTAAGAATTTTATTCTTCTAAAAGCATGTTGTAAAGAGATGTGATACCATTGATATTTTTGAGCTTGTTTCTTTAGCAAATGGGAAATTTCCTGTGCAATATTTACTGCTAATGTAATACAGCATAAGGGTGACCACAACACTAAATTTAGCACTGTTCCATGAAAAAAGATTCATTTTGGAAAACGACGGTCTATGAGGACAAAGATGAAAACACAGGAACCTGATAAAATTGTATTCACTGTAGATGGCCATAGTGAAGTAAATAAAGCCAGGAAAACAATGTCATTCGGTGTTTCCCCGCAATTATTTGTGATTTCCTGCTATCCTTCCCCTTGAAAGATATAGCCAGCCTCCTCCTCTCTCAACCTCCTCAATCTCAGACCAACCTCCTCCTTCAAACAGAAATGAGTTGCCATTGGCCCATGACTCCTGGCCACACCCACTGCAGGCAGGGTGGAGATGGGGCATCCCTCTGCAGTGTCAGGGCTTGGTCCTGAGGTCCTGGAGAAGAACTGTCCTTCCAAGAAGCCTAGCCCTCTCTGTCCTTCTGCCTCCCCTATGGTCTTACCTCCAGCCCCACAAGTTCCAGTGTCCTTCAGAGCACGACCCGGGTGTCTCCAGGCGTCAGAAGAGCGGGTGGAGAGTGGCATGGGTAGGGGGTGGTTAGACTCTACAGGGGTGCAATAGAGACACAGCTAGAATGCTGCTTCTGACATTCAAAACAGAGTACCTCCACAGGCCCGAAAACCAGGCCTTAGAGAAAGCAGATTTCCTGACCTGCCTGAACTCGCATTTGCCAAGTCAGGAGCTGGCCTGAAAACCAGACCCCAGAGGGCCTTGAGCGGGGGGAGGTTGCAGGGTAGAGAGTCCTGTCCTCCAGGGATTGGAGCATCTGGTACGACTGGAAAGGCCATGCCCCTGCCCACACTGCCCTCACAAAGGCCAAGAGGGGGCACAGATGCCAAGAGGGGGCACTTGCCAGTCGCATGCTAGCTGGTGACTTCAGTTGCTACCTCACCAGGCTTCTCCAGGACACCTCTCTCTGGGACTCACCATGCTCTAAGTCTCCTGAGAAAGGTGCTCTTTGGGGTCACCTGCCGTGGTAATGTCACTTTCCTCAACACTCTCTCCCAGGCTCTCTCTCCTATTACCCAACAGGTGTTCCCTAGGAAATTTCATGACCCCCCAAGCCTGCACCCCCAACAGACCCAAATCTGTACTCCCACCCAGCCTGCCCCCAAGTATTGGCCCATGTGCTGGCCGTCTGGGGACTTGTTAGATACCTTTGCTTGATGGCCATGGGCACATCGAATCCACACCCCTAAAACTGGGCTTGTGACCCTCCTCGCCCACCACCCCAACAGGATGCAGCCTCCTCTTAGCTCATTCCAGCCACTCCTCATTCCCCCACCTGTCTCCCTTCTCCCACCCACAAAACCATACAGTCCTCCAGATTTTACCTCCAGAGCCCCTCCGGAGTCCACTTCCCCTTCCCCATCCCCACTGCCTCTCCTCACTGGTCTCCAGCCCCGGTGGTCTCACTCCCCTAATTCACCCAGGGGCCAACAGAAAGCCAACACTGAGAGTCCAGCAACAAACACCAGCAAAATAATACCTCCTTGTTACTCCTGGCCCATCCCTGCTTTAGTTATCTCCATGGCATCCACATTCTCCGAGCATTGTCTTTTTCCACGATTTCCAACACTAGAATCTAAGCCCCAAGAGAAAAGGGATCTTACTATGATTTACATCACTAGCATTTGAACAGTGTCAGCATGTCGTACACAATAAGTAATTGTTGAATTTTTGAATGGAGGTCTAGAAAGGGAGTAATAGCCATGTACTGGGCAGTACAAATGCAAAAATATTTCTATCACCGCAAATTTGTGATTGAACAGTATAGGTCGAAGTCACCTGTGATAATGGAATTAACTTCCATTGGCCTCATTTTCTTACATACAAAGGGAACAATACCTGCCTCACCAGGCTGCTGTTAGATTTAATTGAGGTGCTAAATGCGAACATCCTTAGTAACTGGAGTTTGACAAACTAGATCTGTGTATACATAGCTACACAGTTATATACACAAGTCTACTCTGATAGTCTACTCTGATGCAAGTCTGACATTCATCAATAACGGCAGGTGTCAGAGGGAGTGGAGTTAATAGCAATTGGAATAAAGAAATTCTGCGTCAGGCTGCGTGACTAGAAGGATGCTGTCCAGGAGGAGGTGGGGAAGCACACACGGGTCAGACCATCTCAGGAATGCTGCCTCCAAGGAGGAATACGGATACACACAAGCATGTCCAGGAGAGTCTGGAAAAGACTGAGTGGAAAGAGCCCGGAATCTTCCAGCTGGGGAGAAGACTCAGCAGGAACAAACAGAATGAACCTTGAAACAGACAAAGGCCTTGCTGGGAATGGGGCCTGGACCAGGGGCTGCTGCCAAGATCATCAAGAGACGGGCTTAACTCAGGGTAAGGAAACAATCGGCCAGCCAGCATTGTCCGACAGTAGAAACACTGCCTCATGGAGAAGGTGGCTCAGAACCCTGGACGGGGCTTCAACACAGTCAGTCCCTTCCAAGCAGGAGTACTGGGTCACCTGGGGAGTTGAAGGAAATCCCCACGCCCAGGGATTCTCGTCCCGCAGATGCCACATGGAGCCCAGTATCTGCACCTCTAACAGGTGCCCGGGCAATGCCTGTGAGCTGACAGTGAGAGAGCACTCTCTGAGGATGCTACCCTAACACAAGCCTGAACACAGGGGCCATCGGTGATGGTCTAGAGGGGCTCTTGAAGCCGAGTGAGACTTGGACCCTGCAACCCTCCAAACCAACTCCAGAGAACAGCCTCCCAAGGACTCCCAATGGGTCCTGCGCCTTCCGGACCGCACAGGTCCCAGCCTGAGACACCACAAAGGTCACAGTACCCAAGGTCTCCTGCCCCCATGCAGTCATCTCCAACATAGCACCGGGTTGCAGTTTCACCGTTCACACAAGCGGAGGGTAATGTCATACAATGCCAGGCGCTCCAAGGAAAAGCCCAATGCACAGACTTTTCGGTATGCCACGGCCTCCAACTGTGGGTGCCACACTACCTCACATCAGGGCACTTTCTAGGCCGCGGAGAGAGTGAGTCCCACGAGGGAGACTGCACTGGAAGGCACCCAATGTCAGTGCTGTGACCAGTCAGAGACAGAGAATAGGGGCATTTTGCTCCATCCCTTGCCTGTCCAACGCAGCCATCATGTGGCCACACAAAACATGAATCAGAGCCTGCCACTCCTCTCACCAAAAACAGACATTCTGCCCAAAGATTTCTGCCTGAAGTTTTTCAATAACTTTATTCATGATAGCCAACCCCCAAAACAACCCAAATGAACATCAGCTAGCAAATGCATCAACAAATTGCAGCACATCCCTGAAGTGGCAACCTGGTCAACAATGAGGAGGGATAAATAACTAGTATACACAACAGGGTGAACCTCCAAACTTTACGCTGAGTAAACAAAGCCAGACACAGAAGATATCAGAGTTTGTGGTATCATGTATACAGAATTTTAGGGAAGAGAAACAGAATCTATAGTGATGAGAAGCGGATGAGTGCCCAGGGGCGAGTGCTGACAGAAAAGGGACTCAGAGAAACCTGTCGGAGTGACAAAATGCATGGTCTGGCATTGCCTGATTGCCTTTGTTGTTATGTACGTGTGCCCTCCGACCGGACACTTGAGAGTGTGTGCACTTTATTGACACTCCATGGCAAAAAGTGAATTCTTTAAAAACAAAACCAAATGGGTATTTTCTGTTTTGCTGGGTTCATTCTATATATTTTTTAAGATTTTATTTATTTATTTTTAGAGAGAGGGGAAGGGAGGAAGAAAGAGAGGGAGAGAAGCACTGATCAGTTACCTCTTGTACCACACTGACCAGGGACCGAACCCACAACCCAGGCCCGTGCCCTGACTGGGCATTGAACCAGGGACCTTCCAGTTTGCAGGACGACGCCCAAACAACTGAGCCGCACCAGTCAGGGTGGCTTCATCCTGTTTTATGTTGTGTTTGCCAACGGGTGTCACTGGTTGCCTCTGGAATGAAACTGGGTACCCAAGGACAGGCGTGAGAAAGAGATATTTAAAACTGTTTACTCTTTGGTACTTTCATCTTTTCAACTGTGAGGCCGTATTAGTTAGCTTTTAAAAATAAATAACATTTAAAATTAAAAGAAAGAATTTTTAAAACATGCCCCTCGTTGGTAAAATAAGGGAGACACAGCCCAAAGGTCGTCCAGTGTAACCGAGTCTAGTTCAGGTGGCAGAAACCCTGTTCCTGAGGCAAATACAGTATATGGTCTGTATTTTATCAAACTCCTTTGAGCTCTGAGTGAATACTATTTTTAGCATTATTTAGTATTTTAGTATTTTCCATAAGATATACAGGTAATAGAAGAATGCATACATACACAGTTTTCAAATAATTCTAATCTGAACACCATGTAACTGCTACCCAAGTCGGAAAATACGATGCTGCCTGCACCCCAAGTGTCCCTCCGTGATCACACCTTTTCCCTCCTCCCAGGGACAACCACTTTCTCAATTTCAGGGACAAGAATGTTTTGCTTTATCTCCTATATGCATATACTGAATCAATATCGTTTACTTTGCACATTTTGAAACTTTAAAAAAATACAGAATCATTCTGCACATATTACTGTGCTTTTCCTGTTCGAAATCACATTTGTAAAATTCATCCATGTCATTGCCCATCACTGTGGTTTATTTTCATTGTTACACAATATTTTATGGTAGTAATGAATGGAGCACAATTTCTTTATCCATTAAAATGTTATGAGCACATTAAGGAGGCATTTTTTTGTTCCCATTGCCTAAAGAAGAAAACAAGTCCATATACATAATATGACATTCGAGGCACCCACCGTCCCCACATGTGTCTCCAAAATACCTAGCTGGTCTCATCTTCACCACTTCTCTCTACCAATCCACGAGCCGCTCTATCAGTTCAGCGTACTGATGGAAACAGGAGGTACAATTCCTTAGGGCTGGAAGGCTGTTG
Source organism: Anoura caudifer (assembly GCA_004027475.1). Lineage (NCBI taxonomy): Eukaryota > Metazoa > Chordata > Mammalia > Chiroptera > Phyllostomidae > Anoura > Anoura caudifer. Next base: position 27,991 of record PVKU01001163.1, read on the forward strand.
ACCATGCACTATATCTTCCCAGAACAAGAACACGCCTGTCCATCAAGGTCTGGTCCAAGCATGACCTCCTTCCATCCACATTGCCAGCACTCTCCTGAAACTGCATGAAAACAAGCTATCCTTTCCTGACTCTTCTGCCAGACCTGCTTTGTGAAGCCTTGAGTTACCCATTCATTACAGCCATGTCTCAATATCGGTTCTTGCCGTGCACAGCACTAAAATATTGCAAATAATGGGCAAGTAATACATGTCAGAGCTTTTGAACTCAAACCCAAAATCCTGAAACCTACTGCTTTCAGGATACAAGGCACTAAATCATTCAAAAATATATGTTTGAAAAGTTTATTTCTGCACACATGAAATAACACCAATTAAAGTAAAAATATCATCACTAGTGCTTAAGACAAGATTTGGGTTCCTCAGATTTGTAACACTGATCTTGTTTTTCTCATAAAAAAATAAACCACTTTAGAGTTACTGGGACACAATGTCAGAACATCATCATTTAAGATCACTTAATAAGATGTACACTATGTAAAGAAAATGATGTCCAAAATGATGTCCGAAAAGTGTTTAACCTCAAAGCAACAAAGGGGGAAAAAGTCCAAAATTTTAATGAAATTAATGAATGAGTCAGAAATTCCATTTAACGAATATTTCAGAATTTAAAATGCAGTGATATTATTTTTCTGTCAAAGAAAATAGCATGCATAGAATATAGACACTGAAAATAGAAGAAAGAAAAACAGATAAACAGAAAGATATAAATGGATTAAAGGCCTGATCATTGTTTGCCTCTCCATAGAACTCATTAAAAAAAAACAGAAGACATCACTCTTGAATAATATCAAATATGCCTTGAATTATTTTACATCAAAGTCATTCTTTTCAATATAGATTATTAAGAATGCATCATAGAATAAGTGTTTGCAACTTATATTACAGAAATTAGGCTAAGGTTCTTAATATAAAAAGAGTTCCTACAAATTGACAGAAAAAAAAGCCCAATGGCTCAACTAGTATGGATAGAAGTTATTAATAAACAGATAATGCAAAGAAAAGATAATTTTAATGGTCCTTGAACATAGGAAACACACTCAATCTCGGAGAAATACAGATTAAAACCATAGTGGGATACCCTTTTCACCTATCTGATTTTTGCAAGATCAAAAAGTTTGATAAAATGCTGCTGGCAAGGGTAGAGAGAAACAAGCAGTCAGACACATTGCTTGTTGGAGTTTAAACTGATAGAACTCCAAGGAAGTCATGTGATAGCCATCAAAATTACAAGTGCACATCCCCCCGGACCAGACAATTCCACTTCCGGGATTTCATCCTACAGACATGCTTGTATGCACAAAGCCATTAGCTAGAACACTGAGATAGCAAGTTGGGAAACAACCTTAGTCCATCAGACGGTCACAGGTCAAGTATTTGTGACACCCTTTCAATGGAATGCTATGCAGCTGAAAAAGAACAAGGAAGTGATCGCTGAGATACACTAAGAGGAGGAAGAGCACAGGCAGCATTCGACAGTTTGGGTAGAATATTGTGCATTTCCTGATCTGGAAAGAGACAAGGAACCGGCAGCATTGGCTGCCTCTGGGAGGAAACTGGGTAGCCAAACACAGACATCAGAAAGAGATTTCCAAAACATTACCCTTTTGTACCTTTAAACTTTTCAACTGTGGGCCTATTAGCTATTTTTTTAATAAATAAAAATTTTAAATAAGAAAGAGAATTTTAAAAATATGTCCCACATTGGTAAAATGAGTCTCAGCCCTGAGATGATTGAACTGCTGCCCCATCTAGCATAATACAACATACCCTATTTTGAGTGCTCACATAATTTCATAACAGGCACGAAAAATTTGGAATAAACTCTAGAGACGCAGATAGCCAAGAGACCTAAAGTAAAAATAATTCACATTCAGGGACCCTGGTAAGATACGTTAAGTTTTTAGAGAAAACCAGGACTAGCACAGATCTGGGGAGCGGGGGAGGAGGGGCCACAAACCAAACCCTCTTTGAGTTGCTCAATTAACCTAGACAATGGCAGGCTGTGTATGTCTCGTGCATTTATTTCCTAACTTTAAGGTTAAGAAATCTGTGTCCTATAACAACATCTCTATTGCTGAAGCTCTTCTTACTCTGCACCGTGTGGGTCATGCTTGATACGAGAATGGGGTTGCAAACAAAGAAGACTTTTCTCAGCCCTACCACAGACTGGTAGCAGATGACAGGGCTGTCCTTCAAGGAAGGAGTAGGACACTTCCCCTGTCCTTACTGGTTTAGAGCTCTATAAGGAGAGACAAACCTGTTGATTAGGGGCTTGTTATAGCCATTCTTATGTATTCTCTCTGTGCTTCACCTAAAAATACGACTGTTTTCCTCACTGTGCACACCTGGGCGGTGGTGAGGTACATAATCCAGCTGGTTGCCTCCTGTTTTCTCATCAGGGAGTAAAGACAGTAAACCCAACCCTCCAGGGAACGGAAAAACAAATCATTCAGTGCCCATCTCAGGTAGCTGATGAGGGCGGCGCAGTCTTGAACGTATACCCAAGCTGGTCCAGATATGCCTGCTAGGGGGTGCAAGAACGAGTACAAGTTCAAGCACGATTGCTCAGGCATGCTTTGGGGGAGCAGGTCAAAGCCTGCGAGTTTTAGAAAGCAAAAACCCAAGTTTCTGAGCATGCTGGGCACATCCGTAGGTACAGGTGCAGGCGGGTCAGCCGACCACCTCGCCTGCTGAACCCACGCAAAGAGGATGACAACTGTTTACAGGAAAGTGCGTCTGGAGGAAAGTTGAAATGGGTGTCTACCTGTTCAGAAAGGTGACCAAGAAAGTGGGGCAGGGCTGACACTTTACTTCGCCGCGTCCAGCGCACACTCTCCCCTCCCTGGACGCCCCAAGGTCACCTGTCCTCCTAGACGTCCCCCCACCACACACACACACGGCCCTGACCCCAAGATCTTACCAGAACAGCAGGTTAGCCCCGACGAAGCCGAGCAAGGTGCGCAGCGGCCTCTTCCAGCTCAGGAGCTCGTGGGCGCGGCAGCCCAGCCACACTACGGGCTCCCCCAGCAGCCAGGTCACCGTGGCGGCCTCCTCCACCTGCGGCCCTAGAGCCACAGCCGCCTTCTCTTCCTCCGGCGCTTCCTTCCCCTGCTCCTCCCCGGGAGCCCGCGGCGGCGGCTCCTGCTCCCCGGCAGCCGGAGCCGAGCATCCTTCCTCGGCGTGCTCCAGGGGCGCCAGACTCGCCATCTTCAGCGGCGTTTCCAGGCGGGGACGGGCACGCGCGCGGGCGCGCCTGGGTGTCGGCGCCGTGAGGGCGGCGGGTCCCCGCGCGGGTCGCGCACCGCGGGGCGCCGGCGCTGGGTGCCTTGTGACGTCAGCCTGGCCGCGGCGGGGGCGCCTCTCGGGGGAAGTGGGTGCGGCCAAGTACGCTCAAGGGCGGGGCGGCAGGCGCTGAGGGGCTGGGCGGCCTCCCCCGCTCCTTGGGAGCGAGCTGGGCGGGGTCGCGGTGGCCAAGGGAGCGTGACCCCTTTTCCCTTCCAGCTGTGGAAAGGGCGAACGACAGGACCGCTGCCCGGTTACTTATCTAAAAGGGAGTCAGGGCTACGGGCAGAATAAATTGGACATCCTCACTTTCTCAAGCGGGGGCCACCGCTCACCCATACTGCAGCCTTGGAGGGTTTGTGGAGCGTCCCTTCCCTTGACGGCGGATCTCAGCCCCAGCGTTGCCCTGGCCCAGTGCGCTTTGCAGGGATAGCCTGCCCAACCACAGCCAGAAGTCAGTGGGACTCTGAGAAAAACATGATATAAATGTTGGATTGAGAAAGGAATAATAATAATTTAAAAAAAAAACCCACGCGGGTCAACTAAAGAGCATCTTGCCCTCCTCTCTTTTTACATTTGAGGAAACACCAGACAACGGCGATTGGGGCGGAGGGCTGTGGGGAGCGCATCCCCTCTCCGGCTATGGGCAAAGTCATCGTCTCCAAAATGCACGTAGGTGTGTGTGTTGGGGGAGCGGGCGCGGTTCACGTGGGAGGTACAGGTGAGCGGGGAGCTCCGAAACCAGAACCCCTGTGGAGACTGAATGCTTTGCGTGTATCAAACCAGCTTTGGCAAGCCTTGACTGCACTTACTTCCGTGTCACTCTGGTCTTTGTCTCAGCACGCATGGGGACAGGGGAAAGACTGCCCGGAGGGGGTGACAGGAAATCCTGAAACCTCCCAAACCAGGCCTTACACTGGCCCTGGTGCTTCTCGGTGAGTGTGGGGAGAGAGAAGAAGGGTAACTGTTTATGTTCACTTTTCACCATTTGCATTTCTTAAACGTTGTATCCTCTAATACCCATCTATTCTTGCTTTTGTCTGGAATAAAATCCCCCTCCCACCATCCTAAATCCTGCAATGAATCAGGGTATCTTACATCTTCTTGGAGTCTACTGCCATCGACCAGCCTGCTTCCCACACCCTGGATGGGGCTCATCTCCAGAACAGTTTAAGCTGTTGTCAGGGGAGCTGCTGTAGAAAGTTCTATAATGCTTATCTGGGTCATCATTGTACAGGTTTATCCGTCCGTGCATACATATGTAAAACTTCATTGACCTGCGCATTGCAAATGTGTGCACTTTGCTGTATGTATGTAATACTTCAGGGAGTATATTCCTCCAGTTCACTCTAAGGTTTACTGAGTACCTACTATGTCCCCAGCGCATTGCTAAGCTCTGTGAATATGGCTTCCAGCCACCAGAAGCTCACAGTCCAAGGAGAGGCCAATAATAATTGTGAAAACGGCAGATAGAAATAGTCGCTCAGAGCTAAGGGTCCTTACTTCAATTATTCATCCAAAATTAAGGAAGGAAAGGAGGAATCAGGATTCAGGAGGCTCTTCAGAATAGATGGCATGTGCCCTGGATTCATTGTAAGGAGGGAAGTAAAGCAGCAGCTGAGTGGAGAGGGCAGTAATCTCCATTGGGACATCAACATGACAAGGATGGTGGAAAGGTGCACATTTCCTTCCATGTGTCTGCCACAGACCATCAAGGCCTTGAGTGACCCACTAGTGGCAGCAAGTTTGGGTTTTAAGGTGAAAGCAATGCAGGGTCTCTGGGGTTTCTGTCTTGCCTTGGAAGAGAATCCGACAACCCCAAAGAAAGTGGCCAGGGACACAACAAGCAAGCCATGTAGAAACCATTCACGTTTCTGTTTCTGTTCTTCACAAAAGAAAAACTATCTTTTCCTAGGTGTTGGTCCCTCCTCTTGGTACTGGTGGAGGAGCTTTTAAAAGGTAAGTGATGCTTTGTGGTGTCATCTGGCCTTTATTGAGCGCTGGGTGCAGCCAGGGTGGGGGGCAGTATTCTGCAAGGTGTCACCGGACTCTGCAGCTGGAGGGGAGAAGGCAGGGCAGAGAGGAGGCAGCACGCACGCCCATGGTCCAAACCGGTGTGGAGGTGCTTCCAGAGGCCTGTTTGCAACATTCTTCACGTTCCTCCTCCCCCGGAGTTCTAATTATCGTCAGGATCTGCTGAAATAGTAAAAGCTGTTGACAACCAAGACATGTAAAAGCTAAACCCCATTTTCTGTTTATCTCTATTTAATTGTAAGTCTCCCTACCCAGTGCTTTGTGAAATCTTTCTCTGTTAAAATGGTCACGGAAAAAAAATGCTACACAACACTGTTTTTTGCATAAAAAGCTGGACTAATTGCTCTGATCTGTCTTCTTCACCTCTGACCTCTAACAATTACTGACAAAATGTCACAGGAGCAGACACTGGAATAGACATATAAATGGATCCCACTGTGTGTATTTTCTTTGTGTAATTATCTTTGTGATGCTTGAGTAATTTATTCAGAGCTAAGAGTACGTAAAAATAATGCTTATGATGGTTAAAATAAACCGTATCCCCTACTTTCAGGAACAAGTCATGTTTAAAACTCCTGTGGGTAATGTTGATGTTTAAGATTCTCTTCTAAATTTTGCATCTCTGTGTATAGTAGCAACAGAGTATTTAACACCAATCAGCTAGATGATTTGGCAATATAGATTTGAGGAAAATAAGGAAACAGAATGGGGGGAGGGGTCAATTGTAGCCACTGAATCTAAGAGACAATTTGGAAAATAGCACAACTCCTGCAAAGAAAGTCAGAATACACATAGGAACTCTTAAAAGAGGCCACTCACCTTCCAAAAGTAGCTAGAAAGCTTGTAATAGGAGAGAAAAATAATGAATAATTAATTCCCACTTGAGAAGGCCAAATAGACAACATTAAGCTAAGCCTTAGAGTGAGAGGGAAATGCCCTGATATTATTTTTCTCCTTAAAATGTTTCATGTTGGAATTCTTTAGCAGGTCCATGATTCCTTAAATGAAGGGAGTTGTGCATACGTGTAGTACTGTTGATTGGTCCTGCGGGTAGATTATTTTTGTGCTGATAATTTTACAAAAGCAATTCTACACCCCGCCCCCCGTTCTTACCATATCCCTTATTCCTTTCCTAATTTTCTTGTCACTGAGCCAAGAGAACCTAGATAGTTCACGCTAAGCACAGAGATGTAGGAACCTGGAGCAACCTGGAGGAAATCAGGAAGGAAGGAAGATTGTACCTGGCTTCCAAGGGCCAGCTCTCCGAAAGGACTGATTATTTCTGTTTGGGGCTGACTGTCTATTATGCTTGTAAGAACTGGGAGATGCGACCTAGTTTAGTCTACATCTGACAAGCATTCTGCAAGGGAGGTGCTTAGCAGCAATAAATCACCTCACACCAAGGTGGTGGCCATCCATGTAGCAGCTGTGTGCCCAGTTTAGGTATCACTCCCTAATAATGGACAAAAGATTTTTTAAAGACTTCAGAATGGTTAATTAGAGAGAACTTAGGTCATATTACAATCAAAATGTATCCTAAAAGGTACTTCTATCCACCAGTACACAGGGCAACACTTCCACACACACACATACACAATCAGCAAAGGTGACTGCAGGGTGTTAACCTCCAACCCCTTCCCACCAGGCAGCAGCTACACTGCAATCAGCAGACTGGCCACCATTCTGGTCCTAGGTTGGAAGAGTTCATAGAGAGGACGTGACCGCCAGTGGAGCCACCAGCTGGACCCAGGCAATCAGAGGCTCCTCACCCCCTCCTTTGTCCTTGGAATGTACGTTCAGCCTGCTCTTTCCACGGTGGGAACTGTTTCTAGGATGGAGCTGAGAGAGTAAGGTGTTGCTGAGACCATCTGTACTAAACCCTGTTAAGATTCAGGTGGGCAGGTGCGGAGATCTCATCTTGCAGCTGCTTAAGACAAGCCTCGTATGCAAGTTCCCTTGCTTATCAAACCTGCCACCTACCAATCTGGATGATGTCTGCCTCTTTCTTGGGCATCTCCTTGCCCTCTGTGTAGGGGGGCCGCTTTCAAATTTCACCCAGGGGACTCCTGAGATTGCAAACCAACATCCTAGTCTGCAGCCTCTTCTTTCTTACTTTATGGTCCCCATTCACTGCACTTTAGTTTCATTCATTCCTTATTTCTCCATTCATTGATCATTAAACATTCATTAAAGGCTGCTTGTAAGGCTAACAGTAAGACAAGCAGGACTGCTCCTTTCCCTCACAGCGCTTAGGTCATGGACAAGGGAAAAGGAACCTGAAGAAGGTGGCTGGGTGAAGGGAGCAGGAACGTGTGCATTGGCAGGGGCAGGAGAGAAGCCATACTGGCCCTCTGCAGAAACCAGGGGTAGGTCTGAGCTGGCCGCCAGTCGGTGAGCAGGCAGGTGCTCGAAAGGACCTCCTCCCATGTGCTGCTAAGGAGTTTGAGCTTGGGGCCATCGGTGGGCTGTCGGTGGGCTGCGGGCTGTCGGTGTGTTCGTGTTTTAGGAAGGCGTCTCTGAACGATAAATAGCGCCTGGCAGAGACACTGGAACTTATTCCTTGTCACTCACTGAGATGGGGAGAGGAGGAGGGGCAGGTTGGGGTCATCTTAGGAAAAGCCAGTTAGGCCATTGGGCACAGGGGTTTGCTGCTCAGAGACCAGCAAGAGCTGTGAGCCAGAGACAGATCCAGGCGGAGGCAATGGCCTGTACAAGAACTTGGTGGAGGGCAAGGCCAGGATGGGTGCAGAGGTGCTGGCCAGCTCGGACTGACTGCACAGAGCAGAGAAGATGGTGAGACTTCTGGACAAACAGATCATGTGGAAGGGGATTTTGAGCAGCAGTTGTCAATTTAGACACAGTGCTGTGGGCCTTGGAGAATTTCTGAGGTTTGTGGGTTTCTTTGTTGATTGTTTTTACCAAGGAAGTGATAGACTCTGAGCATCAGTCTCCTGAGGGCCCAGGAGCTCCGCTCGACTTCCACCGTCGAGTGACTCTGTGGTGTGACTATCTCTGAATCCAGGCCTCCGAATCAGGCCTCCTGCCTCAAGGGTATTTTCTAAGTTAAAATTAGATTAGTGCGATAGAATGGAATAGCTGTGAGACTTACGTCACACAGACTCCCCTTCAAAGTGTGCATTTGGCTGGTCACCTCTTACTAATTTTAGTTCATCAGAAATTAGACACAAAACCTGGTGACCCTGTAGGCTGGTGGCCACAGGCCCTGCTGGGAACCCACAGTCGGGGTGTCACGTGTTACCCTCTTAGACCACACACAAATGGGCAAAGCCAGGAGTTTATGGCACAGCCAGTGGTGTTCATGGGGACCCTTCAGATTTGCAAGACTCAAGTGCCTTCTGAACCATCAAAGGAATATTAGGGTTATGTGTAATATAGTCCAAAGTTCAGTCTACAGTAGGTCCTCACTTAACATTGCCAATAGGTTCTTGGAAACTGAAACTTTAAGCAAAACAATTGATAACAAAAACAATTTCCCTATAGGTTAATTGATATAAACAAGAGTTAAGTTTCTATGGCATATTTCTGGTTACAAGACATCACCAAATTTCTAAATAAAGACCTACAACACTTCTAATATTAAACATTGAGGTAAATGCTAGCTATATACTTACATTTAAGAAAGATTGATAAAAACAAGTAAGATGATTATATTCTAAGCATCTCAGGTTCAAGGGTGGCTGGAGCCTCTCCTGAGAGCTCTGGGAGGAAGGTGAGACCCCCACTGGACAGGACGCCCCTCTGTCACAGGGCCACGGCCACCCACACTCACTCAGATGGGACAATGGAGACACACCAGTTTACCTCACATGCATGTCTCTGGGTTGTGGGAGGAAACTGAAGTCTGTGGAGAAAACCCAAGCAGATGTGGGAAGAGTGTGAATACTCCACACAGACAGTGGCCCTGGATGGGAATCCATTTTTTTCCTCATCTACATTACAACAAAATGACATTGAATGCAATGACATTATCTGAGGACCTGCTATACTCGCCTGCAGGCCAGTTGATTGAAAATTGATGGTTTCTCTCTATCCCACTTGCACTCACTGCTGTTCTAAACCAGGTTCCCTGGTGCCACAAGAAGAACTAACAAAAACAAAAACAAAAACAAAAACAAAAAAGGCCTTGGGAGGTTATTCTGGGTTGCCTGGGCAAGGCTCTGGGTGACACTGAAGGCCTTTCTCCTTTCTCCAAGGAGAAGATGCACATGAACCCAGGGTCCCACAGGTTCAGAGCCTCCTGCTTCCAAAGCCAGCTTCCCATGGGCCCTCCAATTCCCCAAGTGCTGAGCAGCTGGGTTCCCAGACAATTTCTGCAAACTGCCAACATCCATTTACCTATCAGTTTGCTCTCCCATGGATGGGGCTGTTCTTGATCCTGCCCAGTGAGGGAGAGAGGTGACAGAGTTGGAGGGGAGGGGCTCCCTCCCCAGGAATGTCCGCTGCAGTGGGCCCCAGAAAGCATTCTAGCCTTTGCACACACCTTATGAGTTAAGCCTGTTCCTTAATGCATACCATACAGGGTGTCTGATTCCTCACAAGGCCAATATGGGGGAGGGGGGGACACGTAGCGATCAAAAAGAGACCCTCTTGGCACAAGAAGGGGCACTACAACTTCCCTGTCAACTACAGTAACCCACGGTCCCCAAAGCAAGAAATGTGGGAGTAAGTTGTGCTTCTGGTCTCTCCTCCATTCTGTCTGCAGTAACCACGTGTCAGGTTTATCCACCATGGTCCTGGTCTCTGGCACGCTTCTGCAGAGCACTTTGCTTCCTTTCTTAGAGGTGTCCTGCTTCGGATGATAAATTATATGGACTCCCCACCAATCTCCAATCTGTCAGCAACTGCTGAGAATCCTTCCTCTTCAACGCTCCCATGCCTATATCCCTGTTCTCCAGTCTCTGGGCCACCTTCCCTGTTCAAGCTCCACCGCTTGGTGCCTGTGTGAACCGCAGCCTCATACCGCCTTCGCTTCCCATCCACCTTGCACACCCCTCCTCTGAAGCACAGCTTTCAATATGTAACACCCACCCAGGAGCTTACAACGATGCCCAGGTACCTGGAGCAGCTGAACCTAAATAATCATCATCTACCTTTGACAGCTCTGCGACATCTCCTTCTAAAAGCTTAATTTCTTTTAGGCAGATTAGCTGCCCCCTGATCTGAACACTCGGCTGCAGTTGGATCAGCTCTTCACTGAGTCCACAGTCCAAGCAAACTCTCACATCCACACCTTTGCTCATGTTCTGAGACCCTTTCCCGTCTTCTTTATCTCCTCAAGCCCTGCCTGCAGCCTGCTTGCTCTTCTTCCATTAACCCCTGCTCAGGTGGAAAGAGCAAGGGTTTCACAGCCAAGAAGATGTGAACTTAACCCTAGTGTCTGGCATTAATCACTGTTCCATCGATCCTAAGACACATGTTTTTCCCCAATATTAACATCCCCATGAATGAAATGTCCCTTAACATCTATAGCATCCTAGACTCACTAAAATATACTAGCCCTCTGACTTTGTGTTATAAGGGTCTCTCTGAGTCTCAGTTTCTTGTCTTTTAAAACAGGAATAATACCTGATTCTCAAGACTGTTGTGGGAATTACTTGAGATAAATGCAGTTGAGACCTAGGGGCATAGCACCTCTGTGGGAAGCCGGATGCTCTGCCCAGATGTTTTGTAATGATTGCCCAGTGTCTCTTGGGAAGGCCTGTGCCATGTGGAAAAATTGTTGCAACAGATACCAAAGTTTGTGTACAAATAGACTTCCATAAAAATGCTCTGCAGTGTGCAGGGTCAGAAAGAGAAACCAGTCTCACCCATGGGTGGTTCAACCACAGCACCCCACCGCAAACACTGTACAGCGGAACCAGTGAAAGGGCACGTTTCTGCAGGGGTAATGGGTCAAGTAGCTTGTTGTTGGAAATGTTATTTGTGTGGAGAAAAAAACAAAAGCAGCTGTGTCCTTATTTTTTTCTTAAGTAGAAAATCTTCAAAAGCTGACTGTGAAAAGTCCACAGGTAGGTTCTTTAAGCATTGGGTCAGAGTTGAATGTTTTAATATTGTTCCCTTGGAAAATTGCCTCCCTTGTGAGAACTTCCTTCCTTCCTTCCTTCCTTCCTTCCTTCCTTCCTTCCTTCCTTCCTTCCTTCCTTCCTCCTTTCCTTCCTTTTTTAAAAAAAAAAGGTTTTATTTATCCATTTCTAGAGAGAAAGGAAAACCGGAGACCTGGCCCCCAACCCAGGCATGTGCCTTGACCAGGAACTGAAGCAACGACTTTTGGCCTCTCAGGATGATGCCCACCCCACTGAGCCACACCAGTCAGGGCATCCTCTCCTTTCTGAATGAAACTTGGCTCACTCCAAGGATCCTGGCGGCCGACTACCCTGGGGTACAATCCGGCTAAGTGACGATGGAATCCTGCCTCTCTCTGCCAGCACGTCTGTCAGGTGATAAACCCCATACCCAGACCACTTGGTCTTTGACCTGATGAGGGTTTTCAGTGAAGGGCAAAAGGACATGGGGAGGGGGAAGTGAAGACGAACCCTGCAGTGTATGATTTGAATTGGAGCTATCAGTAAGTACGGGGTCATGACCTGATATTCTAGCTCTGACAACTGTGGGTCAGCTTAGAATCCATGACACCCCGTGGCGGTGAGCTAACTTAGGGACCAGGTTTGGGTTTCTGACTATTTCCTCTCAAAAAGAACCAGGACTCATTAGAGAACTGGCTGATACTGGCTCTGAGTTAGGAACATTTTATGTACCAGAAAGCAAAGATATGCCTAAAGATTATTCATACTCCATGTCAAAAGGACACAGAAGGCAACTTGAAGAGGATCCCACTGACCAAATCTGAATCCCACAGAATAATCTTGGTAAGTGATTGTAGTACATTAACTTAAAAAAAAAAAATCACAACTAGCCCTGGCTGGTGTGGCTCAGTGGATTGAGTGCCAGCCTGCAAGCCAAAGGGTCGCTGGTTCCATTTCCAGTCTAGGGCACATGCCTGGGTTGCAGGCCGGGTCCCCAGTTGGGGGCACATGAGAGGCAACCACACGCTGATGTTTCTCTCCCTCTCTTTCCCTCTCCCTTCCCTTCTCTCTAAAAATGAATAAATAAAACCTTTTTAAAAATCACAACTACATAGTGATTCTCAAAGGAGAGAGAAGAAAAACTCTGCTTTACAAAAGATTATAAGCTAATAAATACAGACTAAATTATAGCTTTAGAAAAGCACAATTTTGTGACTCTCGTTGTAAGAACTGATTCGGGCAATGATCATCAATGAGTAAGATGACTCACTGGGGCAAAGACTATAGGGAAGAGGGTGTTTACATGATCTCACAGGCTACTTACGCATCACATCGGGAGCCTTTGCAGCGGACAGATCTGTCAGTCCCCCCCTTCTCTGCATCTCATCATGCTTGGCACGGCCCGTGATGGGACACTTGGACCTCACGAGCCCCCTGATCTGATGCCATGGGAGGGACAAATAAAACTTGTTGGAAACATTTGACTGAAGTCAAATCCTGACCAAACAGAAGAATCCGGAATGAAGGACATTCTGCAGGTCCACTGCCCTGGATTTTCAAAGTGTGTGATATCAAGAACAGAGGAAGGTTTTGAGGAGAATAAAGAGATGTAACAGCCAAATTAGTGTGAAACTTAATTGAATTATGGGTCAAGAAAATAGCTATCAAGGACATTTGGAGAGACAATTACAGAAATTTGAGTCCAGACTGTATGTTAGATAATTTTGTTGAATTAACATTTCTTAAGTGTGATGATAGAGTTATGGAGGAGTAAGAGATCACCCTCCTCCTGAGCAACGCGACACGAGACATTTAGGGGTGAAATGCCACGATGGCAGCCATCTGCTGTCAGCAAAAGGGAAGTGTGTATATATAGAGAAATAAAAAGAAAGAGGAAATGGGTGTGGCGAGATGCTGGTGAATCTATGAGACGGGTATCCGGGTGTGCACTGCATTGTTCTTTGAACTTTCCTATGGGTTCGAAAAATTTTAAAGCAACAAAAAATGTGTTTTAGAAGACTGAATGAGAGAATAGTAAATAAATACATTTCTTATTAAAAATATTTTAAAAGACAGTTCCCTTCAATTTCTTGCTCCCCAAGACTGTGTGACTTTCCAAAATTTCTCCTTTCTGTGAACTCTTGCCTGGTTTAAGATCATTGCAATACCACTTAGCATGGGAAAGCAATGATAGCTGAAATGTTACAGCAACAGGAAATAACAGAAACTTATTTCTTTAATTCAACCTTTTTGTATCAAGCGTCATCTTGAGCAAGAGCCTGTGATGGGCACCATGAGTGGTGCATAGATGAACAATATGATTTTTGCCTTGAAAGACTTAAAATCTAACACAAAAATGAATGCAGTGAACAGTTTTTGAGAGGCTGTTATGAGCTAAATGAAGGATAGGACCAGGAATCTAATTATGTAAACACAGTCCCTACAAACAAAGAACTCCTTGTCTTTTGGGAAATACAGATTCATACGTTAATTTCAGTATACTAAGGCAAGATTTATGAAAAGATTTTTATCAGGTTCTGAAAATTGTGAGCAAGCATCCAGGGACAAGCCCAGAACAAAGAGTACCTCTGATCTAGGGCTCCAAGAGCAGGTCACAACGGTTTCAAGACTAATTAGTAGGCACTGAAAGCAGCAAATGGAGCGAAACGTGCAAAAGCATGTAGGTATGAAACGGGTATGACATATTTGGGAATCTGAGGTTGAACATGGGTAGAACTTTGGGTGTTATAGAGGAGCAAGAGAGATGGAGCTAGGAATATAGCATGGGCCACCTGATAAAGAGCTCTCATTTTATAATAAAGAGTTTGTACCCCATGAAGAGACTTTGGAGATAAGTTACATAATCAGATAACCTGGAGGTGGGGTGACAGGTGCATTGGAAGGGGGTTAAGCAGAGAGACTGGGTAACAGACATTTGTAGTAATGCAGGTAAGAGATGCTAAGAACTTAAACCAAGATGAGGAGGGGAAGACAAGACATTTGCAGGAGACATTTTGCAGACCGTGTCGACAGAGCGCTGGTGACCACATGAATTTTGGAAAGTAAGGGAGAGGGGATCATCAAGGTAATCTCTGTATCTGTTTCTCCAGAGGATCAGAACCAATAGGAGTGTGTGTGTGTGTGTGTGTGTGTGTGTGTGTGTGTGTGTAAGGTGGGGGAGGAGAAAGAGAAATGTAAGGATCACGCAACTGTGGGCGCAGGAAAGTCAGAAACATGCAGGGTACTGGGAGGTGGGACATTCTGGCAGGAGCTGATATTGCAATCTTGAGTCTGAAGGCAATCTGGAGACAAAATTCCTTCCTCCTGAGGGGGCTTGTCTTTTCTCTTAAGGCCCTCAACAAATCACATAAGCCCTATTCATATTATGGAGAGTAATCTGCTTTGCTCAAAGTCTACTGATTTAATTGTTAACCACATCTCAAAAAATAACTTCACAGCAACATCCAAACTGGTGTTTGACCAAACACCCAGGCCCCATGGCCTAGACAAGTTGACACATAAAATTAACTAACATCACAACCCTTTAAAAGATTGCCTGAATATTTATGCCATTACTAAAATATAAAATAGAGGAGGAAAATTTGGGACAAATTTGGGGGGAAAATTTGTCAGTTTAGAAGATGTTGAATTTCAGTTGGTCATAGCCAATGGACTATCGGAACAGACACTCAGGAGACAGGTCTTCCTACCGGGTCTAGAGATCTTAGGGGAAATCATGGGACCAGATGAGGCTGCTCCACAAGAGATCATTCATGCATTCAACAAGTGTTTTCTGCATGCCTCTTTGGGCCAGGCTGTGAGGCTAGGGGACCACAGGTTCCTATCTTCATGGAGCTTACATTTTAGAAGGGTTGGCAGCAATGAACAATGCATGTAGATGTATAATTTTAGACAGTAATACTACTGCATAATAAACCATCTTAACATTTGATAGCTTGAAACAAGTTTTATTTGCTCATGATTCCATGGGTTTGGTGTTTGGGGAGAGATCAAATGTAGTGGCTTGTCCCAGATCCATGTGGTGTTGCTGGGTTCACATATACTACCAACTGGCAGATGCTGGGTGGCAGTGGGCTGGGTCTGTCAGCTGCTGATGTACCTCTGCTGTCCTCTATGCGGCCTGTCTAGCAGGTTAGCTCAGGCTCCTTCACTTAGCAGGTGGGTTTCCAGGAAGGCAAGCCCTTAATATGCAAGCATTCATCAGGCCTCTGCTTGGGGCACATTTTGTAATGTCTCAATAGTCAAAAGCATATCACATGGCCAAGCCTAGAGTCAATGTATAAGGGGACAACACAACAGCTTGAAACTCATTAGGGACCATCAGCACAACAATCTAGCACATGTAAAGTACAATGAAGAATATCAGAACTGGGTAAAAAGATAGAGAATTACTTCCAAAGAGGGGCTTTCATCAACAGGAGGGTCAGGGAAGGGACTTTTGAACAGAGACTTAGTAAAGGAATACAGCAGTCATCATAGAAAGTTCTGGAGTCAAGGGCATGCCAAAGAGAAGGAATGATAAGTACGAGTATCATGAAGATAGAATTAGTTTGAAGTGCACAAGGAATGAGAAGAAGGTTATCAGTGGAGAGCCCAGCAGGCCAGGCTGGAGTGGAGCAGCAAAGGGAGATCAGGAGGGAGAGGAAGGCAGAGAAGGTCATGAAGGGCTCTGCAGACCATGGCAAGATTACATGTTATACTCAAGAGTGATGATGAAAAGCCAAGAAAGGATATTGTGCAAGAGGTGACTTCATCCCTTTTCATCTATAAAAGACTGTCTAGTCACTGACAAAGGGACAAGCATCTCAGCGAGAAGATCAGTTAAGGGGCTACTGCCCTAGTCGAAAAAAGCAACATTGGTAGTGGGTGGAGATGGTGAGAAATGGTTGGGGTGTGGAGCTAACAGGAATTGTGAGTGGATGAGACATGGACCGTCAATGTCAGAGAGGAACTAAGGATAAGGCCTAACAACTGAGCAGGGTAGGGAAGACTTGGGAGAGTGAAGGTGAGGGGCGAGGCTCTGAAGACTGGAGTCAAACCTTCAAGTGAGAGTCACACGTCTAGGGGTTGCTCCAGCAACATTCAGTTGCTCGAATACAAATCTGGAGAATTGGGTTTATCTGTAGATGGGGTTTTTAGAGACAAGCAGAGAAGAGGAACAGGTGAGGAGGGAGTCAAGGGTATACATAACCGGATGATTATAGTGATGGACCAGGATTCTAATCCGAGGAAGGAGGGAAGTGTAGGCATGAGAGAAGCACTGGGCATTGAAGAAAAAGTGCTGCTAGAGGGGAAATGCTGAGAAAACACAGAAATGGAGTAGGCAGAGGTCAGAGAGTGAAAGAGGAAGAACATTGCAAGGGAGGAGGTCAAAGAACCAAGAAGCCAGGGTGCTGCTTGGATTGTTTATGAGAAGGGAGTCTCCAGAGTAATGGTGCAGAGGGAGACAAGGAGCCGGACACTTGGGTGAGGAGGAAGAATGCATGGCATGGCCCAAGAGCATTGCTCTAAAGATCAGGAGGATTTTCAGTGAAGAAGGCAGAGGAGTGACCTGGAAGTACCAAGGGGACAGATACTGCACAGAGGGCCCAGGGGTAGAGGGTTGGGAACCCAACAGAGGAACTGTGAAACAGAGGGGTGACGATGGGCAGTTTGCAGATGACAGATGGTGAGCTGTGGAGGGCACAGGGGGAGAGCAGAGAGGAGGGCACCTGTTGTATGTGTTAAAGGGAAGATAAGCTTTCTGAGCCTCTTCAAGCAGAGGCAGAAGCAGCAAAGCTCATATGGACTTAACAATCGTTAGTTACTCGCACGAAGTCACGTTTTGCTTTCTTGCGGATCCCCAGCCATATCTGAATTACTGAGTTTACTAAATAAGTATAAATTATACTTATAAATAACTTATAAATACCATATTAAATTATCCCATATAAATTATTATTATAATGCCATTTATTAAGCTTTAATTATATAACTCTCTGAAAAAATAAACACTATTTCTGCGTATCATCAGACAGGCAGTTACAGATTCTGATTTAAGGTCACCTGAAATTAGTTCAAAAAAACAGGATTCTGAGGAAGAATGAATATTAAATCACACACAACATGCACTAAGGCCAAGCTGTTCTGACCTAGCAACAATACACATCTAGTCCTGCGTTTGCGGTTGGGGCTACCGCTTATAGCCCACTGCACGTGGCTGCGTTTGGCAGGGGCAAAACTTGTGCATGAAAAGGCAACATGATGAGGCCTTACCCTGAATCCTGTAGCTCTTCAGGGATGACGTTAATTTCTGCCACTCCCCCCAGTATGCCATATAGATTCTGATTCACTGTCTTGGCCATAGAGTGGATTCATTTCAGAGCAATCTTGGCCCTCTGCACTATGGTAGTCTTACCCTAAGCCAAGGAACCTACCTGAGGTTGTGCAACTACTGAGCATGTCCATTTACATTTGGGCCTGGGGAAATGACCACCAGGTGGGACCACAGACCCAGCAGACCCATTGTAAGTTGGACCTGGGCCAGATCTCCATTTATTACCTTGCCCCAGTATTCCCATATTCAAACAAGGCTGTGGTGATTAGTGCCTCTAGGAATTAATGTCCCCTAAAGTCTTATCCAACAGTCATCAAAATGCTTGGTTGGGTATTTCTCAGAGCTCAGTTACCCAAGTAGAGCCCCTTGGCGGGGGGCCGGAAGCCACAGGAGCACATCCAGTTGTGTGGTGTTGCGGGGTTCTGTGTCCTGTGGACACAGTCTCTTCTTCAATGAGTGGGTCCAAATATTCACTCAGGCCTGGAAGCTGGGCAAGGAATTACGACTTTTTATCGGGGTGGTAGCCCTCATCCTCGATCATCCAGCCTTCTTTTGATTGTATAGATTAAACACTCTTGTTGGCTAACCATCTGTTTTGCCCGTAGGGATGCAGTCAGTAACTTACAGGACTTTGAGTTAAATCCACTGAGTATTCTTTCTCACTGGGAGAAGAGTCTTCATGAATATTTCTTGGCCAGAGAGAGGGGTACACTGTAGCAAGTGACAGCTAGCTGCCCAGCCAAGCTTCATTCCCCCACCCCCTTTATCTAATGTAGAGCTGTAACTGAAAGGGTAGCTGCTGAGCCTGGAGCTACATTTCCTGGCATCCATTGCATGTTAAGCAACGCTATGTGGCTAGATCTTGCTAGAAGATTGCAAGCAGAAGTGATATCATGACCAGGCTGAGATGAATGTCTGTATCCAATCAACCGCCTCCTTTCTGCCATCAGAAGGCAGAGCGCCTGTCGGCAGAAGCCCCTGAATAACCATGGGAGCGGAACCACCATCTTTATTGGTCCGTTGTGTATGCAAGAAACATCTTTAAAACGGTTGGTAGTTGAAATGTAGGAATTTGCTAAAGCAGCTAGAGTTACCCTAATACAAGTTCTCCATTAATTGTACATCAAATATACATAAAAGAGTTTCTGTCTGAATAGACTTTTCCTGATTTGAAGGTGTGTTTGTGATGCTCTGACTTAGAGTACAGACTGTGTGACTTACATAAAACGTACTTGGGGAGGCCCGGATGGTTCACAGAGCTAGGCAGACATTCTTCACAGCTGAAAATGATGTGTGAAAAAGGCAACGTTGGTACAATCCACACACACACACTTTTTTCTGTCTCTGTGCTATACTTTACCTTGGTTTTTAAATGGTTGACCTTTTTTCTAGTGATCTTTCTCCATTTACTCATTAACTCTAATAGAAAATCCAACAGGATCAACTGATAAAGTAAGTGCTTCATCCTATTAGCTGTAAATAATAACAGTTTTAAATCTTTCCCATGCCTCATACTTCTATTCCTCTTTTTGGCCTACTGAAGCGGCTGGAACCTCCTCAGTGGGGACAGTGCATCTCTGTCCCCTTGGCATCAGCTGCAGCACCTGGCAGGATGGAGACTGAAATCATTCAAAGGCTCACTCACTGGCCCATCCAGTGGTGGCTGCTGAGAAGACAAACGGCTGGGGGCAGGCACAGCTGGGGTTCCTCAGGCATCTTTGCCCCACTGGCTTGTCCACGTGTGCTCTCCAGCCTGGTGGCTACGACAGGGCTCTGGAAGCATATGTCCCAAGAGTCCAGCAAAAGCTGCAGTGTCCTGTTTTATGACTGACCGTTGGAAGTCACACAGCATCCCTTCGGTCACATTCTATTTGTTAGAAGAAGAGAATCAGATTCCACTTTTCCATGGGAAGATTATGAAAAAAAGTTGTGACTAAGTTTAAAGCCACACCAGTTGGTCCTCTGGCTCTAATTATTTATACTTTCCCCTCGCGCATTTCTGAAATCCAGCTGAGCACACACTGCCAATTCCCGGGTAAGTAACTATATATCTCCTGGTTTTGAATTCAAGTGTCTAGAGCAGTTTTCTATGCCAGTCCCACTACTGTAAGTGGAGGGCAGAAAACTTGTCTCTTCAGTACACTGATCTTCCAAGCGAGAAGAAGGTTAATCAGGGAGCCTCATTCACACAGGGGCTTCCTTTAGGATGACAAGATCCTGGGTCTCAAGCCTGAACCCAACGTCTTAATAGGTAAAACTTGGATGGTTCTTGAGATGGGGGAGTGTGCGTTGCATGAAGGCTGGCTTAACGCTAGCAGCTGGAATCATCTGCAGACTCACTCACTCACCTTACGGTGGAGGCTGAGAAGACAAACAGTTATTAGGGGGCGGAGCACTTGGGGCTTGTCTATCTCTACGTGGCTTTCTTAGTCTTTTTCAACACAGACACTTCAGGTTAGTGAGATTTCTTTCATGTCAGCTCAGAGCTGATAAGGTATGTGTCCCAAGAGTAACGCAGCAGGCAGAGAGGTGACATGCCTGTTATGACCTGGCCTCGTGTGCTATGCAAGATCACTTCTACTACATTCAATTTTTAGAAGTATAGTCACTCCGCTGGCCCATGTTCCTAGGAATTAGTCTTTACCTTTTTATAGGAGGGTATCATGAAGTCGCAACATGGTTGGAAATTATCACACAGACTAAGCTGCAAGGGAGGCTGGAAAATGTATAGTGTAGCTTTGCAACCATTATGAGCAAACACTTAAGGGAATTCTATTATTAAAGGGTGAAAGCAGAGAATGAACAAATTACCACACCCAGAGACTGGGATGGTTAGCAGTGTCTGTCACAGGCAGCTTTGTGAAGAAATTAAAATATAAATCAGACTGTCATGGTTAAAGAGAATATGAACAGGGAAAAAGGTCATTTCAAGCAAGAGAAGAATGTGAGCAGGCACTTGGAAAAGGAAATAATAAGGTGAGCGTATGTGTCTGTTTACATGAAAGGTGCACATCTAATTAAGGAAGCTGGTGATGGGATAGTGATAAAGGGGGGGCAGAATAAAGAAAAATCTTCATATTTTAATATAGCCTTGTGATAAGAGCAAGATTTCAGAGATGAACATGGATTTTATTTCCCTGCCCATTGAAGTTTTCTGATTTTTCAGCAAATGTGGTAGATTTTAAAAATGGTCACAATTCAGCCTGGCTGGTGTGGCTCAGATGGTTGGAGCATCTCTGGTAAACGAAAGCTTGAGGGTTCGATTCCTGGCCAGGGCACATACTTAGGTGGTGAGTTGGATTCCTGGTCTGGGTGCAGGAACATTCAACCCCTGGTTTGGATGCATGTAATCCCTGCTACCGGCGCCGATCCCCCGTCGGGGCATATAACGGAGGCAACAAGTTGACACTTCTCTCACATGTCAATGTTTCTCTCTCTCCCTTCCTTTTTCTCTAAAAACCGTGAAGAAAAAATATCTAGTGAGGATAAAGAAATGGTCATAATTCTCCAACTTCCTGCTGAGTGACTGCAGCAACTTCCATAAAGACATGGAGTCTGTTTCCCCACCTCTTGGATCTGGTCTGGTACCGCTCTGGCCAATGGAATATTGCAGAATCAACAACGTGCCAGGTGAACCTCAGCCTCAAGAGACCTTGCCTGTCCTCACTAGCCTTCTTGAGACCTTGCCAAAAGTCCTATGAATCGGCCAAGGCTAACTAACTGCAGGGTGAGAGACCACATGGAATAGCTCAACCATGTCATCCGAGGCCCTAGACACCTGAGAAAGCCAAGGCAGGATCCGCACTGTGGACCTGGTCACAGTGGCACCGAAGAGCTGAGAGCAGGAAGACTGCCCAGCTGAGCCCGGCTCAAACTGAGAACCTACAGAATTATGACCTAAATATATGATTGTTGCTTTAGGCCCTGAATTTTAGAGTGATTCACTAAATAGCAGAGTTGCTACAGCAAGTTAAACTGCTTTCTAAATCTCAATATCCTCAATGAAAAGAACTAGGCTTGCTAACACCTCCCCGTGAGGACACAGCGAGACAACGATGGTGACGCACCGGCACAAGCCTGAAACCCAGTGTGTGCTGAGCCAATGGTGCCTTGTGCCACTGACCACAGCAGAGAGACAGTCAAAGGGAAAACACAAAGCAAGTGTAAGAAGTAACATTCTGTTCACGTTTGCCTCCGGATGTTCTTCATTCATTTGTGCCATTGGCATGTGCTCACACTATACATTACACATCTGCATTTTTGGGTGCAATATTCCTTGAACACTCTCCTCCTCACACACTTATTTTCTGGACCCTGTCAACATGGATGCAGATGGTCCACACACTCTTGCTTTGCTACCATCGAATTCTTGTTTCATGTATTTATATCTTTTACCCTCAACTAGGCTCTGAGCTACTTAGAACAGTTCTTGCATTTGCTTTGGAAATCCCACTGAGATCTTTTTTTTTTTTTTAATCTAAACAGCAAGAATTTAGTAAATATTTAGTAAATTAAAGTCAATGAAATTATGTTATGGTTGGTGCTGATCATTGGGGTCATCTCTAATCCAGAGACCCATTAAATGTCAATATCAAGTTACAAGGTACACTTATAGAGAACAATTTCCCCAAGAGAGTCAAGTTGTAGGACTTATTTGTTTTCTTTTTCGGCAGGTCGTGAGGAATGAGGAGAACTCTAATCAGGCCACTGGTTCCCACCAAGCAAACATCTGGCTGTCTCAGGGGTAACAGCCCCTGTTTATGTCTGCAACTGCGAATCAGCTGTAATCCTGTTATTACTTGAAAGAGAAAACAAAGGTCCCTGGGAAAACTAAAGACAGGAATAGATTATATACTTTGAAAAACTTCTTTAATTTTCCCACATAACTTTCCCCCCACTCAAAAAGTGCTTAAAGCTTTATATCTTTTTACTTCTGATTTTTGTTTTACTTAAGCTGTTTTCTTCTGAATGAGATGACATTTCTTATTGAAAATTATTTTTTGATGTCACATTTCAGTGGTGTGCAGGGCCAAGCTCCTACCAGTTTTGGGGGGTACAATCACGCATCTAGTTACTAGTCTGATATACAGGCAGTCACACAGTGACGTGTCCTTGGAGTTGAAACTGGCGATGGTGGGAACACTGGCGCCGTGCAAATCAGCAAACACCGCAAAGCAGGACCATTTTCCTCTGGGGAGCCTGTGGTGAATGCTTACCAGCGCATCACAGCCAGAGCTCCAGGTGTCTGGGAATTACAGCTCTCATCTGCCTCAGTACAGATACAGACACAGAGTTTCTCCAGGAAACATCAGTTACCGTCTTCACTGCTGGGCAGCGGACACCTTTTCTGTGGGCTGATCAGATGGGGACACAATGAAAGCAGGGCCCAGAGACATGCTGCTGAGTCAGAGCCAGTGCAGCTGAAGGAGGAGCCAGATAGAGGGGCATGAGACAGGGGCAGAGGCAGGCCGGCAGAAAACACAGGGCGCTGCAGTAGAGACTTCTTATTTTGGTGAGAAAGTGATAGTTTTGAGTAGGGGAGACATGTATTTTGATTTGTGTTTTATAAAGATCCCTTTGGACTTCTGATCTGGGGAGAAAGCACTCATGGCGGGTAGAGGGAGAGGTGGGGCGTACAAAGGTGGAAGCACGTGAGATCAGTGAAGATGCTATTTGGGGCCAGGGCCACAGACCTGGAGCACAGCTTCAGAGCCTTGCCCTGACACCTGCTCCATGCCATGGCCACCTCCACACCTGCGCTGGCACTCTCTCTCCAAGGAACTCCTCCTCCTCCGCCCTATTGCCAGACCAGCTCCCGGTCCATCAGCCTTCACCCGAGCCCTCCCCTGGCCATCCCAGTCACCCAGACCTACCTGCTTTGGGGACCTAGATCACTTCCTGAAACACACATGACTCTCGCTGTGTCACCTTGTGTGGGCACTGAGCAGTTTCACCTGCTTTTGTCTGATCCCCGTAATAAACTTCTTGAGCTGGGGCTGTCTGTGACTTGTTCGCTCTTTCTGACTCAGCTGAGTCTCTGCAATGTCCCAGGCAGGCACGATGCTGGGCTTCCTGGGCTATGTGGAGGAAAGGCCGTTTCTGTCTTTC
Source organism: Anoura caudifer (assembly GCA_004027475.1). Classification (NCBI taxonomy): domain Eukaryota; kingdom Metazoa; phylum Chordata; class Mammalia; order Chiroptera; family Phyllostomidae; genus Anoura; species Anoura caudifer. The sequence continues at coordinate 51,856 of PVKU01001163.1, forward strand.
TGCAGAGGCTCTAGTCAATATTCTGCCTGATGAAGCAGAAATCAGAGGTGATGCTGAGGCAGCCTGTGCTGATGAGGAAATGCAGTGGGGGAGGGCGAAAAATCAGGGAGGCCACTAAAAATAGTGGACAAGAAATACTTACAGCAACAATTTCAAAATTGTGGACTATATCCCTAGCATCATAACACATGGAGTCAAAATTCTAACTATAGCTGATATTTGGTTATAAAGCAAATGTTACACTTCCACAGTTACTTGTAACAGGTTGGCAAAGTTTTATAAAGTGCCGGAGAGTAAGTATTTTCAGCTTTGTAGGGTGTCTCTGTCACACCTAGTCAGTTCTGCTCCTGGAGGGCAAATGCACCCGCGGAAAACATGTATGTCAACAGGCAGAGATCTGTTCATACAGAAGCAGGTGGCGGGATAGATTTGGCCTCTGAGCTGTAGTTTGCTGGCTCTGACCACAAGGTTTAAATGTATATTATTTCAAAAATGGTAATGCCCAACCTGGCATCCAGAACTAGTATTTTCCAACATACCATGCTTCCGCGATCACTTGTATGTAAGTTATGTATGTACTAGTTAGACTTAGCTTTTATGGATAGTGTGTCCCCTATTAGATATTAAGCTTTTGGTGAGTAAGGATTAACTTCCATACTCTCTAAAGTCCTTATTTTTATACCAACACATATTTCTAAAACTTATATGGATCCCAATGCATGAGCTAACATAGAACTTACTATAGCATATCTATACCTATGTAATATATAGCATGCATATAACCATATGTATGACCTCAACAATGTGTTAAAAAAACATAAATTGAAGTGTTTGTCTTAATTTTCTAGACTATACTTAAGAGAAAAATTAAGTGGCTTCCCCGCCCACCCCCCCGCCCCCCAGAGCTGTCTAGGACACTGTGTACAAAAAGAAGGCAATTCTAAGGTGTGGAGTCCTATCTAAAATATTACTCTGGGAAAACGCAAGGTGCGAGAGAATTCATGCTGTCATATGTTTTTCTAAAGAGAAATGTAGTGGTGACATGTATGTGAGTACATGCTTGAAATATTTCTGGGAAGGATAGCCAAGAAAAGGGTTAAAGTAGCCATTTCCGGGGAAGAAAACTGGGTAAGCAGGGGGCCACGGCTGGGAGGGAAAATAGCTGTACTTCGACCGTTTGTTTTAAACACCCACTTACATGTATTCTCCAAGAGTTAAACATGAAAACTAGGTTCTGCAAGTGTCTGCAGCGATGCCACACTTCACACTGACGCCTTTCTCTGTAATAAGCAAACACTGAAATTACTCCCCCGATCACATTCCAACCTATTAAAAACACGGGTGTGTGCAAACCTTGTGAAGCCATCCTGCGGACCAAGGAAGCTCAGCACGTTTCTCAGCTGTGCCACTTACTGATCTATGGTTACACTGCAATGCTACCATCAGGGAGACCACGTGAAGGGAACACAGGCCCCCCTGAATATTCTACTGCAGTTCCCCGGAATCTATAATTACTTCCAAATTAAAGATGAAAACAAAACCAAGCTCTTGACGTGTCAAGGCCTGCGTGCAGACCTAGGTTCTAGCCTTGTGCAGCTGCACTGCCATGGTTGAGCTGCGTCGTCTTTCTTGCCTACTTTCTCATATGCAATTGGGGGTGTAGGTGGCCTTTTGGGGCACAAGAAGTCAGAGGAAACCCTGAAGGGTGAGCAGTGCAAAGGCACACACCTGCCAATTTCTCTCTGGGCCTGAAAGAACAAAGACAGGAACAAAACATCTGAGTCATAGCTCACCTTCCTTCTGGTCCCTCTAGGCCACAGGTGCTCAGCAGCCCCTGCCTTCAGGTTACTTTCCAGTCCCTGGGGTGGGGGAAAGGCCATCCCTGGGCACAGCAGAGGTGCGGGCAGTAGTAAGAGAAAGGGACATTGGGGGAACTGGTGGTGCTCACACCCCAAGTCTGGCTGAGGGGCCTTTGCAGGGGACACCCTGTTTTCTAGCTGGTTCTTTGGGGAGATCAGTGGCGAAACAGCCTGCCCATGTCTCCCCCTCCACAGTGATCATGGCTGCAACCAGGTGGCGGGTGCATGATGTGGCGTCAGGCACATTTTGGGGCTGGGCGACGGTAGCCTGTTCGACATGCACACACATTCCGAGTCTTTGGATTTCTACGATTTCATTGAACCCGGTCTTCCACCGTTTTGGCCTTCTTGGTGTCATGCTCCGTGCCTTGGAGAGCAGTCAGAGTGTCTGCCTGTCTGTTTTTAGACCACCGATCAAGGACATGACACACGCTGCTGGGACACCCTGAAGCCCAAAGCATTAAAACCCAAAACCAACAAAAACAAAATCCCATATAAACTGAGCAAACCCGATAAGGAAAACACACTGCATATTCACTAATATTTTTTATTGTCAGACTTTCTTTGAGCCAGCAAACAATGACACTTCACATGGCTGTCAGTAATGCATAAGGCATTTTTTGTCTCTGCGGGTAGACTCAGCGGGCCTAAGTCTTTGCAACTTTTCTGTATGAAAATAGAAGTCCAAGACCAGATTATGTCTCTCCTGGTCATAAATGCTGATCTATTTACAGGTGCCTTTTTTAGACCACCATTATAAACTTGGGATAAAATACGTGTGCTTTATTAAAGACTCAGCATTTAACGTCAGGGTCCTTTAAAGGTCCCCACATGTTTTGCCTTTGGGGAGCACAGTATTCCCCCCCAGGTTCAACATGACTGTGTTGTAATCCACCTGGCGCGATAGAAGCTAACCTTCAGAGAAACATTTTTTAACTTAAATCTTTTAGAAACTAAAGACTCCAAAATGACTTCATATAGTTCTAAAAACAGCTCCAGAGCCAGCTGTTTAAAAGTGGTTTATAAATACAGTTATTTGTAGGCTGCATATCTGTTTATAATACAGCAGACGCAGAATGCAGACTTTGCGACATGTGAAACAAAACCGAGTCCAAATGTGGCTTTTGAAATACAGCAACAACAAGAAAACCCAGGATTCTGGTTTGCTAATGTCACCACCTTATAAAGAAAACAACGGGGGACTATAACTCTGAACTATTAAAATATACAGACAGACTGTTTACACCATTGCACTTCCTTTTTCCCTTTGCTTTTAATACTCTTGAAACAATGATTACAGTGATGAGTTTAGGAACACTTGCATGCACAGGCAAGCACATACACTTAAAAGATGAAACAGAGAATAAAAGTTAATACATGTCTGTGAGGAAGGCTGCCAGCAGCACTCCAACTAAAATACACTGTCCCCTTGCGCTCCCTCTGTCCCCTCCCCACTCCCTCACCTTCCCACGATATCCGGGAAATCAGGCTGGGAGGTTAGTGCATAATTGATGGACAAAGCCCCCCTTCCAAGCTCTGTCAGTCTCCCCAACAAGGCGGGGGGAGCATTTCCCTTCAGTAGCACATTAAGGTCCGCTAGTGTTGGTTCCACAAGTTAAGGCACTTCTGGCTGCTTTGGCGGCAGCATGGATTTTTTTTTCTTCTCTCTCTTTTTAAGGCATGTGTCATCTAAGAGTAGTAAAGCTTCGAAACTGGGTTAAGGTTGAGAGCTTAATACATGAGCACTGAAGTGGACAGGGCAAAAGGTCCCTCGGAGACACCTCCCTTCGGGAGGCATCCAGAGAGCCTGGGCAGCTCTGCTTTGGGCTCTGCACGCAGGAGCTGGTGGAGGCCAGAGGGGGGCGCATTCAGGTCCTGCAGATACGTGACTCACTCCTGTGTTCACCTGGAGCTCCCCTGGCTGCTGATGGAGCGCGAGGTGCTGTAGCGCTTCTTCACGATCATGCTGATGTAGGCTTTCATGAGCTTGGCCACATCCACCACCTGCCAGGGAAGCAGAATCGGCACGCGGTCAGTCCCTGCCGAGGCAGCGGGCTTAGCCTCGTGACTACATGTCATCCCAGCAAAAGCCACAGCTCCAGTTTTGTGTGAAGCCAAAAGTTTACCTGCTTTGTACTTATTCTGAGTCAGAGAGAAGGAGAAATTGTGGCTTTTCCAAATGCAGTGTGCACCACCTGGTGGTTCTTTCACGTTTAATGTGGAACTGTCAAGACTGCACGTTAAAGGAAACACCCAATGACACTGAACTTGATATCACTAGGACTGGGGTTTCTTCCCCACTTAAAATAAGGGTAAATGACAGAGCCCCCAATCACAGCTGTTACAGACCGAGTCGTATAGTTCCAGTCAACTCCCCACGATGCAACCGAGGTTCTCAGGGATGGGCAGAGTGGCAGACGGCCAGTTCTGCTCCGTGCCAGCTCCGATCTTGAATTAGCTCCTGTACCTCCACTTCCCATGGCTGGTCTGGACCCCTAAAACATCCTAACTGGCTTCCATTTATCGGGGCTCTGTTTTCTGCCAATCCCACCCCACATCACTGTTTGTAAATGCACCGTCCTTAGATCACGCACAAAGATCCCAGAGCAGTTCCAGGCTATTGGTGTTAATCAAACTCAGCAGCCTGGCACCTGAGACACGCTAGTGAATGGCCCCCACCACACCACGGCCCATCTTGAGTTGGTCCCCCACTCCCTCCTCCTCAGTACCTATAGCCAGATGGGCCGTGGGCATTCATTTCCATTCCCCACCTCCGCTTGCAGGGAGCTCCCTTAATAGGCTTCTGGTACCATTACTATTATGCTTTAAGCTTTGGAGTGGACAGCATACATATTTAAGGCTTTTTGGGGGAGGGGGGTGATTTTTGTGAGCCAGAATCAGCTCTGCCTCGCATCCCTTGGCGCATTCTACAGACACTGAAAATCTGAGTCTTGCTGTGGCTTCTCACTGCCAGAACCGTCTACTAATTTTCACAAGGCTGGAGACCCAAACCATGTATCTCGCCTTGAACACCTATATCGTCCCTTTCTTCTCTTTTCCTCCATGGGTAAAACCCTGATATAAGGAAACCATATTTCTCTGTTGCGGAGGTATACAGAAGAAATTTGGGATTATCAGATTTCAGCCTGAGGAACCCGATGCTAGGTAGGGACCATCACATTGTTACCACCTCACACCTTAATGAAAACATTCAAATAAAATTACTTGGTCAAAGGCATCAAGAAATAGCATATTGTTTTTCTGTTTGTTGGTTGGTTGAAGGCCATGGTTTGCCTCTTACCTCACTGGTTTCAAAGAGCAGCTCCCTTTCATCCACCACGATCTTGTACGTGTTTGCCAGGGGAGCCCCAAAAGAGAGGATGTGTTCATACTGGAAGACTTCCAACGGTCTCCCCTCCCCACGCTTGTAGACAGAGACGGCATCTGCGCTGACGCCCAACCAGAGGTCCTGGGGAAAGCCACCTTCCTTGCACTGGTGGGCAAAAGTCAGTGTGAGGGTTAGATGAGGAAGCAACTGGAAGCCCAGAACCCAGAAACACAGGCTTTCTGGCAAGCACTCTGCACGGGATACTGAACACATTCAGTACGCATTCATGCCAGGGACTTGAACTACGAGACATGGTATCTCTTTGGCTGTCTTATAATTGGTAAATCCCAACACCTTGCTCTGACTCCGGACATCACCACTCTGTGGGTCCTGTGAACAAGCCATGTGGAGGTGGCCACGGCTGAGGAACCTGACAATGACCCCCAGCAAACCAAGCCCCTGAGCCAGGCCTGCTCTTCTATAGCATGAGTTTTGCCTCCTATCCTTTGATGATTATCCTTCAAATACAAAATCTAGAACTAAGAGCAAAAGGCTTCACATTGCTCAGTGCTGAGCAGTTTTGGCTCCTTGAGAACATCGTGTCTTTTGATAGTAGCCGTGACCTGGTCCCGCTGGTTTAACAACAGACTTTCTTGCCCAGATCCCTGGAGGAAAATAAGGGCCCTGATGCAGGAAAAACACAGGCCTAATATGAACCAGGACTAACAGGAGGGCCACACTAGTGACACCAAGACGAGGCACTTGGACCAAGCATCTAATTTACACACGAAAACCAACACAACTGAACAAACTAAAGACAGCACCCAGTGAGGAGCCACAAAGGGACCTTGGAATACAAAAATCAACGTTTAGATTTTTATAGAGTCCCATTTAAAAGTCCTCCGATACAGGACAAATAATTGTGATAAGAAAAACAGAAGCTCACCTAGACCGGGGGATAGTAAGCTTATGTTAAGGGACGGGCAGTAAATGTCTTATTTAGGCTTGTGGGCCATGTGCTGCTCAGTTCTGCCACTTGAGTGAGAGCAGCTGGAGAAGACACAAAGGAATGAACACTGGCGCGTTCCAACAGAACTTCACTTGAAAAGGGGGCAGGCACGGTTTGGCCCCCGCTGCGGTTGGCCAAGCCTGGGTCTCAACCACTAGTTAGATTTCCTTCCAAGAAATGATCTACTTTAACAAAAGTGAAAAAGGTATAAATCTACAAGGGGTCGATATTAATGGCTAAATTCCAATTCTGAAACAGAAATTCTTCCCTGAAAACAACCAGGGGAAGAAAATAAAAATGTAAAATACAAGTATATCCAAAGTTTCTAATTTTTGTGTACATAGTACTAGAATTTAAAAAGAATTTTAAAATGCAGATTTTTTAACAGCACTTTTTATTGGGTCTATGATTTCCGTAAGAAAGAGGTTATTTCAGAGGAGCCGACATCTTAGTTTTTCACTCACTCCTAATATTAAAAAAGTATTTGCTACAAAGAAGGAAAACAGGCTTCAGTGGGCGGGTATGTTAAGGCAAAGTTTGGGGGGCGCTAACAAATGAGGGTAAACCAGCAGCGCTTCATCCCCTCCTCCCTTCCTATGAGCCTGGCCACGGTGGCCCCGAGTTATGTTCCTGGACCCAACCTGCTCCCTGAAGCAGCAGCCCGCCTGCCCACGAGGAGCAGCAGCCTGTTCTTACCTCCACGTCAAAGAGCGTTGACCCATAACCAGGCCACTCCTTGATCAAAGCCATGTACTTGGCCATGGCCTGTTCCTGGCTCATTCCCTGAAACTTCTTCCACTTGTCGACGATACTGGCTCGAGCAGAGGAGACTTCTTCCTTGATCCACATGTCCAACATCTGCTCTTCCTCGGCCTTCTGCCGAACCACGGAGCCCGTCCGTAAGCTCCGCCTCAGTGTCCCCTCCAGGAAGCTCGTCCGCCTCTTCTCCAGACGCTCACACGGGGTGAAGGTTTTGGTGGACTGGCTGATGCGGGCCTTGAGTCTCTGCAGGGAGTAAACCTCCTCGAGAGGCGGGACAGCGGTGTGCAGCGAGTAGTCCCCCTGCAGGTACTGCAGCCGCAGGGCCGCGAGAACCTGGAGGTTTTCTTCAGGGGCCGGGTAGTGGCCGTGGATAACAGCTTCGTGGGCCTGAAAGAGGGCGGTCAACAGCTTTAGGGGCAGACACAGGATGCCGCCTGGCTTCCTCCCTTCCTTCCTCAGGAATTCTCTCCAGTGTCATCTTCCCTAAAAATGGTACTCTGACCCCTGCTTCGTGATTTTTCTCCCTAGCATGGATGCCATCTAATGAGCATGCTTTAGTCCTTATTTCTATCTCTGCCCAACTGGAATAGTTCCTGGCACAGGAGTTCCAATACAAGGTGCATGAATTTTACTCTACACATAGCACAAGCAGCTGACCCTGTCCGTGCTGGGGAAATGACTGCTGGGCACACTTTCTAAGGACTAGCAGTTAGCTGACAGGGGGGATTAATGGGTTTTACCCCTCTCTCTGAGAAAGGCATCTGTTTTTAAAAGTTCCTTTTACCTGTTCAAACATAAATGCAAATTCCACACTGTCTTTTGGCACGTTGTCTGTGTCCAGGAAGCAGTAGAGCTTGAAGTAGAACTTCCAGGGCAGGTCGCCCACCTCTGAGGTGGCAGCCAGCCTAACAGAGAGAAGTCAAGAGATGCTCAGAAAGCAAAACGAGGTGGATCTTTGGTGCCCCACAGGGAGTCGACTGTGTGTGGCTTACTCTCTGGAAGGACTCAGTGTCCAAGCTCAGATGACCCAGTGGGTGGAGATGGGGATGGAGGGAGTGAGGAGACAGAGCAAGGATGAGGCTTATCAGGGTCCCTTCGGGAATGTCATTTAACCAGAGGGAGAAGCCACGCTTTCCTCAGGTCTCATTTTAACACAACCAACAGGCAGCCTCCAATTAAAACATGCTAATGAGTATTTCCCCAGTGCCCCAGCCTAATTAGTACTAGCTAAGCATTATGTTGAAGCCATAGAAAGAAAAGTAGCAAAGGCTATTTCTTCAATTCTCAATCCTCAATAGGCCACAATATTTATAAAAATTAACACGAATACTTTGGAGGCTGGGTTTATTCCAAGCAGGAATATCTTTTGTGCTGCTGAGAGGATGAGAGTCGCAAATCAAATTAGGGTTACAGCTCTGAGATAAAGCGTTTGAGTTGGCAGCAAATCCTACCCCATTTCAAAGCTAATGGACATGAGTGCCTACATATCAGGAAATGAGGTCATCAGGGGTATGAAAGAATAGGGCAAAGGGACGATGACAAACTGAATCATATCTGAGACAGTGGCTTTATCTAGGAGTCAAAAAGCCAGCAGAGATAAAATACTAAGTAAACTTCAACACAGGTAGAATGAAAGTCCAATGCACACACAGAAGCTAAACATTGGAAATTCAAGTCCTCACCTCTAGCTCTTAACTGCTTTTACTTAGTCAGCCGGCACTTCAGGGAGAAGGAACTTACTTTTCAAACTTGGCTAGCACATCAGCTACGATGGTCCGGCTCTCGATGGCTTTGTCCACATGTCCGTTGGACTCAAACAAGGCGAACATGTTCCTGCTGTCCTCCATGGCCAGCCCTCTGATCAGCTTCTCCACCACCTGCAAGACACACCATGAAGTCTTCAGCTCCCAGAGCTGTGGTTCGACTACACGGTTCCAGAAGGTGCCTTCATCTGCCAGCAGAAGTGAGGGTCCAAACAGCCTCCTAAATTGTCACGTGTGGTCACCCAGCACTTCAGAGGTGCTGTTTCTTTTGTTCTCTTGAAACTGGTTTTATCTTTCTTGCCAAAAAGCTCACAGGTAGGGACAGGTGTTGGGCCAGTGTCTTGTGAGCCCACACAAGGAGGAAAAGCGCATGAAATCTGAAGCCCTGAGTTTTATCTAATAAATTCATAAACTCCAGGAAACAACACTGACTTCTACCAATGTTTCTTCCACACAGGAAGTTTTTTGTTTTATCACTCTATTCCTTTTTGCCAGTGGGTTTTATAAATACTAAGTTCAAACTCTGAAAAAGGCACTTACCTGACCCAACACTCCAGATAGTGTGTGGCTAATATCAACACCTTACTGCCACAGCCTTGCTGTAGTGGGCAACCTGAGTCAGGGCTGCGAACCCTACGAGACGCTCAACTGCTTCTCGGACTAGCAGGACTGGGATTGTCTCGGGCGCTTTGGCACAACTTCGATTTGGTGTCTCTACTCATCTTTAATATATACTTTTACCTCTTTATACGCATGGGTGGATGCAGGCTATGTTTGTGTCTGTGTTGACTATGCAGCTATACTGTGCAAATCACAACTGGGCGTGAGAGCAGATCTGATGGTGCACAACCGCCCTGACTTAAGCACAAAGACAAGGGCACCAGACAGAAGGCGACGCCTGCTGCTCCCTCACCTCGCCGGCCGTGGTGTGGGAGTTAATGGTGATCTTGCAGGAGCCTCCGCCGTGGCAGTACACCATGGACGTCATTTCCTGTCTGTGGATCAGAGCTTCTATTTCATCTCGGGAAGGCACAAACTCTCTGCATTTGGTTTTCTTAAGTGAGTCGTAAATGAAGAGGGCGTATTTTTCCATCTCGGTTCCTGGAAACTGTTCTCGTATCCTAGGAGACAAACACCAAACTGTCAATTGCTAGAATGAGGAAGGCTGGCTCACAGGGGCTGCTCTGCGTGGGGGGCAGGCACCCAGTGGCGAATGGAGCAAACACCAGCCCCTTCCCAGCAGGGGCCCTGTTCAGCCTGTGCAGGTTCCATTTATACACAAACGCAAACAAGCAAACAACCCCCCCAAAAGCCAATGTTTGCCTAGAGCAACTTTTCCCTCCATGGTGCTCTTACACTTACTTGAAAGAGTCCTACCTTCTGCTGTCTTATGAAAATGGCTTTTCCATACTTAATGAGAATCTGAATCACAGTGTTTCTACTACTGTTTTATCTGGACTAAGGAAGTTCGAGGGTGTTTCTGTGTATGCATGGTTGTAGTAATTAAATGTATCCAATGGCCTGTGCATTAAAAACACCACACTGAAAGTGACGTGTCCCCATGACAGCCTCATGTGGCTTAGAGGGGAAAATGATGTCTGCACCAGAGCTCACCTAAGTGACCGACAAAGCGTGACCCAGAGATCCCGGGCCCGCAGTGGGTACCTTGTAGGCCGGGTCTCCTTATCTGAACTACAGCCCACCGCACCACCTGCGAGACAGCTCTGCCTGGGGCCATCTCATGCCTTTTCTTCATGTAAAAAATTCATATAAAAAGCTTCAGTTACAGTGCACGTCAATATTAAATTAGCTTCAGGTGTGCAGCATAGTGATCAGACATCTATGCACCTTACAAAGCGCTCTCCTCCACCTACCCCCTGCCATTAGTCTAATGCCCTGCTGGCCCCATACGTAGCCATCACAGTATTACTGACTACCTTCCCTATGCTGTAGTCTACAGCCCAGGACTATTCTGTAACTAACAGTCTGTACCTCTCAATCCCTTCACCTTTGGCAGTCAGCACTCCAACCCCCTACTCTCTGGCAAATGTCAGTTTGTTCTCTGTGTCTATGAGTCTGTCTCTGTTTGGTCATTTATTTTGTTTTTCATTTTCCACATGTAAGTGAAAGCATTCAATACTTGTCTTCAGCTCGCACCTTTTCAGGTGGAACTTGAGGTACTTGAGGATCCCCCGACTCGGCAGGAAGGCGCAGCTCAAGCAGGTGAGGATCTGCCAGCTGCACAGGTTGCCCGCGCTGCCCGGCTGCGGCACCTTGTTGGTCTGCTTGATGAGCTGGCAGTACAGCTCGTCGCGCAGAGGGCGCAGGTCGTGCCCCGTCTGCAGGATGCCCTGGATTATGGGGATGGGGTCCGACATGGACTCCAACTGCTGGAGGGAGTTGAAGATCTTGATGGCTTCATCCTGGAGGGTGGTGTAGCCTTTGTCCTTGAGCACTAGGAAAAGCAAACCGACTCAAGTCACACAGGGGGTCAGAGAAGGCCCACTGTGCGCAGCAGGTAAGAAAGGAATGGGGATAGACAGCGACCTCATGACCCAGGGCCCACCATGGTCCCTGTGCTTCTGAATCAGCTGTCAAAACACAGGGGGGCAAGTTATATCACGTAATTGATAACTTTACGTAAGTCACTGTTTTGTTATGGCAGTCAGCTATTTTAGTGTACAAAAGTCTTACTTAAATGTCGGCCCACTGCCAACCGGTCCCACAGTTGGAATCCAAGAGCGTTCAGGATCTGTTCCCTAGGATGTGAAGGCGACTCTGAGTGCACGGGCGTACTGGCGTGTTCTGACTCTCTTTAAGTTGTTTTTGTTTTTTTTAACAGCAACCCTTGCATCACCACAACCAACAAATGCTAACACACCGGAGCTGAAGAGCTAACAGGGAGAACAAAGCCAGTGTCTCGAGTCTGGGCAGAACTGGGGACTCACAGTTCAGATTGATGTCCCCGTAGGGCAGGGGCAGGAGCGGGGAGTGCAGCGGGTGGTGGGTGTGGCGGAGGATGGGGTTCCGCTTGTAAATCTGCTCCACCACGTCCAGGTTCAGGCAGTTCTCCTTGAAAATAAAGGAGCCGTTACAGAAAGCAAGTGCCTGTATGGTAAAAAAATATACGCATCTGTCTTCTCCTACACATGACTATTTTTCCAAAGTCTAAACCATCCAACAAATTTAGGAAGGATGGTGGAAACCCAGCATTAGTAATTTCAAGCACAAAGAGACCCACAATCTGGATCTGAAAGCAAATCACAATTACATGTTCTTACATGGCTCTTTCTCTGTTTCTCATGCATATAAAACTCTCTTGCTAATTATTTAGCCATCAATCATTTAGCCAAGCCATGTACCTTTATCTATAGAATCATTTAAAATGCATTTGTTAGTTTTGTCTTCTGTATTCTCTCTATACCTGAAAGTTACAGGTATAGTGAGGCTGTCTTTCCATGTGCCTGTCTTTTCTTTCACTCCTAAAATTTAAGAGATCCTCAAAGAAATTCATCATGTATTTATGTTCCTAAAATGTTAATATGGGATGCAAAAGTCAGTTACTTTTGTAACTTTAAGTAAACAGAGATGAATTGGAGAGGTAATGAATCACTGTATCTTGTTAATTTCATTTCCACTATGAAACCTTTTCAATAAAAGTAAAAATAGGAAAACTACTTTAATTACTTAAACAACATATGGACCTAATTACAGTAACATGTCTAATTTCTTAAAAAGTACTTTTTAATAGTTAGAAAATTCTGTTACTGTTTTAATGTCCGATTTCAGATTAATTAGAGAATGTAAGTAAGAACAAATACAGCATAGAAAACAAAGCTCAGCTGATATGCGCATTTCATTTTTTACTCCTATCTCAAAAGCCTAGAAACAAAATTATTAGTATTCGGCATCCTGGGTTCATGGAAGCTCTGCACAGTCTTGGAGGGTAACTCACTTGGTGAAATTTAGCTTCAAACACCCAGGAAACATGTAACCTTGGCATCAAAAGGCCACCTTGAATTTGGTGGGAAATGCTGCACTACTGACATGTAAGACGCCTTCCCACCTCTGCAAAGGTGGAATTTGCCCCCTGCATCCAATTAGCTAAGCCCCTTTGATGCCCATCACCTGTCAACACCTGCCTCACTATGGTTCTGGAATCATCTCCAGCTCTTTCCTTCGTACTGGGAATCTGTCTGTGTGGATAACATGGAAGAACAGCAGCAAACATAATTCCTTTGACCTGGTTCTGCATCAGGGACTGGCCAGCTCGGTGAGCGATGCAACCCAAATATTTCCTCACGTCCATTTTCCTTTCTGGGAAATGAGTAACTTGTGCATGACCACCATTTACTTGTGTGTTCGTTCATTCCACACACACACTACCGAGCAACTCATCTTTATAAATAGGAAATTACACGTTAACGCAGTCATTGTTGGTCCAGACAGGAGCTTTTGCGTTTGGAGGCCCCTGAGACAGATTCCAAGTCTTCTAGGCCAATCTGGGCTCTCTGTGAAGCCACCTGTGCGGTCTAGAAACTGTATATAGTTTAGAGTAGAATTACTGTGTTAGTCCCAAGTCTAGACGACCCAGAGGTGAAGCTGATCTTTGGCACAGCATGTCATCCCCAACACAATTCATGCCACGTCCCTGTGATGCAGGACCTCCTCCAAACCACAGCCCATCATCCCTCTGCCTACGGAGCCCGGTGATCAGGTCTGCCTCAGCAGCAGCACCAAACACCTCCCTAGAGATAAAGTAATTTTAGCATAAAATCTCATCCAAAGTCTCGCACTTAAGTTCCTAAAAGCAGGGATATGCAAACGAAAGATTTGCCAGGAGTTAGTTTTGATTACAGGATAACAGCGGAGCTTGACTCATGCTGAGGTGTCGATGTTGCAAGGGTAAGAATCTGGGAGCTACCATGAGCCACCCCGAGGAGCTCAGATCCACCTTACCTTGATGTCCTGAATCAGCTGCTGGGTGGGGGTGTCAATGGGGGCCTTGGTGTCGGTCACATTTTGAATGGCACTGGACCACCTGGTGGCCTCGTTGAGCAGCTTGGTGTAGAGCCGATAGCAGTGCTTGCGCCCGTACACGGTGACATTCCAATAGCCTGCAACGGATGCATCGCACACGCGTCAGCTTGCTCAGTGACCAATGCGACGCTCCTGTACCGGAGTCCCAGAACTCCAGCACCATCAGGAGCCAGTGTCACCTCTACCTGAGTCCCTTCAGTTACTGAATTCAATGAACACTTGCTGAATTCACACACCTGCCCTGCTCTGCACTGGGTATCTAGTGTCCAAAAGACACGAGGAGTTGACAGTTTAGAGAGGATGACAAACATAAAATAGTAAGCCCAGAATTAAGTGTATAAACTGTAGCATTTCTTCCTGAAGGAAAAGAGGCATAAACTGAAGTCCCTTTCAAGGCGCTGGGACTGGAGTGAAAACGCTGCCCACAGCTTCCTCCTCCTCCTTCCTTAGACTCTCTCTTGAAAATGCTTATGCTAAGTAAGCAGTCCACTCAAAACGAGCTGCAATTTGCAGCAGAGTATTACAAATATACAAATATCTCTGAATGGAATAGCTGTATTTTTAAAGAGCACAAAATCACAACTAGCAACAAAAATAAAAATCAATCTAGAGACATTTTTTATAATACTGAAAAGAAAAAAAACTAAGCTTACACACTGTTATTTCAGTTACTTTCACTGACAGGATTTATCTTTTTGGGGCTGCATTATGACTTACAGTACAATGACAAAAAGGACGAAAGAAAAGCATATAAAAATTAAGCTTCCTTAGGACGACCTTCATCTGCTTACATGATGTTGGCCTTAGAAGAAGACTCTTTCTGCAACTCTGTAAATCAGATCTCTGGTATGCTTCAGTGACTTTCAACCTTTTTCATCTTACTGCTTTCTCTTCCTCAATTTTAGTAAACTAATTACTAAAATTCTGCAACACACCAAAAAACAGGTGTCTTTTACCAATCTGACAAGATAAAAAATGGGTATGATTCTGGCTCATTCACTTTGGACGACTGGTTGTGCTGGCTGTGATCACTTTTTAATCTGACATCTAAGGGAAGAGAGGTCGGTGCCCTTGACCAGTCAGGTATCGCATGTTTTCAAGTTCTTGCACTGCACCTGTCGAAAATCGCTGCTACGGCTTAAACACCGAGTGTTCATACAGCTAACCACAGGCAGCCTTGGAAGATAAATCAACCAGAAAAGAGTTTCTTTTTGAGGGAAAAAGTGCCCCCTCTTGGCAGGACTCTCAGCCCTTTACTCCTACAGACCCAGAACGGATTTGACGCGCGCCGTTGGGGCCCAGCTCACTGTGAGCACCCGGCCCTGGTTACCTGTCTCTTTGAAAACCTTCTCATCAGGAGGGACGACCGAGCAGAGGCTATTGAGGACCAGGGTGCCCAACTTCAGAGCACTCTTCTCCGAGCTCTTGTAGTAATCCAAGGAATTATGGGTGAGCACAAACCACCGCTTTTTCAGTTTCAGTGAAGACATCTTCGGGCTGTTTTTGACTTCTTTGTGCAACCAGCCTGGAAGGAAGATTAAAGTGTACACTGAAACACTGAACACCAGGTAAGGATTTGCATGGGTTGTATGTATTCCTACAGATTTGCTAGAAATTGCTACAATCATTTCTTATTTCATATTTTTAGCAACCTCAAGAGTCAAAATGACTTGGGAAAAGCTGCTCAAAATAGGAACACTGCAGACACCCATGCGAATGAAAACAGGACTCCATGAAAAAGGAAGTGCGGACAGCAGTCACCTCTCACGATGAACTCCTGGCCCTCCACCCTGGTGTCGCCCTTGGATCTCTGCAGCAGCGTGATCCAGTGATGCATCTCCTCCGGTGTGTCGGCGTTGCAGTGGAGCACCCGGTTGGCCGTGATGATCACGAAGGAATTGGGCCTGAGTGACAGGGCGAGAAGGAAGCAGAGCTTCTTAGCTCCGACTGTGAGCATCATCTTTGTTTAAACCAAGGCTGAGTGCCTTCTGCTTTGGGGCTTATGGGTCATGAGGATAAAAACAGCCGTGTTTGTTTGTATTTTACGGTAAGGACGGCAAACCTTGCTCATTTCTGCAGATTTATTTTTTGCATCATTAACCTTTAAACTTGGAGCGACACATTCTGAAGGCCCTGGAAGGGAAAACATTTCTTAATGCAAAACTTTCCAGATGAAATTAGCTTCTGGGAAGGCAAAATAAGGTGACTGTGGGGGAAAATTTTTGATGTGATGTCTCTCCAAAGTAAATTTCTTTCTGCCTCTGGGTACTGCCTTGGATCAATATTTCGTGGGTCAGTAATGAAACGCCAGACACCAATAATAGAAGATCAGTAAACAGGTGTAAATGGAATGTCTTACACACTTCATTATGCCTGGTACAAAGAGCCAGCTGGGCCCATATTTTCAAAGCAATCTAACAAGGGCTCATTTCCCAGTGAGGTGCAACATAATGATGGAAATTTACTTTCTTTCCCTCAATGTCCTAAGCCTCTCATAGGCCTTTGCTCGCTCATATTAACTCCTCTGTCTAACTGGCTAAGCTAGTGACTGAACAATCTCTTGAAGTTCACTACAGTTAAGGGCAGCAAAAGTTCAAGGAAAAGGAAGGCTGACAAGAATGTGATTAGTAGACATAAAAAGACAGGTGCTCCTAAAAAAATAAAGATTTTCCTCTAGTTGGAACAGGAGAAAGAAAGGTGGGTAGTTGAGGAAAAGAAAGCCTGAGCAGAGATGGATTTCTAAACTTGGTTCATCGCACACTGAGGCTGATGGAGTGAAAGGGTCAGGAGAAACGACAGACCCAGATGAGGTAGGAATGTGACCATCGGAGTAAGAACCTGGGCCTTGATCGCTGACCTCACACACACGTGTTAAAGGTCCCTGAGCCAGGTCTAAGAAGGCACGGGGTGACTGCCACAAACACGGGACCCTCGGTCCCGAGGGGCCTTTGTCGACAGCGCGGTGCCTCCGAAACGTGAATGCTGCCTGGTCGCATTCTATCCGAGTGCATTTCAATTCACCTTCTCAAGCTGTTACGGAAGGTGGGAGCCCGTGTGATTCTTACTCAGAATTCACAAGCAGCAAAGCAAAAGAGGCGATGAAGACAAAGGTCACTGGGGATAAGGACTTCCCAGACTGTCTATCTCGGAAGATGATTTACTTTCCAAAACAAACAAACAAACAAACAAACAACCCCAAAGCACGCTGCTTTAAGGGCACAGATAAGGTAGAAATGTCAAGAAAAGTAAAAGTGTATGATTTAATTAATTAATACTGTACATATGAATTGTGATCAAAATCTTTGAATTCATTATTAAATTCAGAAAGGAAGGAAGACTATACTTTCAGGGATCGTTTCTACAGTTCGTTACCAAAAAGGGGGAACTGCACCCTTTCTGGAATACTGCGCTACAATACCGTTTTTCCCAAACAGGCGTTTTCATCCTGTATGGATCCCAAATTTGTGCTGCATCCAAATAAAGACTATTTTGGTGACATGTGCTTTTTATTTTTATTTTTTAACTGACTATCTAAATTAGGTTTCTACTGTTTCTCCCAGCACTCCAAAGACACCTGGAGAGAAAAAGTTCCGGATGATTTAAAAACTGGGTACCACGATCGACAACTGGGAGTTGCTGAGGTTGACCTGCGGGGGGGACTTGTGGCTGAGAGACTCTTCACAGCCCAGGAAAGAAGAAAGTGGCCCATGGCAGAGAGAGCTGTGAGCACGTGCGGGTAACTAACTGCTGTTCGGAGTCACGTCGGAGCTCACCTGTCCGGGCTGTCCGAGGCACACACGGAATCAATCAGCCCGACGTCCAAAGTGCCCTGGAACAGAGCGGAAGCAGGGAGCATGAGAGAGCCGTTCAGGTACAGTGCGAATTATCCCAATGCCCCCACATCACCACCCTCTCAACAGGCAAACCAAAGGGCTCCCTTTGTGTTCACTGCAAAATAAGTTACCCAAGAAAGGTGTCCAGTGAACACAGACAGTGTCCAGACAGGGCAGAACCTACCGTCCACTCATTTAAACAATCGTGAATTAATCTTTCTGTCTTTTTCCTAAAACACCTTCAGTGAGGAGTGTTTACAAACTTTTCTCAATAGTACAAATGTAATTTAAATGATGATCCGTCATTGCATTTCATACTTATTCTAAGAAACTTTATTTCGTGTTAGGTCTTTCTTATGAAAAAATAAAATTTTATTTCTAAAATATAACTTTTATGGCTCTGTATATGCGTCCTGGATAAGGTGAAGACAGAATACAATTTAGAATTCACTAAGTCCTTTAAAGAAAAGTGTCATGTGCTCCCATGATTTGGCAAAAGTTAGAATTTTTTTTTTTATCTTTTGATAGCTTGAAGCAGGAGAATTGGAACCTGTTACTACTTCTATCATTCTGTATTTCCATATGATTTTTAACCAAAACATTCCTGTTTTTCTCCTTAAAAGATCATTTAGAAATTTCCAGCTCCCGCCTCCCCAAGACACCCCCACCCCCTCCCCGACCCACTGCTCACGCACCACGGCATTCTGCGGGTTTGCCTGCTCGTCGTGCATCTCCCGAATCTCCTGGTCGGTGGACGCGTGGACCTGACTCAGCACGCTGAACCACTGGCTGTGGGAAGGAGAGCGTGACTGTCAGCAGCGGACAACCTCTAGACTGACAAAGCAGGAATGCCCTTCTCCACAGAGGAAACGGACCTTTCCTCGGACCCACTTTGCCTACATTTCAGGGGTGAATGCGGGTTTCCTACTAGCATGGAGCAAAGTTAAAAGAAACAGGCAAAGTACTTTAAGTACCACCTGTTGCAATTTCAGATCATTTGAAGACCTTTTCTCCAAGTCCACAGACCTTTGTAGACATGTAACAATGACAATGAACTCCTGAAGAAACTGGCAGGAAAAATGAAACCCTCAGTTCTGCCCAGAACACTGACTGAAAGGTATTACTTAGAACTAGGGGGCATTCAAGTGCCTTTTCATGTTTGGAAAGTAAACTGCGAGGTAAGAAGACCAACAACATAGGAGTGCCTTCCCAGAAAGGCCCCTAGAAGCCTACTTTCCCTAGTCATTCCCAGGATGAGGTTTCCAACCACCTGGAAGGGTGTCTGAAGGGAATAAAACCACAGGAGAGCTGGAAATGGAAAACAACTGCTTGAAGTAGAAAATGGAAACTTATTTTAATCAGAGAACTGAAAAGATGTCAACCCCAGAAAAGTCAAGCACAGCAAAAGCCATGATGTGACTAGGACCCCAATGCATGCTCAAAGAAAATGACCCAGAACACCCATCTGTCCGTCCGTCCATCCATCCATCCATCCATCCATCCATCCGTTTATTAAGCAACGACAAAATGTGAGAGATGCTAGGACATCCTCCTCCTGTAGGGGGTTGGTAGTACTAGAAATACCGGGGGGACCACTTTGTAAAGTGCACAACCGCCTAACCACTATGCTGCATGCCTGAAACCAGTACAATATAATTATATGTAAACTGTTATGGGGCAGGGGGGACTACATACATACCCCTACCCAGGAAGGCAGAGGAGAAAAGTACTTAATACATGTGAATATTTAAGTAAACCTATATGTAAAAATAAGCCATGTGAGCTATTTATAGCAAAGCACTAAATCCATCTCCTATCAATCCTGAAGGACAAAAATGTCACCGAGAGCTTGAAAATACTCCACACACACAGACGCTGATGGAGACAAGGGAAACTTCTAACATGAACTTGCTTCATTAACTCTGGTTAACCTTAAAGGCGAGACTTCAGTCACTGCTTTAAGTGGAAGCTCTAAAGTATTCCCAATTAAACACTAAAAACATATACAGGCAAGATGTAGGCCACCTTGTACACACACGTGCACGTGCACACGCACACACACACACACATACACAAGTATGCTGCACTTTCAATCTACAGAGAGTAACTTGGAATCTGAAAAGGAATTTTTAAAAGTGTGTTCTCCACTTGTCAGAGGAAAAAGTCCTTGGCTAAAATATTCCAAATGTTAAATTTAGCAGGTTCATTACGGCACCAAACACACAGGGCAGCTGCCAAATGCTGAGCCTGTAATTCAGCTAAAAAGTGGTAGGCATTCCCTGGACCAAAAAAACAAAACAAACCACCCCGCCACACGTCGTCTCTGGGAGTCGCAGGCAGATGATGGGCTGTGATGCCACGTTGGCTTGTTTCCCCGGTTTGTGCCATAATGTATGGATCTCAGCAGGGCTGCAGGTTGCTCCCACGGGAAGAACTGTTTTCTTTGCCCTCACTGCTGCTTACCATGGTACTGTGTCCTCTCAAACATTCAGAGGGCAGGGGTAACAAAAGGCCCTGGGAACTCACTAGAAAATTCTGAAGATTTCTGAGCGGAAAAGGGAAGAATATAGGCTGAAGGACGTCACTCTCATGACCTGGAAGGTGCTCTCTGGCACTGCTCAGACATGGTGACAGGGCCACCCACACAACCCTACAGAGACCTGCAGCAGTGGGGAGCCCTTGAGAAGGCGGCCTGAAATAGCACACGTTCTCTAAATGCTAACCACATGTTCTACCCGACTGAGTTCTTCAATAGTAAGACCTGGAACACCCCAATGTCCCAACACTCCTATGTGTTTAAAGGGCCAGTGCTTAACACCCCTGCCTTTTCAGTCCTTCAGCAGACACAAGCTGTTCCCTTTTGAAGCTCAGAAGCTTCTGAAGGGTGGGCTTTCAGCTGAGCGTCAGCTGCACCGCTTACACACCCTGCGCATGACAATGCAGGCCTGAGCGGGGATGGCAGCCGGTCTAGCAGGTGGCACTCAAAGCTGGAAATCCTGAACTATGTCCTGTCCGTGGACAGATCTGCCCCGTGGAGGATGCTCCAGGGGACAAGTACATCAATTTCTTATGACTCAGAGCCCTTCAACCATCCAACTAAGAAATCAATGAAAATCTCTTCCGAGCCAGCAGGTAAGCAGTGGTCTGGGTGTCGCACGGGCCTGCGCTGGAGGGAGGGTGTAGTCACACTGAGGTCGACAGCATAGCGGCACACCTGGCATCTTCTGGGGACTCCGCGATCAGGTGGAAGGTCCTGTCGGCCATAATGATGTCGATCCCGTTCTCTTTGCTGGTGTTATCTATGATCTCTCTGGGGGGAAAGTACCAAAGCAAATCAGGAACACAGAATTCTTAAAAGTAAGAAAAACATTTTCACCAAATGACAATTGAGTCAGAAACTAACAGAAGGATCAGATACCTAGATACCTACACTTCAGCTTGTTTTTTAAAGAAATGATAAGGACCACTGTGGCCTCTAGGGAGAGCCAGATGCCTGACTTCTCCAAGAAGGAGCTGCTCCCTTCTCACACTGGTCCACACGAGGCCCAGTCCGCTCAGGCCCCAGGAGGCTCGGGCAGCAGCCCTCACTCCAGCCTACCCACCCTTCCTGTGGTTCTTCTCACAGCTCTTCTGTGGAAGAACCGGCAATGGGGGGCCGGTCTGGCCAGAGGTCTTTCCTGATTCATCACAGCTTCCCATCACAGATTCCCACCACAGCGTAAGGCCTTGGCCGAGACCCCTGCTATACCCACCCTGATACAGGCACATTATTTCTATTGGGGGCTTTGGGGTGAAGAGCAGGATTGGGTGTTTCTGGATCTCGGTACCAACTTATTCTCTACCCGGCACTCCCTAAACAACTACAGGCTTAAGCTTGGTGGACTGGGCTAAAAACATCAGGATAAAACTCCCGTTAGGACTAGCCCAGACAGGGCACTATGACTGCACTTGATGAAGGACCTCAGGGATCAAGCCAGCTTGCTTTCACAGCTGAAATAGTGTAACTGTTCACAGTAGAACATTTCTTTTACATCTACAAAAGTAAACAGTCTAAACAACAACAACAACAACAACAAAAACCAAGAAGTGACTTTACAGAGTGGTCTGGGAAGCCTTCTCAGAGTGGCGGGACAGGTGAGCAATGGGGAGGGACCAGCCAAGCTCCTGGCAACAGAGCCTCAGGAGCAGGATGATGACTCCCAGGTAAAACTGCCCACACCAGGTCATCCTGCATTAGGCACTTGGCCTCCCGGAAACTCAGTCAGCAACCCTGCGTGTTGAAGGGGTAAGACTGTGATCTGGCTGCAAGGCCGTGGTTCTGAAGCCTGAGAAACATTCAGTAGACACACGGGGGAGCTCTCTGCAGGAGGGAGCTGGGAGCTTGGATTTGTAGAAAGCTCCTTTGGAGGTGGGAGTGTAATGATGATGTTATCAGAACCACAGTGAACAACAAATGTAGTATGGAAGCTGCAGGATAAACGAGGCACATCTTCAATAAGAGACAGAACGGGAAAGAAAAGATGGAGGGGGAATTAATAAATTAAGGAACTTGAGAGATCTGTCAACTAACTAAAAATTATAAACCTTACTGAGTTTCTGATGTGAAGAAACAGACCCACTCAAACCAATAAGGACACTATCACCTTCATGTATAAGGCAACCGGGGAAATTGTATCATTATCTTTTAAACGTTACAATAATATTGTGGCTGTATATTAGGAACAGTCTTAATCTTCAAGTGCATATGGAAATATTAACAGATGACATTACATGACGCCAGAGACTTGCTTTGTGGGGAGAGCGTGAGTGAGGTTAGGGGTGAGACACTGGCCACGGGGTAACTGCTAACAGCTGGGTACCGGGCATACGGATTCCACTGCGTTCTTCTACCTACTCGTGCATGTGAGTGAAATCTTCTGTAACAAATCATCTCAAAATATAAAGTAAAAAAAATCTTAAACTTAATACAAAAATCTTAAATGTGTTGCAACTGTAACAACTCATTGCCCTTCCCCAAGAGACCATGACATAAGTGGCTGAATAAGAGCTAACATTTCCTTAACTGTAGAATTTTCACAAAGCACCCAAACAGGTTGTTATTAAGCAGCTGAGTTGTGGAAGGAACAGACATCAGCTTACACTGGTGAAGTTCAACACCAGTGCTCGCATGCTCTCTCTCTTTCTCCCCACTCCCTCCCTAAAACCCAGTCATTCCCCTCAGCTTCCTGGCATTTGCGGCCCCCACTCCTGTGGGGTGAATAAAGAGGCACACCATCGTCGATAGAGCTGAGGGAAGACTGAATGAGGCAAAGAGCTGTGCCATCTGTGCAAACTTTTGGGGGGATTCAGAGTCCAACCCCCGCAAACCCACTCCTGTGGAACATGGGCTCCTAAAACGGACCGACCTGCAAGGCAGCCCGGAAGTCCAGTACTCTGCTGCCTGCCTGTAAATACACATGATGCTTTCCTCTCCTTGTCAACTTTCCCCTTTTTAATGAATAATTTCCTCAAGTTGATGATGCTGGCTGATTAGAATCCTGCGTCACTTTCAGGTCCCATGACTTCAGGAGTTAATCTGATCTCTCAAAGTTTATTTTACCAGTTTTCTAAATTCCTGCGTTTGTTCAAGTTGAGTGGGGTATGGCTACAGGCTATGGCAGAACAAGTTTTATGCTTCGTTATCTAGTTACCAAGCTGTCCCGAACTCCAACAATTTTCTGAAAACCTTACTTAATCCTTAACAAAAGTCATCGGCCCTCAAATGTTTTGGTTCTCTGAGAGAGTGACTGAAAAAGGGGCTGTGCTGGGTAAGGGCCGGTTCTGTTCTTGTTGCTGAACATGACGATGGCTATATATTCAGATGATTCATTTTAAAAAGACAGCTCACAGGTGAAGGGTAATCCAAGAGTACCAAAATATGGGGGAGGGGGGTCAAAGGAACAAACGCTCCATTATAAAATAAGTCACGGGGATGTGACGTACAGCGTGGGGACCACAGTCGATAACCCTGTATTCTTGCATGCTCAGGATCTACTAAGAAAGTAGATCTTAAGAATTCTCATCGTAAGAAATGTGTGACTGTGAGCTGACATTCATTCTGCAATGTATACAAATATCAAATCTGTGTTGTACACCTGAAACTAACACAATGTTACATGTCAATTAAATCTCTGAAAGCAAAATGGAAAAACCTAACACCTCCAAGTTGACAGTCGGCCCCCAAGTGAGCAACCCGCTGGCACGGCTGGGAGTGCCCCAGAATTGGAAGTGCTATCCTGACCAGCAAAAGGATGATGAAAAGATTCTGCACCGATCGTTCAACATTCACACCGTGATTCCTGTAAACGACCAGTTACGTTTCCAATGGGCTAATTATTAATTATGCCCAAGTGGCATCTTACAAATGAGAGCCAAATGTTTGAATGTGACCACAGAAAGCGAATGTTACAGAGGAAGTCGCTCTCCTAGTTTCCTAATAATTCATTAGCACCCACTCAGCACCTAGTGCAGTCAGTCTACTGCTTCAAACAACTTGCACCAGGTAGCTTTGAAGGCACCGAGACAGATGATCGAGCAGCCCCAGAGCAGCACCCAATGGCCACATCCAAGGTGCATCAACCTACTTCGCCGTCCGGACTTCCACAGTGCCCTTGAGCTTCTCCTCACTGTCGTTTTCAAAGTACATCAGCTTGGACTGGCGGAGGACGAACCAGCGCTTCTTCCAGTTTCGCCTGGACAGCGTGGAGGAGCCGCCGCCCTTTTTGTGGAGCCAGCCTTGCTTGAGGGCCTCCTGCTTGGAGCGGAACCACAGGAAGGTCTCGTCTTTGAGGACGCACCAGCGGCGTTTCCAGGAGTTCATTAAGCCACCTGTTCCCCGCAAGATTGGATAGGGAGGGGTTTAAGAAGGTCATTCAAATTGGATGGCAAGATCAGTAAGAGGTCTTAAGGTTCAATGTGTCCTTCACCTAGACTCAAGTGACCTGCCCTCAGACACCTCAGTGAAGGGTGATGACACTGCTGGCCTGTGCTCGGGAGGCACTGGGCAGGTATTGCACTAGGCTGCGGGGATGACACAGAATGCTGTCCCTTCCTTATATCACACTGACACTCTACCCCTATAATGAGTCGTGGGCATGGGGTTAAAGGCATTTCTGTGTGTTTATCCTCAAATGCCCCAGAGGGGAAATTAGTGTAAAACGGTGTCAAAGTTTACACATTTCTGCCTTATTTGGTCAACAAGACATGACTTGTCAGGGATTTGTAGTTTAGCAATAGACTCTAACTTACACATGAAAATAAAATACGCTTTTTTTTGAATAAACACATTTTTTAAAAGCATCATCATCTGAAAATGGTTCATACATATAAGGTATATGATTTCAAATATGAAACAGAGAGACTCCAAACTGATTCTGATTAGACCTAAAAAAAAAGACAAGTTAGCTAATATTTATTTAGCGGGCAACTTTTTTGTTGTTGTTGTTGAGTGAACTTAGAGAAGACAAAGATGTACAGACATCATCTTTTACAAGATAAAAAAATATTTCCAATGCCTTGCAAGCAGGACAATTTTATCTCAGTATTCTAGATTTTTCAAGATCACTCAGGAGTGGCATTTACCACCACCATTCAAAAATCTGTTCTACTATACCCACTGAAGAACACAACCTACTTCAAAAAATTACACGATGCCCACAAGTTACTTTCTTTTGTCAGCCAGTAATAAAAATAAGGGACACAAAGATGGATATTCAGAGTAAGTGTAAAAGAAAATACTTTTACTTTACAGACGGGAAATAAATCTAAATAAAAAACCTTCGCAGGTTAATTCCCCCAGGACAGCAGACCCAAACCTCGCACGGTAATGCGCCGGGCGGCGGCAGCGTTGGTCTGCGTGGCCTGCAAAGCCCGCTTCCTCGTTGAACACAAGCTGCTGCCCTTTCTGGTCTCAACAGTGCCGCCTGCTCACCTAGGCGACAGTCTCTGCGGTCACACTGCGCTCAGAGCTGTTTCCTAACACATGGCAGACTTGCCAAGGACTAGCAGACACTTTTTTCTTTCTGATTTGAGACTTTAATCTGGGTTTCTCCAGCAAGCCCAGAGGAAACAGTAATGCAAAGCTGTTCTATTATCTTATCATGTTCAAATGATAGAAGTGTTTCAAAGACACAGATGACAGCAGCTGTCATCACCACGGCTTTCTCTGCCCGTTTATTCGCTCTGGTGCTCTTACACTGTTAGTGGGGCTGTTCTCAGCATGCCCCCTCAGCCCCCAGTTCCGGGTGCTTTCTCAACGGTTCATCATATAGAGAATCTGATCATTGTTATTAATTTCTAACTGCAAATACCTTTACTAGGCTGTTAGGCTGGTGAAAACTCATTTACACTTATAAAGTATAATCTGGTGGTTGAATTTTCTTCATCATTGTTTTCTTATTTGACAGTTTTATGTAAGAGTTTTTTAAAGTTTAAATGATGCATGTACACAATAAGTTTTTTTAAAGTGGTGAGTTTGCCAAAAAAAAAAAAATTAACTTGCTTACCTTCTTGAGCTTTTAATGCTTTAATGTTGAAATTAATGCTTTGAATGCATGTTTACTTTTTCCTAATCTTATTTGTCTTAATCAGAAAACTGTAATAAATCAATGCCATATAGAAATTTCCAAGCTAACTTAGGAACTATCAATTAAGGGAAGGGGAACATATTAATAACAAAAAGCTTGTATTTATTCTGAGAAACACATGGGGAAAAATCTTTAAAGCTATGACTGCACACTTACTGAATCATTAGGTCCTGATTTGTGATTGCTAGCTAAGTCATGTGGCTAGAATCTCTCCATCCTTCTCTCTCTAGGGCCCCTATAAAAATTTCCACCAACGAGTGACTTCAGGCAGATCTCCCCTAAAACAAACTTGGTATGATTTTCATGAGCACCCTAGGGATCTTTGAACTTTGAAAAGTGAATGATGATGCTAGCAGCTAGGCCACTGTTAAAGATGGGGAGCAGGAGTAGCAAAAGAAAAAAGAAAAAGAAAAACCTAACAGAAAAGGTACTAAGGAGGACAAGAGATATGAAAAAAAAAAATTATGCCAGTGAAAGAGAAGCAGAGGCAGAGAACAGAAGAAAAAGAGAAAGAGAACAAAATAAATAAAAAGCATTTCATGGGGAAAGATAAGGAAAAGCAGATGACTAAAGGCAGTCATAGAGAGAAAGTGCAGAAAAGGGGCAGAGAACACAAACTTGATTTTGGGGAAACAGGAAACAGAAAAGAAAGGGCTGGAGAGTGAAGCACACCATCTGGGGACACTGGTTCTGTTATCCCTGCCCCACCCCCAAGATTTGGACACTTTCCCCTCATCCAGTCTAGGGTCATGTGAGAAACACAAAAGCCCCCTCTGCTCAACTATGTAAAACTATCAGAATGAGGATTATGGCTTCTCATGACTTGTCTCACTGATTCAGAAGTCAGTCAAAAACACGAATAAGGTATGAGTACAGGGTCCTTTCCAAAAACGTACAGACTTTCCAAAATGAATATTCTCCAAGGCCCTCAGGGAATAAGGTCCAAGACAGTACATTCAAAGTTCAACAGCAATCAAAACGTACAACTGCAACTCTCATCATTGGTGACAGTGGCTGTAAACTCTCTGTCCTAATCCTGTACCGAGTGAGTGAGGACAGTCAGAAGGCAACATTCTTCCTGGTGTCACCCATGTCGTACCACCACAGCATCCCCCACGCACCCGGGGAACCTACCACGAGGTAAGGGGTAGGGAGGGGGACATTCCCAGTTCCTTCCATCGGCCTCAGTGGAAACAAAATCTCAGCGCTCCCTCACTGCACCCCAAACCCACGCACCAGGGGGGCTGCAGGTCCTACCTTTCATGTAGAGGAAACTGTGGAAGTAAGGCAGCGTGACACAGCTGTACACCGAGTCCCGCCGGTAAGAAAGTTCATCATCCGTGTCAAACCTCGAGTCAAAGTCCTCTTCACTGTCTTCAAACTGGACGGCGAGAAGAGAGCCCACGGTGAGCAAAAACACCCCAAAACAAGCAGCCAACATGCTTGTTCATCCATCAACTTCGAAAAAAGTAAAGAACTGAGAAACACGCAACACGCCTGTTCCTAACATTACGGCGGAGGGCTCATCAAAGACTCAGAACTACAAACACCAGCTTTTCAGATCAAATGGTCCCTTGCATGGCTATGTAAATGCCAGACATCATTTAATCCAAAGGCTACCTATTCTAAAAATAACACTCTGTTTCAAGTTTTAATTGCCATCAAACCATGCAAGAGTTAATTCCCTTTAAATTACTAAGCTAAAAATATCGTCAAGTCTTAAGAAAGTCTAGGCAGTATGTAATGTGCGGCCAAGGGGGGTGGGGGGTAAAAGTAAAGGATAAATGAATGAAGAAGCTGAAAAGGGCATGTTTCAGTCCTTAACAATTCCTCCCTTACAACCAGAACAAGCCAGAACACCCTGCAGTGTGGACTCTGAAGCCACTGGAAGGAAAGTTCTCCAAAATGCCCTGGGCCATTCTAGTTCCAGTCAGGGCAGGTGTCACGTCCCACATGGCTGCAAAGCAGTGATAGCCAGAGTCACAGTCTCCACTGGATACAACAGCTGTCTTAAGCTTTGGGGAAAAACGCAGCTCTGAGGTTTGTGTTTAGCCTACAACAGACACATCAGAGTTCCGTTTACTAATCCGATCACTTTAGGGAAGAGTAAGAAAAGGGTTTGAGATCGTCTTTAAGAGCCTGACCTTGAAATCCTGGCATGGTTTATGGGGGAGTCTTCACCCAACTAACACAACGCATCAGGGAGTGGGGTCCAGGGCAATGCCCATCTCAGTGTCGGGGAGCCTGCACCCCCAGGGGAGAGGGTACTCACCGAGGACTGCGCCCCTTCGGAACTAAACCGGTACGCCCCGGAGCTGTTGTAGGTCCCCATAGAGCAGCGGTAGTCTGGGGACCACTGGCTACTGTAGGAGTTGGAGAAGGTCACGCTGCTGCCGGAGGTGATGGCGCCGTCCTCGTAGTCGTCCTGGTCATAGTCATAGTCGCCCTCTGGGGAGGGGAGGCCGCCATTGCTCTGGGGCATGCAGTAGGTGGGCTCCCCGCTGGAGGAGCCCTGCTCCGAGGGGGCCAGGAGCACGGTGCTGTCGGCGCTCGGGCTGGTGGGCACCACCGTGTCGTTCATGTAGGGGTCCTCCTCCGAGGACTCATCGCTCGTCCGGATGCCACTTGTTCGCTGGTCCGAGTGGCCGTGCTCGCTGGGGTTGGGCGAATCCTTGAAGGCATCGTCGTCAGCCTCAAAGCCCTCGTCGACCTCCTCCTCGGGGTAGGGCTGGCTGAAGTTGAAGTTGGGCTTCTCCGCACTGGCGCTCTCAGCGAGGTCGCCCATCTCGCCTGAAAACTCACTCCCCACCGACAGCGAGCGCTCAATGTTGCGGACACACTCGTCGATCTCGTCGAAGTTGAGTGACTCCAGGAACTCCTGGGCAGCTCGGCAGGCTTCGTCCTCCAGCCGCTTGAGTTCCTCGTCCCGCAGCTGCTGCAGCTTCTGCAGGGAGGCCTCGGTCAAGGACAGCTCCTGCCGCTCCTTCATGCGCTGCAGGTCCTCGATTTCTTTTTCCAGGCGCAGGATCTCTTCCACCTGTTTGTTTTCCTTCTGCTTCTCCAGTTCCCTGTTGAGGTCGGCTTCCCTCTGACTCTTCTGCAGGGCTTCCAGCTCCTGCCGCTTCCGCTCTGCCTCCTCCTGGACAGGAGAGGAAGGCAGGCCGTTAGACGTCACACACACAGGACAAGTCCCTCCTCCTTTGCAGTGAAGAACCAGACCTTGCTTTGGGTTAAACTGTGACCCCTCCCCCGTCCAATAGTTACATTGAAGCCTTACCCCTAGTACCTTATATAATGTGTCTGTATTTGGAGACCGAGCCTTTAAAGAAGTGATTAAGTTTGAATGAGGTAGTAAGGTGGGGCCCTAATCCAGTTTGACCCGTGTCCTTGTAGGAGATTGGACACACAGAAGGACACCAGGGAGGCATGCACGATGCAAGACCCCATGATAACACAGCAAGAAGGTGGCTGCCTGCAAGCTAAGGAGAGAGGCCTCAGAAGAGACTAAACCTCCCAGCATCTTTATCTTAGACTTCCAGATCCTAGAGCAGCGAGAAAAATCAGTTCCTATTGTTAATCCACTGGGGCTGTGGGACTTTGCTCTCGCAGCCCAAGCAAACTAACACCGTGGCTAAGTTTGTTAGAGAAATCTGATGTCATGATTCACACTGAAATCTTGGACATTCATTCATTTCACCCCACTGTAATGGGTTGGAAATTGCCCCATTATCACCTCTAACCTCTGCTAAGTTCTTCCTACATCATTATATTTTATTTGAGGTCTGAATCCTGAGTCAAAGTGTTTGAAGTGGGAAGGAAATGGACCGATGAGATGCTACATTGTAACCCCATCTGTCACCTGTTGGGCGCGGAGCTCAGCTTCTCTTCGTGCCTTCTCTCTTTCTCTAAAACAGTAAAGAAAAAAGACAGTGAAAATAAGCAGACTCAATGAAAAAAAAAATCCCAGACCCACTTGTCAGAGAGCTAATTATCTTTAAAAAGCTCTGCTAAGAACAACTTAAAAAGCATGAAGGATGAGGCCTCTTCCTTTGGCAATATATTTTTTCTGTCCATAAAATAAAAAATACAGAACCGACTCTTCAATGCAGCCAACAAATTTCACGTTAGAGCCACAAGGAGCTACTGTTTCCAATAGTAGGTTCGGCAGCATCCACTGGGAATTCTTGCTGCAAGGATGGATCCTGAGCCTAAAACTCAAAAGGTGTCCTTCTGTTTCATCCAAGCAAGCCAGGTGCCCTACCTCTCCTCTTCCTCCCGTCTCCTCCTTTCCTCTTCCTCCCGTCGCCTCCTTTCTTCCTCCGCCCGCTTCGCTGCCAGCAGCTGTCGGTAAACTCTCCGAGCCATCTGCCCTCTGAGTTGCTTCTGGAAAACCAGGGCTGCTTTTTTCAGGTGCAGAAATCTTCTCCTCAGAAGGAATGCTCTATAATTTTTCTGTATCACCACCACACAATAAAGGACCTTCCTGTACTGCTTTCTGAAAATGGAAACAAAGACACAGCGCAACAGAGTAACTGTCGAGGTAATGAGGCTGCTTCGAGCTCAAGTGAGTTTCCGTTAAAGCCCTAAGACAAAAAGGAATGGGACCTCGTTTGGGAAGATACTCTCATTAAAGAAGTCTGGAGTGAACAAAACAAAAGAGAAGAAAAACAAAATAACAACAACAAACAAAAGTAAAGCAGGAACCCTATCATGATCTTGGCTAAAACATAAACACGTAATCCCTAATGCAGACTTTTAAAAGTTTTGGCAGGAAGTTAGGTTGTAAACAGGACCAAAGGAGATTTCATATATTCTCCTGTTCTTATGCAGTGGGAGGTGGGGGGAGGGGAGAGGGGCACTCACTATAGCAGCACAGCTTCCGACTGCAAGAAATTTACCAGTGTGGGGTTTCGAGCAGCATGCTGGTCTGCAGAGGTGCACAGAACTCAAATGCACATGAAAAGAAGCTGCTTTATTTGGTGAACACTGGAGAGTGGGCCTTTGTGGACCCAATGGGATACCCCTGTCAACAGCCACAATACCAAAGTCAACAACCAGGCCGCCTCTGCCTTCAGTGTGCAAGGAAGATGAACCCCGGGAGTAAGGTAAATACCTCAGCTCGGTCCCCGCATACCTTCACTCTAAACGAGATGTTAGGAGTCCCCTTTCTTACTTTCTGCCAAAGTCAAGCTAACTTAGGTACCTGGCTTCACCAGTTAGGAGCCATGACCTGGGCTCTCTTTAGCCTGGTCCTAACCCTCCATCCACTCTGTTTTAAGGGAAAGCAACTGACCAGGCTACCCCAACTGATGGAACACACTGGGCAAGGCCTCAGGAAGGTTAACACTTTCTGCCCTCGATGCTTCTTACCGTGCCAAGTAGCCCAGGATGTGGGCCCGGATCACCATGGCTGCCCGGGTAACTTCCTCCTCCCGCTGCTTCTCCAGTCTCTGCTCCAAGGATTCTCGAAGGAAGACCTGCCCAGGAGGGAGTGACTTGTTAGAACCAAAGTTAAGTGGCTGGAGAAGGAGGGCATCTCAGAATCAGAGATATTTTGGGGGGTTAGGTTCCCCTGCCTTCTCCTTAAGTTTGCTCTAAACACACACAGCCATACTTTCCAGCACAAAGCTTCTGTGAGAAAGGGCCATTGTTGTTATTATTTTAAACAGAGGAATAATTGACACATGACATTGTATTAGTTTTAGGTATACGTTATCATGACTTGATATTTGTTTTCTCAAGCAGCTGGAGCGGGGGTGGGCAGGGATGGATTTTCCTCTCTACCCTTCTTGGTTCTTTTGGCTGGTCTGACAATTAAACTGACACAAGACAGATAAACAGGAGGAAAAAACAACTATAAGTACATATGGAGGTCTCAGAAATGGGCCCTCCAAATGACCAAAGCAGGTTGCTTAGATGCCATTTTTAGACACAGAAAAAATTACTTGTGGAGATGAGACAAAACAAAGGGGTTTGTGTCTGGGGTAGCAAACTAATGAAGCAACAGAGTTTCTTCACGCAGCTTTCTCAGCCTTGAGTCCCTGTCTCTGGTGATGCCTAGGTCTTCCTGGTACAGGCAGGACACTTTCACCCAGGAGATTCACATCCTGCTTCCAGGGGAAAGGTGTGTGAGGAATCAGTGTGTCTCCTCTTTGCAGGGCTGTTTCTGAAGGATCTTTGAATTCAAAATAACATGCCCCTATGGTATACTTTGGGTTGGCCTGTCCTGAGGCACAATAATGTATATTACAAAATGATCACCGCAACAAGTCTAAAGGACATCTGTCATCACACGCAATTTTACTTCTCGTGATGAGTACTTTATGGAATACAGTATTATTAACCAGTCACCATGCTGCATACTACATCCCCATGACTTGGACCTGAAGTTTGTACCTTTTGACCCTTTCACCCACTTTGTGTGCCCCCATCTCTGACAACCACCAGTGTGTTCTCTGTATCTCTATGAGCTTTTTTTTTTTAAACCCCTTTGGTTTAGATTCCACATATAAGAGATCATACAGTACTTGTCTCTCTGTATGTGACTCATTTCACTTAGCATAATGTCCTCAAGTTTCATTCATGTTTGTTGTAAATGGCAAGACTTTAACTCTTTCTTATGGATGGATAACATTTCATTGTGTCACAGTTTCTCAATCCTCTCACCCACTGATGAACGCTTAGGTCGTTTCTCTAGCTTGGTCATTGTAAATAATGCTGCAATGAACAGGAAGGTGCATGTATCTTTTTAAATTAGTGTTTTGGGGTTTTTTTTTGGATAAATACCCAGAGGGGGAGCTGCTGGGTTATATGGCATTCTATTTTTAATTTTTTTTGAGGAACTCAATACGGATTTTCACAGTAGCTACACCAATTCACATTCTCATGAACAATGCACAAAGGTTCCCTGTTCTCCACATCCTTGACACCCTTTGTTATTTCTTATCTTTCTGATAACAGCCTTTCTGACTGGAAGGTGGCACCTCATTGCAGTTTTGGTGGTGTTTTTGTGTGTGCTGCAATTCTCTGATAATTAGTGATATTGAGCAACTGTTTCCATATACATATTGGCCACCTATAAGTCTTCTTTAAAAAAAGTCTATTCAGATCTTCTGCCCATTCTTTAATTGGATTGTTTATTTCTTTTGCTATCGAGTTGTATGAATTCTTCATAATATAATTTTGGAAATTAACCTCTTATCAGATATGTGACTGGCAAATGTTTTCTCCTATTCAGTAGAGGTTGCCTTTTCATTTTGATAGTTCCCTCTGCTGTGCAGAAGCTTTGGAGTTTGATGTAATCCCATTTGTTTAATTTTGCCTGTGTTGCCTACTGTTTTTTAAAACTCTCCATCTGTCACAGACTAAGATATTTGCAAAAACAGTAAAAATATGTTGCTAGAAAGAAAAACCAAAAAGTCTTATTTTATGGTTGTTGTTGTTGTTATTATTAAATTCAATGGGCATAAAAGGATTGTGATACTGTTATCAAAGTGTGTGGATACTTATCTCACCACGGGTCAGGACAACTAGTTCGAAGACTAGCACCAGTCCTAAAATAAGTGTAAACAACAAGAGACACAAAGATACTAGAAAGGAAGAAAAGGAAGAAGAAAGAAAAGGAAAGGAAGGGAAAAGGAGAAGGAAAAGGAAAGGAAAGGAAAAGAAAGGAAAGGGGAAAGGAAAAGGAAGGGGAAGGGAAGGGAGGGGAGGGGAAGGGGAGGGGAGGGGAAGGGAGGAGTGAGGGAGGGAGGGAGGGAGGGAGGGAGGGAGGAAGGGAAAGAAATCTAAGAAATTTGTAAAATGCTCTTTGCTGTCACGTGAAAACATACTCTTCGTGCTCATGAAGTGATTACAGTCAGAACATCTGGGCTTCAAAACCTTTGATGTACATAAAAAATTAACATCAGGAATGTTAATTCTGAACACTGAGTTTGAAATTAGAACTGAACCATGTAAACTACATACCAATTTAGCCAACACAAGAATATCAGATTTGGGATGAAACAGATTACAGCCATTCGCTGGCCTGTTTCAGGGAGTGGGCTCCTTAACCTGATGCTCGTCAAATAAGTGTCTGGTAATTGGCACTTGTACCAGAATTCCAATTTTTTGAAAAAATAATTTTTTGAAGATATTTTTAGAGAGGGGGGAAAAGAAGGAGAAAGAAAGGTAGAGAAACATTGATCAGTTGCTTTTTATACCCACCCCAACCAGGGACCGAACCTGCAACCCAGGCATGCGCCCTGACTGTTAACCTGTTAACTGAACTGGCGATGTTTTGCTTTGTGGGATGATGCCTAAAGAATTGAGCCACACCAAGTCAGGGCTGAAAAAAAAAAATTTTTTTTTTTTAAATAACTTTGACTCTCCTTCAATCAAGGTAGCTTTTAATTATGCAATTCCAGATTTAACACATGAATAAGACATTCTAAATTATATCCTTAAAAACAAACAAACAAACAAACAAACATAAAACCCTTGTGCCAAATAGTTCTATGCTTTTCTATGTCAGCACGAGGGCATCTTGGTTGGGGGAGGGAGTGAAATGACACCTTCTCTCACTCATGATTTTTACATTTATGCTCCTGTGGTTCATTCTGGTCTACAATGATGCATCATGTTCTCTTGATGGCACATATTCCCCAGACTCTCTGCTTTGCCTCCTCCAAGACATTTGGGCAAATAAAGGAAATAATGAATCCTACCAGATAGCATTCATAACCTTACCTACGCCTGCTCTGGGTTCCCCAACATGTGTAAAACTACCACAAATAATTCTCCTAAATAATTATGTGCCCTCGCTGGTGTGGCTCAGTGGACTAAGTGCCGGCCAGGGAACCAAAGGATCAGTTTGATTCCCAGTCCAGGCACAAGCCTGGGTTGCAGCCCAGGTTACCAGTAGGGGGTCGCCTGAGAAACAACCACACATTGATGTTTCTCACCCTCTCTTTCTCTTTCTCCCTTCCCCTCTCTAAAAATAAATAAATAAAATCTCTAAAAAAATAATGATTTTTCATACAGTCTTCTCCCTAGAATTGCAATGAGCATGCTGGTTATGCACGAAGACACTGTTATCTTTAGCGCGCACACACACACACAAAGGAAAATGAAGGACAACAGCTCTAAGCGTAAAGGTTATTTGATAATTAAAAGTTTGCAGAAATCTGAATCTGTTTTTCACAACCATGGATCAGAATCAGTTTTCATCAAGACCAGACTTTAAAGAAGTATTGAAACTTCTTTTTGAGATTATTTTTTGGTATTAAGGATTTTACACATAATGCTTTTGCTCTGGTGAGTGTTTAAAAGGAAAAATAACAAAGTTAAATCTTAGGAAAGCCTAGTGGTGACACCATGAAAGAAAGTGCATATTCTAACCAGTGATACACTGGTAATAATGCCATTGCTAGAACGATACACACAGTAAAGAACTAGGTGGGGTGGCGGCGGCGGCAGTGGGGTGCCACCAGAAGCAGAGAGCACTCTAGGTAGCAGTCAGCAAGCAAATAGGAACGAACCTCAGCCCTACAATTGCAAAGAACCCGATTCCAACTCCACATGAGCTTGGCAGAGGACCTGAGCTCCAGAAGAAAAGGCAGCCTGGGATGAAATTCTGATTGCAGCCTTGGAGGACCCAGGGGAGAGCATCCAGGACTCCATGCCTGGACCCCTGAGCTGTAGGTACTGTGAGATGATTAGCATGTGTTAAAGCTGCTAAATTTGTGGTAGTTTGTTACACAGCAATAGATAACTAATACAATACCTCTGCATGCCTTCTCTACCCTATTAGATGTTCCTACCTTAAATCCCTGGCCAGTTAAGAATAACTCAGGAGCAGAAGAAAATGTCCATACACACTTTCCCTTGCTAAGTGGTCCTGAGGTGATGCCTAAATACTTGTCATTGATCTCACATTGTCAATGTTATGGACTGAATGTCTGTGTCCCCACTGAAATCTTAGGTTGAAGACCTAAGGCGGCAAGTGGTGGTATACCAGAGGCAGGAACTTTAAGAAATAATTAAGCTGAGACAAGGCCAGGAGGTGGGGCCCCACCATGGGATTAGTGCCTCTGTAAGAAAAGGAAGAAAGACCAGAGCTCACTCTCTGCCCCCACCATGCACAAACACGGAAAGAAAGCAGACAGCTTCTTGGACACTGGAGGCTGCCTGGCACTTAGTTGCTCACCAGCAAACGTTTGTTGGCTGCCTGAATGAACACATGGGCAGAAACACTTAGGATCTGCTGTTTCAATGTGCACCCCAACAAAAAAGCCCCTAAAAAGTCAAGGACTTCCAGTAATATGCTGTTTGGAAGACAGAAGATGATGTTGGGCATGACCCCAAGAGCATGGTTCCAATGTTAAAAAACAAATGGTCATCACTGCCACAGAACACTGAAACCATGGCGTCGCCCCAACACCTCTCAGGGTCTCGGTGGGCTTTTCTTTCTCTGTGACCTTACCTTCGTCTTCCCCAGCTGCCACTCGCTGTGGGAGGAGTCGCAGAGCTGCAGCAAGGCCGCACACTGCTCCCGGACGTCCTCGGGTGCAACCACGTTCCTCATCAGAACTTTATACCTGCAAGGTAAAGGGCCCAGCGTCACCTTTCACTGGCATTCCCTCTTTTGCCAATCCCTTTGAAACGAAAGAGGATTTATTCAGTTCCGTCTTGCCTTTGGTAAAAATCCTGAAAGGGTCTTCGGACGGCATACCCAGCTTTGCGGATCCTCACCGTCTCCAGCATCCCGGAGTATCGCAGCTGGTTTAGCACCACCGCCTGGTCGAACTGGTCTGGCATCTAAAACATGCGGAAGGTGGGAAGATAAGGTTAACAAGGCCACCCACCACTGCTGCACACACGTACACCACGTACACACAGGCACAATGAACCCACACACAAAAACTTAGAAAATGAACCCCACCCCCAGGTACCCCACCACCTAGCTTCAACCCCCATCACCCTGTCAATCCGGCCCCATTTGTGAGCCCACTTACTTCCCTCCCTGGGATCTTTTGAACCAAGTCCCAGATATTATGCCACCTCATTTGCAAACATGTCATTTTCAAATATAATCACAACACCATTATCATAGCTTAAAAGATACCAAAAATTCCTTGATGTTAACAGCCATGTTTCACTTCTGATTGTTTTACAAATATCACAAATGGACCACCATATTTACTACCATGTTTTCCAAAGAATTTGAAGTGCCATACAAATATCACTTTATTTACTTTTTAAACTTCAATTAAAGAATACAGTGAACCAAGTGAGGGCCAGAGGAGAGTACAGTAATGGAAAATAAAGACAAAAATGAAAAAAATTTAATTTTTCTCAATTTCTAGTCAAATATCCCATTTCAGGAGAGAGCTCCATACAATGGTCACTAAATAAATTAATCCCAGAACATGCAAATTAAAGACCGAGGAAACCAAGACTTAGCATTCTGAAGTGCATTCTCTTCCCCACTCAGCTGCCACGCAAACCGGCAGCGCTCACAGGACAATGAGCCTTTCAGAGCAGAGCCCAAAAGTAGGCCACTTCCCATTCACTTTTTTGTGGGCTGTGATTTGTTTTTTAATTCAAATACCCATTCCCTTTAATTAATTTGGATTTTGTTATCCTACACAACTGTGTATAAAATGGCTGGAAAATAGTGCCACAGGCTGTACGTGGACATTGTGTAAAAGTGCAAAATAGGGAAAGTAGCTCAAATTTGAGAGCCATAAAAACAGTCAGTCATTAACCCCAAATTAGGCTGAAAGCCACGTTACTCTGTGCGCTCTCCAAATTACCAAGCATTAAAGGTGAAGAATGCTCTGCACACCTCCCTTACAGCTTGCGATGGAGTAACTGCCATCATCTCCAGCAGGCTGACTAATACTTAACTTCTTACAAACAACGGTCAAGCGTGTTTGCTCAGCAGCACCCGACAGGAGGGTGGCCAATAAACTAGGGCAAATGTTCCGTGAATGCTGGCTCACAGGTTTTTAGTCTTCATTATTGCAAACAGCCTTAGAAAAGTAGGAAAAACATAAAAATACGCAAACAAAACCACCCTTGGTTACTGTTCTCCTTGAGTATTTGGATTAAGGCAACTGCTCTGAAAGCACTTGGTTAAAATGCCTGTTCCATTTCCGTGGGAATGTAACCTGACAGCAGCCAAGACCAGTACAGAGCTCATGTACAACAAACACCGAATAAAGCATCTGACTTTGGCAACTTTGTTCAATTCATCATCAGAGAAACCTCCTAACTCAGTATGTGATTGTTCAATGCTCCCAAAACTTCTTAAATAAAAAAACCTTTCAAGCTTTCACCATTCCTGCCCCATACTGTTTTTCCTTGCTTTTTTTCTTCCAATCTCCATCTAACAAAGTCCATATAATGCCTTAATTTGGCAGTAGTTATGAAAACGTGCTAAAATATATCGCCCAAGCATTGCCCCATCCAAAGTTCAGCTGCACTCACCATCTTTCAGTCTCTCCAAGAGGAACATTCCACTTTCGGTTTGGCTCTGGGGCCAAAATTCATATGGAAAAACAACTGCCACACTGACCTTTTCGCCACAGCTAAAGACACTGAACAATAATGAACACCATTCCTGTGCTTTAAAAAGTGCTCGGTTGCCATGACAACCCCTGCCATTCTCAGCTAATTAGTGTGGTGTGGTTGTAGGATTTCATACAGTCCAGGGAGGGGAGGGAGGGAGCCACCAGGAGCGGCCGCTCTCTCCAGGCGCCCACTGAGATTGTGTTTCTGCCCCTTCACAGAAATGCAACCAGGGGAGTGGGATCTACAGGCAGATTGTCACCAGGGGCAACCCACAGCGCTATGATGAGGGGGGTAGGCCTGTTATTTCCACTGGTGGTTCTCTTTTGAGTTTTCGCGTCCTTTCCTGGTGAATTGAGACCGGACAAGTCACAAACTTAAAGGCAGGTTGCCCTTTAAAACTCGCGAATGCACTCCAGTTCTTCACTGGCAACTAACTTTCCAGGGCTGAGTTCACTCCCACAAAGACTGCCTGCAGCGGACTGGCAGCGAAGGTTCGGTGGTGACAGGGTGAACACTGGGGGTAACAGCCACATGCTGGGGCAAGGGCAGACACAGGAATCTGGTCTTAATCCGTTCACCGAATACTAAATTAAGAAACTGCTCCTTGCAACGTTCTGTGATTCCTGCTCTGGGAAGGACTAAATAAAAAAAGGGGGAGCTAGATTTTTTTTCTTTGATCAACATCCCCCACCAGCACGGTGCATTTGTTACAACTGATAGATCTACACCGACACATCGCTGTCACCCAGAGTCGGTAGCTTACACCAGGGTTCACTCCTGTACATTCTAGGTTTTGGTGACCATATGTTGGTATATACCCATCATTAATTCCGAGTACTGTCACTGCCCTAAAACCCCTCTATTGTTCTGTCTATTCAACTCTACAACCCCCACTGCTACTAAACACTGATCTTTTTATTGTCTCCATAGTTTGTTTTTTTTTTTTACAGTAATTTTAGGTTCACAGCAAAACTGAGAGAAAGGTTCAGATTTCCCATAACCCCTTGCCTCTACACACTGCACTCAGAAGGACTGGATTTTATTTCCAAGGACTCTGAAGTTTAGGAGGGTGATGGGTACACCCAACATCACTACTTATGGTAGAAAACCTAATACGAAACCATAACAAATATTGAAATTAGCTTCCTTGGGAATATAGGATAGAGAAAAATGCTGAAGAGGGGTACGGGCAGCTCATGAACTTGAACCCATGTTTGACCCAGAGTTTGAGCTCTTACAAGTACCATTCACTGCTTGAGCAGGTGGGCCATTCCACATAGAGAATAGAGCATGAATAAGTGCTAAGAGCCAGAAAGTAAACGTGGCTTGTTCACTAGTTAGTCTGAGAGAGAACACGGGGAGGTGGGGAGGGGCCTGGGCTGAGGGCAGACACAGGGCTAAACCTAATGCCCACTGTTTTCTTGATTAGTGTCAAGATAAGGGCTTGGACAGGAGATGACCATGGTCAGACCTGTGCCATAGCAAGATCTTTGTACTGGCAATGGCAAAACTGGAAACTGTTCTGCTATCATGCAAATCATGGAATGTTCAGCCATTACAAAAAAAAAAAAAAAAGACCAAAGTAAAGATGCATCAGAAGATCCTCAGGCCTTTCACAAGATGAGAAAACACAACACAGAAATGACAATAATCTCATTTATGTAAAACAAACTATGACTCAACCAAAAAACCTGCTCTATTCATGTGCGTGTACGTGAGTATGCCTAAGTATGCAGGCACAGAGAAGTATAGAAAAATACATGCTGGGTCATTACTGAGCGGGCTGTGGGTGGTGGGAAGGGGAGACAGCTAAGGAAAAAGGTGAAGAAAATATTTGGCTGTATTAAATACAAAGAAAGAAAGAATCCCATATATACAATATGAACGATTTCAACATGGCTCTGTATCTTTGAAGACATAAGAAAAGTGGTTTTGTTTATAAGGTAAAAATCAGATCCAGAATGGATCCTAGAAGTCCTGCATGAGATCGGGTGGGAAAGAGAACGAGGGCCAGGAGACCAGGGAAGCTGCTGCTGCTGCGAGGCCCTTTAAAGGAGGCCCAACCCAGATGTCCACCAACGAAGGAACAGATACAGCAAGTGGGATGTATCTACACAGCAGAGCATTACTTGGCCATAAAAGGAATCCAACTGCAACAGGGATGAGCCTGGAGGACACCACACTAAGTGAAAAACTCCAGTCACAAAAGACCACATGTCATCTGACTGCATTCATATAAAATGTCCAGAATAAAAAATCCACCTACAGAGTGGCGGCTGCTTAGGCTGGCGAAGCGGGTGGGGACCGAGAGCGGGCACAGCGAAAATGGACGGGGCTTTCTTTTTGAGGTGATGATAATGTTCTAAAAAGGACCGTGGTGACGGCTGCATGCATCTATGAATATACAAAAAACACTCTTGAGTGGTCAACTACATGGTAGGTGAATCATATCTCAATAAAGCTGCCTTTGTTTGTTGTTGTTGTGTGTGTGTATTTGCCATGAAAGTATTTTAAAAGCCAGCCAGACATGGAGGCACTTAAAATGAACAAGAAGGGGTGGGTGCATGCAAGAATAAGTCTGCAGCCTGGAGACAGGATTAAATATATTTAGTTTCAGGTAATCTAATTCTACAAAAAAACATTAGAACCGCCCCCGCCCCCCAACACCAACAACCTGAAAAAGTAAGATTTCAGAATGCCTAGACAAAACAAATAGAGCATGCTAAGCCCTCCACAAAACTCAATTATGGGCAAGCCCTACCTTCTGCACCTTAAAATCTAAACAGAGGGCAACAGGACAGGGGAGGTGATTTACAACAAAAGGACATAGAGAAAATTCGTTTATGTATTAATGAATGTGATTACCCTGAACATTACCCCCATCTTCCATAATTTCATAAATACCACATAAAGAAAATAAAAGATGTGACAGACTTGGAAATCATTACCTGTGTACAATATGGGGACATTCAAGCTGTTCTCATTTAATTAAGAAAATAGACTAAGTTTATTACCTACGGACCCTTGAGGTTCTAACTATTTGAGAGATCTCACAGAACCAGCCGAGGAACCAGGAAGAGGGGCAGGGTGGCAACAGCCAGGGCTTCAGGGAGAAGGTGCCGTTCTCTACTCTGACGGTAACGGTCGCACATGCGGACTCTGGTGATGGTGGGCAAATCAGCACCGCAGCCAGCCGGAGACCCTCGGTCCCCGCAGAGAATGACATGCCGCTCGTCACTCTAGGAGAGGACGAGCTGGACAAGGACGTGGGACAGCACGTAACTGATTCCTTTTTCACTCTGCCACCATCCACTGTTATACAGTATCACTTAACCTGGATAAATGAGACTGTTTTTTAAAATTTGGTTTGAAGGGAGAAAAGTGAATCTCTCTAGAAGAAATGACATGCTTTATTTGATTATGAATTTGTAAACTGACAACTGTATAACTCACTGCAATTTAATTAAGCCCTACATTGTGCCAAAGGAATTAAGGCAAGAAGATAAACTGAAGTTACAGTGATTAAAAGAGAAAACAAAGTGGAAAATGCATTGTATTCCCCCTTTTGCCCTGGCTGACAGGAGGCTCAAGTTAAATTTATTTTCATTAATAACTATCATTAACTAGATATTTTCTATTGCCTTAATTTTTTAATGATTCTTCATAGATGTTAATCAACAGATATCTCAATTCCATTAAGCATATATTTTGAAAGCCTAAAATAACCATAAAATGTTAAACACATTAATAAATTTTTTAAAAGAATTCTATTATGCAACACCCAAAGACCTGCTGTTGATGACACACACAGAATTTCAAATTCATTTTTAGCAGCCTCATTTATGTGTGAGGTACCACCTGCAATCCTTCAATCCATATACCACTTGACCCCCAAAAGCCCAATGGGGTGGGCTGTGGGGTAACATCACTCCATTCTACAGACGAGGAAATGGAAACTGAGCAAGGCTCACTGATGTGTTCAAACCAGTTTCAGTATTTGCCTAAATCAAATAATTAGTAAGTCTCAAAGAGCTTTGCATTCCTGAAAACATGTGAATCAAACTTGTACATAGCAAACCTATTTTCCTAACGATGTTATCAAATCGGCGGCATATTTCCACAGGATACAATTCTCAAAGGAATGAGTTGGAAACTTCTTTAGGGGAAAAATTATGCTGGAATCCAGGATTCTTTACTTTGATCAGTGAATGCTGAGGAGTAGGGGACACACCCTTCACCGAGCCTTACAAAGGATTTAATATATTAGGTATATTGTATCTGCATACCATCATGGGATGTACCTCTACCCCACTTCAACTTTAGATACAAACAAGCAAAATAAACCCACCTTACCTTTTATAACCCTTCTTCAACTTTAAGAAGTCAAAAATTCCAGAAGTCAATTATGTTGCACTAACCAAATGATCATTCCCAGCCCCACACTAAGAAAGTCTTACTAATTAACAAAAAAACTAAAGAAAATGTAAGGCTTCTCGATCATTGTTTGTTTTCTCTGCTACATCAAATTCTCAAAAGCGGTGAATAAATATTGGATAAGAAATTTATCAGGCTTCAAACAGTTACTAAAAGCCTGGTTACTAAAGCAGCGATATGATTTTCCTGACCTTGAACAAGCAGCAAACAAAAGCCAACTGAACTGGGGAGAAAGGTTCACGGTACTCACAGTGGTCATTTCTCTCCTGGGCTGTGAAACATCTGACACGGTTGTGGCCACTTTGCTGATTCTCACATTTTGATAAAAGGCAGAAACTAATTTTCCCTAGAGAAGAGGCAATCCCCTCTGAGGTGAGGAACGGGAAGCAACTAGGTTACACGCCCGCAAACGGTCAACCTCGGTCAACCTCCGTGAGCCAGCCCTGAAGGTCAGAGTATGGAAATTTCTTGCTCACCAAGCACAGCCTCCCTGCCACCGCCCCCCACCCCCCCCACAACCCTGGCAAGACAAGAGTTCTCACCCTGAGCAAGAAAACCCCAACTATTACATCTGGAAGCTGCTGTGGCTCACCGCAGATGCACCCGAACCTCAGCTACTTAAGGGGAAAGGTAAATTTGAACATAAGTCATACACATGTGCACCTGCACACACACAAATCTTTCTCGGGCAGATCTGGCCACATCCCACCCCTGCTCACAAACTTCCAGCACCCGCCACATCAAGACAAAGGATTCAGTGCACAATAAAGGCCCCCAGAGTGTGTCCCTAATCTACCTTTCCAGTCAATACGCCCCCACACATACCCTAACATTTAAGTCAAATTATAGATAACTAGCTGTTTCTTGACCAAAACCTTCACTTCCAGCCGCAGCTGAACTAGCCTCTTCACCTGAAATGTTCTCCCGCTGTCTCTCACTGTGTGGAGTTCCAGAAATTTCTTCAATGCTCCCACTTCAATACACTGTTCCTGATGCAGCCAATTAGTGTCATCTATAAGCTACGCTTTCCCTGGGCTCCTGG
The DNA here is from genome assembly GCA_004027475.1 of Anoura caudifer. NCBI lineage: Eukaryota > Metazoa > Chordata > Mammalia > Chiroptera > Phyllostomidae > Anoura > Anoura caudifer. Next base: position 96,108 of record PVKU01001163.1, read on the forward strand.
CACCTGACATGTCCTGGAGCGGGCTTTTCCTCTCAGGTCACTTATTTTTGCATATCCACAGACACAGCCTCGTGAACTCCCCATTAGATAATAAAAATCTCTTAGTGGAGAAGTTGAATTTTATGACTTTCTCATTAAATTGCCTAAGCATTGGAACTGATGCGCCACATACGTTCACTTAAACTGCGGTATTGCATAAATAAAATTGTGGTTCTCTCCACAATTGCACTTGTCTGGCAGTGACTTAGAAAACATATCAAAGGTACTGTACATAAAAGGAAAATGGGTAAGTTGGATTTCATGAAAATTAACAATTTCTCCTCTTTGAAAGATACCGTTAAGCAAAGACAAGACAAGCAACACACTGGAAAAACATTTGAAAAATACAAATCTGAAAAAAGATGGTATCTGAAATATATAAAGAACACTTAAAACTGAACAATATGGAAAAAATCCAGTATTTAATATAGGCAAAAGATCTGAGCAGACACACCACCCAGATACACAGAGACAGCTATAGAGCATACAGAAATATGTTCCACATTCGTTGTCTAAGGAAACTACAAGTTAAAACAATAATGACATGCCACCACATACCCATTAGAATGATCAACGCCCCAAAACTAAAAATACCAAATACTGGCAAAGACGTGGAACAAAAGGAACTCTAATTCACAATGGACTGACTACAGCCAATTTGAAGACAGTTTCTTAAAAAGCTAAACATAATTTTAACATATGACCCACACATAACATTTACACAACTGAGTTGAACCCTTATGTCCAAGAAAAAAATGCACATAAATGTTTATAAAAGCTTTATTTATAACCATAAAACTGGAAGCAATCACAATGTCCTTCAATAGATGAATGGACAAAGAAATGGTGGTATATCCTTACAATGAAACAGTGTTTAGGTATATATTTTAAAGATTTTATTTATTTATTTTTAGAGAGGGGAAGGGAGGGAGAGAAACATCAATGTGTGGTTGCCTCTTGAGCACCCCCCACTGGGGACCTGGCCAGCAACCCAGGCATGTGCCCTGACTGGGAATTGAACCAGTGACCCTTTGGTTTGCAGGCTGGCACTCAACCACCAAGCCACACCAGCCAGGGCCAGATATTTTTTTTTTAAAAAGCTCTCAAGCCGCCCAAAGACATGGAAGAACCTTAAACACAGTGTTAGGTAAAAGAAGCCACAATGAAATGGGTACCTACTATTTGATTCCAGTTAATGCCACTCTGAATAGGACAAAGCTACAGACAGTGGAAAGATGAGTGGCAGCCAGGGTTTGGCAGAGGGATGACTGTAGGCAGAGGACAGGGAAATGTCAGGTTGGTGAAACTAACCCATATGATACTGTAAGGGTGGATACAGGACTTGACACGTTTGTCAAAATCTGTAGAACTTTACTTTGTTGTAGTGAATTCTGGAGGGTTATCCTAGGAAATAATGAAGACAGACACAAAGAAATCCCAATGGATAGCAACTATATGAAACAACCTCACCGAAGGGCTGAGGTGAGGATGGGGGTGTCGCTTAGGTAACTCTGGAAATGGAGTCAGAAAGACCAAAGATGAAGGAGCAGCATAGGAGCACTGCACGTAGCTGACAGAGCTGTTTCCTGACAGCACCGGGTAATAACCCTGATAACACTACACAGCTAAAGAGACGGATGGCGGGTGGTGGGAGCCAGGTTTCTCGTTGCTGGAGTGAGAATTCTGCAGGAAAACCTTAATGAAGTGAATTCCATCCTAGTAGATCTGGTTTCGTTTCATGAGAACAGCAGCAGAAAACTGTGGTTCGGACACTGGCTTCACTGTCACTTTCTAACGGCTGCCTGCCCTGGGGCCCAGGCAGTCCTTGAGGTGTGTTTCCGGGAAACACGCCCCAAATGCCCAGTTACTTTCTATAGCCCCTTATAGAGCAAAACCAGAATCTGTTGCTGTGGGAAATGGTTCAGCTTCAAGATGTCATGAGTAACTTTTCAATACACAGCTTAATAAAAATAGACGTACAGGAAATCAGGAGATAAAAATCATCTCATTTTCTCCATTCAGTTGCCACTAAATGACAGAGAAGAATGTATGCAAAGTTTTGTCTTTTGGTTTTTCAGAAATACAGAGAATACACCCAATGAAAAACCCACAGCACTCCTGGAGAAAACCATTTTTAGCAGCTTCCTGTGTTTCCTCCCAGACGCATCCTATGCACCATAAACAGTGCATGTGCGTGTGTGGGGGCGGGCCCATATGCACATACAGGTAAACACACGTACAACACACTTCATTTTTAAAAAATGCAAATGAAAACACATTCCTCGTTTTGCTCTTTTCTCCACCAGAGCCTCAGAGAGATCGCAGAGACAGGGCTCCCTTGTTCTTTTCACAGCTGCACAGCAAGTCACCAACAGGATGCGTTTAATCAGACACTCCCTCCTGATGAACATTTAGGTTGTTCGTACTCTTTTCTGTTTTCTATCCAACTGTTACCGAATGAAAGGAAATAAAAAGGTAGACCAGCAGACCCCCACCCCCAATCCTCTTGTTTTCTCAGTGGGCACATCCTATGCTTGTGGCGGCCACCAGCCGGGGGCACAGTGAACTGGACGTTGTTTACTCTGACGGGGGAAGCTTTAGAACCTGTTCCATCTCCGTCCTGGCTCTACCTCTAAGGAAATGTGATGACTAATGAGGTGCCTTAGGTGTGACACAGGCTTTGTTCTGTAGGAAAGACTACACTACATCCATTCCCCGAGTATGTAGTGTCAATATTAGTTCATTTTAATCCTTCAGTCAGAAAGTGGTTACTGACGAGAAGATTCTAGCAATTCAGTTCTGCCAACTTTCTACCACGTTCTAGTGTGTTAGACCATGAATATTCGGGACTTTATCTGTCACATTCTACAATAAAGTCACTTAATATTTCTTAGTCCAAATGATGGGTAGAACTCTAAAGGACTAGATTATGATTGTTAAAAAGGCTGTATCTTCAACAGATAATTCAATAATAAAAATAGCACTACCTACCCCTTACCAGGAACTGTTTCTATTAACGTAGAATTAAGCACTCCGCATGTTATCCCAATCCTTATAACCACCCTGTGAATTAAATCAGACTACACTGATCAAATTAAATGTGTGGTTTACCAACTGAGCAACCACTCAGGAAATGCCATCAACTAACATTTGCACAGCACGTCACACCTTCCGAAGCCCTTCACACACAAGATATCATGTGCTCATCTCTACCACCCTGCAAGGTGGGCAGGGCACGAGTATTTTCATTAAGTAGGTCCAAAGAATGTGAGTGACCTGGGCCACATTCACAGCAGTTACCAACCCAGAGGAGCAACAGATACCCACCTCCAACAACAGCACAATCCCTGCAGATTCTGCCAAAGTTTCCCTAGAATGCGGTGGCTCCTCTACTTATCAACCAGTTGAAGTCCAAAGTCACACCCATGTGAGTAGCTGCTAGAATCACCTGTGACTAGCTGATCAAGTCCAAGCGCTTCTGCTCTGGTGCATGGACTGCCTTCTCTTTATGAACCTCTATGGTGGGGGTGGTAGCAGGAGCAGTACTAACACTACCAGTAGCAGAAGTACTATTAATAGTCGCTGCAGCAGTTACGGTAGCAGCCGTTACAAAGTTTAACGTGCACCTTCGTACTTACTGCGTGCCACGCACTAAGCTAGCTTTACCATGCCAGCCTTTATTTAGTGTTAGCAACTCTAGCAGGTAGGTATTAGCATCACTCCCACTTTACAGGTGTGTAGCCTGAGGCACAAAGAAGTTAATTAACTGGTCTCAGGTCACCAAGCCTATATGCCTAACAGAGCCAGTTTTCAGATCCAGGTCGAACGAACATGACAGTGATGCCTGTAACTGCTGGTCTTGCTCGGTGCCGTTCAGGAAAGGGGGAGGGAGAGTTCCTGCAGTTCCGAGGTATTCATTATTTAACAATGGCGTTTGTTTCCTGGTACATTTTTCCTGAGTATTCTTGAATGAAATTCATCACAATAGCTATCTTGGTAGTGGACTTTAAGCCAAAACAGAAATCAACTTCTGCGAATTAAAACACAAATAAGACAATACATTTAACTAATATCGTTAGAGCAGGGGTTGGGAAAAAAATACAACTGCGGGCCCCACCAGCCCGCCACCTGTTTTCGTGAATACAGCGTTTTTGGAATGCAGCCACACACTGTCTGTGATTGCTTTCACACGACACTGGCTAAGTCTAAAATATTCACTACCTTGCCAGTTACAGAAAAAGTGTGCTGCCCTGCATTAGAGAATGAAAGCCAGGCAAACCGGGCAAACTGAACTGCACGTTAAAGGTAATTATACACCAGACTGAAAAAAAAATCAATATAAAAAATAAGGTAAATGTTTCATTAATAATTTTGAAATTTATTATGTTGAAATGATAACACTTGGGCTATAGCAGGATAAAATATATTATTAAAACTAAATTCACAAAACGAATTCCTTTTTACACTTTTAAATGTGGCTACTGGAAAAATTTTAATTTTCTTATCGGACTCACGTTGTTTTTCTAGTGGGCAGTGCTGCTGTACTAAATTAGGCCGAGTCCTTGGCCCACCTGGACAGTGAAAAGAAACGCAAGGCTTACCATTGCAATTTTGTTGGCATGTGTTGATGCTTGGAGTATGTTTTATATCAATGGATTGTGAGACCATTTTAAACAAGGCTTATAGAGAGACTAAAATAAATTACTTCTTACAAAAAATATTATCTATTATTCATAGATGAAAAACACTCATACGAATGTGAAACAGAAGAGATCCCAGGAACAGTTTTCATGAGACTAACAGACTCTAGACAAATATATTAGACATGGAATTTCCATTAACTTGATTCTCAAGCAAAATAAATTAATTTCATTTTTCCTAATAAACATATTCAGTTTCCAAAGTCACTCCAGAGATTCCTAGATGTTAGGATATGTGTGTGTGTGTGTGTGTGTGTGTGTGTGTGTGTGTGTGTTTGCACAAATCACTGAACCCTGCATCTTCAGCACCTATGGGGACATTGAAAAGGAGCCCTGCAGGGCTTTTGGGGGTATCTCTAAGAAAGCTAGATCAAACAGGGAGCGGGTACACTCTGATTCTCCCCCCACCCAGCCCCAAACTTGCAAGCACATGCTTGGAAGGGCTATGCCTACCGTTCAAGCACTTTCTCCTTAACTGCATCTGTGGGACATTCACTCCTTTGAATCCCAGCTACCATTGTACCCCTGTCACATATTTGCTTCCAAAAACCCACAAGTGACCTGAACACCACAGTATTTAACGTCTGGCCGAACGCTTCCTTGAGCTACAAGAATGCAAGCCCTCCCTCCACCATTCTCACTCCTTTCCGGTTTCCTGATTTTAAGGACCGCCCTCGCACCTGCAGCTCTCCTGCTCTTCCTCTGGTAGAACACTGCCCGTCGTGCTGCTGGGTTTCCTTCCCTCCTCTCCTGCACGCACCGGATGCAGATGCCCCCATTCTGCCTCTCGCCCACCTGTGAATCCCCAGGAAACTGCAGAAGCTGCCAGTCTCCACGCCTGCACCTCCCCTCTTGGGGAGGAGCCGCCTGGGGCTTTCCTGTGGACGCCCTCAGCCACAATGCGTTCCGTAAATAGGGGACCCCTGGATTGCGAACAGTGGGGCTGGTGTTCAATTCTCAATACTGAAAGGAAGCTATGGTTTCCTTCCTGAATTAAAAGCCAAAGAGTAAATGAATAGTGCCTAATATTTAAATATGGGTTACTCCATACCAAGAATTTTTGTCACCTTAATTAAATCTCAAAGAACCCTATTGAGGCAAGTGGGCAGGCCAGGATTATTCCACTGTATACACGGAGGAAGTAAAGCAAATACAACCTGAGTGCTTTGCCCAAGATCACGTGACTAGTAAGCACTAGGACATAAGTCTAGGTTCTTGCTCTTCCTTCTCGGAGGTAAACCAGAAGGACACGACTCCAAGGGTGGCCTGTGATGGGTGCTGGTCTGGGTGACAAGATGTTTACCAAAAGTGGGAGTAAGCACTTAGGAACTTTATAGCAATTTGATGTGGTTGTATCATTTTTATTGTATTTTCTCAAAAGTACCAGCCCACAACTAATTGTCAACAATAAAAAAGAACGGCTCTTTCACCAGATATAGTTTGAGAAGTGCTGTTCTTGAAGGTGCCAATGTCAATTTTCAGTACTGCTTTTATGAAATTTCTTGAGCCCTGACTGGATAGTTCAGTGGGTTGGCGTCGTACCACAAAGCAAACAAAGGGTCACCCATTTGATTCCCAGCCAGGGCACATGCCTGGGTTGTAGGTTCAGTCCCTGGTTTGGGGCTTGTCTACAAGAGGCAAGCAGATGAATGTTTCTCTCCCTCCCTTTCTTTCTCCCCGCCTCCCCCCAGCTCTCTCTCCAAAAAACTTTTTTTCTTTATATTTGTGCACATATACTTACTATTATTACATATTAATTAATGTTACATAAAGTACTAGGCTCGTTTCCCCATCTGTTGTTAAATGTCAAATCAGGCTCAAAAGAAAAGGAAAGTGGATTTTATCTAAATCCTTCTTCGTAACTGTCACAAGTGTAAAATGCCTATCCGGAATATCTGATATCACATCCCTAAATAAAAGTTCTCCAACCGTCCACAGGATAAAATCTAGACATTTTTGTATTTCTATCTTTCCATCTTCACCCACTTTCCCAGCTCCTCATCTAAAGTTTTATTGAACCCTCACTTGTTAATGGAGCTCCCACTGGACTCAGGACAGCTGTCTTGGAATGAGGTCACTCCAAGGCAACCCTGAGAAAGGAAACCCATTCACCTTTGCCAGACACTCATTCTCCTAGCTGTCTGTGGAGTGGGGCTCAGCCACAGGCCCCAATCTGGCCCCAGAGCCAGGGAAACAGGAGGCAAACCTACTGAGGGGCTCCTGGAACAATGTTTTCCTTCCTATAAAAAGAAAGTAACCCATTTTGGCACAGCCCAGATTCCTTTCAGGAGTTAGTGTCGATTGTAAGCGAGCAAGGTGCTTGTTTGCTTTATTCAGTAATGCATCCCAAGGGCACAACAGGTACTCAAAAACTATTTGAAGTGAATAAAGATGTTCTGTGAGGATGTGATGGTAGCCACTGTGGCAGCCATTTTGCAACCTTGAGGAAGGACCAAGAAAACCCAGAGGTACCTATGCAAAGCCCCAACATGTGGAACCTCTTAAACAAGTGCTTATTATTCATTAAATGAAATACTTATGTGTACAGGTGTGTAGGTCACTGGTGGCCAAGTTTATTCTGTCTTGTTGCTGAAGAGTCAGTCTGTCCTGAAGGAAACTGAGGGTGTAGCAAGTGTGTGTGGCATATGAGTGAAGAGATTCTATAGAGAAAGGGAAGGAGGGGATACCAGTGGGGAAGGGGGTGAAACTCCAAAAAGATCAAGATCCATGGTGATAATGTGAGGTTGGGGTATAGCAGTCAATACTGTAAGTCTCAAAAGGCAAATCAACAATGAAGCAGAAGTCAGCAGTGGCAACAGGAACTGGTATATTATGCCAAAGCCAGAGGGATACCACAGGGTTATGGTCAAGTTCAAATCTAGGTCAGAATCAAAGACAGAATGCATGGACCCAGGTTCTGTGGCCACAGTGAGAACCACTAGGCTGTGCCCTCACTTGAAACAGTTAAATAGCCAGGTGGCCTGGGCAGGCAGTTTTAGGAACGTGGACCTCAGAATACAGCAAGGACCTGACAAAGGAAGACAATGAGAAACAGGATGCTGTGGAGGAGGGCAGGCAAACTGGCTAAGGACAGATGTTCTCAGTCCTTCGGTGGATTACAGGTGAGGTCATGCTGGAGTGGGAAGGTTGACATCAGGTTTGGCAGCGTGGGAAAGCATGGGTGGGTGGGGTGTGGGGAGCAGGGAGGTCTTCTCCTTCTCCCAGGCTGGCGCGAGTGTGATCTAGAACCAAATAAGTGCATTTCTCCATGACTGTCTGGCAACACCACGGGATCTGTGACAGAGAGGGCAACACGGACATCACCCAGGCCAAGGCTGGCAATCTGGAGGGAGGAGAGGTCAGAGAGGCAAGAGATCTCATAGAAGCTGCAAGTTCACGACGAGAGAGTTCACCACTGCCCCGATCCAGGATGTTATTTTATGTTGGGGCTTGCTTTGGCTTTCTTCAAAGCTGGACACTTAGGATTTCATTACCTTAAAAAATATGTATGTCATGTTCCAATTTTTTAAAGTTTTTTTTAAAGGCCCACCAATGAATCCAAGTGAGGCAAGGAAATAATGCGATTCCACAGGAGGCACATGGGGAGACCACGAGAAACTAAGGGATCAGGGGGTCTGTGCCGTGAAAAGGAACACGTTCCCCCAGTTACGGAGTGAAAACAATGAAAAGATGAGAGGTTGGGTTGCAGACACAAATTTAAATTCTGGATAGGTAACACAAATGTAAAACTTGGAGTTTAATAGTTCAAATATTAAAAAATAATCACTCCAAGAGAGCTGGTTAATACGTGGTGAAAGAGACTCTCAGAAAAACAGAGAAGGGAGCAGGGAGGGAGGGAACTACAGGTTTGTTTCAAATCAGACCAGAGGCCCCGGTAAAGACAACAGAAGGTCCAGCCCCCGTGGAACGCCCATCCAGCAACGCTCAGAGCCGCCCCCCTCTGGGGTATGATCTATTGCCATTTTATCCAACGAATGGGATTAAACCCTTTTTATCTTGCTAAACTAAACCTTAATCTCATTCTATTCATCGTTAGTAATATTTCTGCTTCTCAGTTCCCCATATCAAGCAGGTCGCAGTCCCTTTATTCAGACTCTGGAAAATCATGCTGAGAAATACAGAAGGGACCTGCGTGTTCAGGGTGGTGTGGCCACAGACATGCGGAGAAATACAAATGAGAGGAGGCAGCTGGTTCTCTTCGAGGATGTTAGCAAAGAGGCTCGCACCAGTCATTAAAATGCCAAAAAAGCTGTAGAACGTTCCCAGTCACCTATACCAGCACCAAGGTCATGTCAGAGCAACAAAGGATGCTGAGATAGACAATCCAGGGCACGGAAGAGGAGAAAAATAAGATACCCATACCCAGCACCCATCCAACCATTCTCCCTCATCCACAGCCAGGAGAATCTGCCCAACTTAGATTTTCGAAGCTTGGCCACTTATTGCTTTTATAACGCTAAACTCCATCTCAGTTTCTTCCTGTATGAATGAGATGCTGGGATGGGGTCATTTCTTAAGCCCTGAGATAAGCCACTGTGGCAGCACAAATCAGTTTACAGATAATCACCAGGAGGATACATCAGGTGTGATTTCTTGCCTTAGGGTGGTGTTTGAACTCCAAGGGCAAGAAAAAAAATTTAGCTAGAATACGGAAGAAAACAATAATGCTTAGAGACAAATAAGTAAAAAAGGTAAATTAGGACAGAATAGTTTGAACTGCCATTAAATTAAAAGTGTGAAAAATGAAAATAGCACCTTGAAAAATTCTGAGTCGAAAACCAAAGAGACATCAGTTATTAGAAAGAGTCTGAGTTCATCAGACTCACGTTAATTGAAAGCCGGAAGGAGGCTTGAGAAATGGCCACATCCCGTTGGCCCCTTTATACAGCAAGAAACTGAGATGAAAAGACCGCCCTCTGTTTGCTTAAAAAAATAAAGCCAAAGTGAAGAGTTACTTCTTTGAGAACCGATATAGCCAATTTATAAATATTCATGAAGAAAAAAATCAAACGGAGAATTTTACTTGAAAGCTGTTTCATGCGGTCTGTCCTGAGAAAACGGGTGAGGTTCTGCCAAGTCCTTGGTAGTCTCTACTTTCCAGAAGGAAAATGGAGGCCTGGTGGCAAGTGGGTGCTGGTGGGTGCAGCTTCCTAGGACTCCCTTCTCTTGCTTATCCATGTACTGAAGTGGATGTCGGCGAGTCATGATGGGAAATTAGCCAGCCTTAGACACAGCCAGTATCTGTTACGTATAAATTAGGGACGCCACCACATATTCCACTGAGCCACTGGGAGTTGCTAGGAAACGGGAGGTCAGGCGATGCTCAGAGGCCAGGTTATTCCCACCCCAGGGCCTGGAAAAGACGGGTACATGCTGCACTTTCATCATCCCAGCAGCCAGACCCAGGAGGCCAGGCTTGTGTGAGCGACTCAAGAGGCTCAGATCCGTAAGCACCCGCAGCCCCCACGTGCAGGAAGGGCCTGAAAGGGTCCCCGGTGTGAAGTGCCATGCCTGCTCATCTGCACCCGGGCACTCTTCTTCAAGACAGCGGTGCTGGAGAATCAGTATGTCAGCAAGAGTTTTAAATTGAACACTATTTCAAATGACTCAGCAAAATGGTAATAATTTAAAAATGATAGAGGGAGGGATGGGGCGGTGGGCTGGGAGGGGAGTAAAAGACAGAAAACTGTACAAGAACAATTAAAATAATTTTTTTTTTTAATGACAGAGAACAGATGTGTTCCTAAATCGAAGAAAGACAGAGGCAACACGAATGTGCAATAAAACACACTCCTCACCCACCCCTGGAATATTTCATCCCCATCTTCAGCGACCCCGCTGACTTTACCTAACCTTTACCACACTCCCATTCTTGGATGCCACGAATGATTTCAGGGTTCCGGTAATACTTCTTCCACAAAATTATCTTTCTCTACACCGGCTCCCAAATGAATGCATGTCCCTCAGAAATTCTAGTGGAAGATGTGGTGCTGAGTTCAGTCACTGGTGAGCAAGTTCAAGTGACAAGTCACAGGAGGAAATGAACACCTGTTCATGCTGAGACAGCCACACAATGAGCATTGGTGGTCTCTGCCACGACCCATGTGTTGGTTCTTCCCATCATGACAAATAGAATCATTATTACTTATCAGCCACCAGGAGCAGCAGTGGCTGCTGGGTGCCAGAGCCTGAACTAGGAGTTTCACAGACATGATCACAGTCCATCCTTGTCATCACCGTAAAAACGGGTGCTCTGTCCTCACTGCATCGAGAAAGCTGACTTTTTGAATGACAGATCCATGGCTGGCGAAGGGCAGCGGGGACAGCATTTCCTGCACACCTGCACCCAGGCCGCCAGGAGACGCGCCTCCCAGGACATCTCCATCAGTTGTTTTAATCCAGAAACACTTAGAGAGCACCTCAGAGGACCATCCCGTTAACACACATCGCCTAAAGGACAGACTACCTTATTCAACCACAAAAAAGCAACAAAATCAACTTGTTACTTCTCTGAGAATTATGAAAGCTCTATGGCTTTAGTCCTGGAATATGTGGAAAAACAGGCTCAAGGTCAATGACTGCTATAGCATCACAGAGCAGGGTGAGTGTTGAACTAGAGCTTAAATTCTGTGGTTTAGGCAACAAAACCAGGGTAGCAGGCCACATGGGACCTGTGCTGTTGAGGAACACTGGAGCACTCTAAAAAAAAAAGAAAGAAAGAAAGAGAGAGAGAGAGAAAGAGAGAAAGAAAGAAAGGAAGAAAAAAAAAAAAAAACCCTGCTCGGTCTATCCCTGTGTTTGCCCATCAATGATTCGGCATTGGGAGCTATGCCCTGAGGCTGGGGAAGATGTACAAACAGAAGTGGAAATAATTCAGGCATGATCTGCTCATCTCTGCACGCCTTCCTAGATATTTACAGTTAATATCCAACGTTAAGAGGGTCTAGTCACTTATACCTACACATCAGTGCCCAGCCCCTAGGCTGCATCCTAAAATCTGTGTTTTAGGTGTGCTTACCAAAACTACCAGAACAAAGAACAAAAAAGCTTAGGCACCCCGGCCAACTGCTAAAAGCCCTTCAAATATTCCCAAACCGCCTTCTCAATCATTTAAATACTTTAGATCAGCATGTTGTAACAAGGAGAGTGGATGTGCTCGGAGCAGGCCAGGTGAGTAATGGGGAACAAGCGGCAATTGTATGGCAGTCAATTTGTTAACTGTACAGAAAGGAAAGGCTTTACCTGTCGACACTGGCAGAGCCCCAAGTCTGTGGAAACCAGGAACTGCCTCCAGCGCAGCTCCAGAGAGCAGGGGCCCTCTCGCAGAAGCGGCCTATTCGCAGCGCAGGGAGGCTACAAACAATGGCTGGTCTGAGAGATGGTGAGTTACATCCAGCTCTGCAGTTTTGAAAATCTTCCTGCACCTTTCACACCACTGGCCCCGAAGACGAAGCCTGTTCGTCTTCAGAAAACCCAAATCAAGTGAAGTCACAGCCAGATCCAACCTGCCCCGCAACCCCTCCACACAGAACCCAACCGCATTTCCCTAATTTGCAAGGTACTACCCCGCTAAATTAAAAGGCTCAAAGTGCTCCAACTGTGTGGTCCAATGTAAATTGAATAGTCCAAGCCCTTTTGAACTGATGTAATAAAGTCAATGAGTCAAATATACAGGCCAGTGTTTCAGAATTAATACTAAAACAAACATCAAAGGAGAAAGTGAAAAGAAAAGGAGAAAATGAAAAGAAAAGGAGCCAGGCCAGTTTTCCTGCTGCCATTTCTCAAGCCACAATTAGCGTATTAAAGAAGCTTTACCTTTAGCTCTGATTATGTTGTGGGACTATTTATTTAACTCAGCAGAATTTGTCTTAGTTCTCTACTTATGTATTACAATAAGCTTATTTAAACTGTCCCATCGAAAACAATATCAAGGTATGCTTACAAAGATTTCATAGTCAAGCCCTTGTCCTTTGCCTACCCGCTTAAAACCGAAACCCCAGTTATCCAAATTTATTTTAAGAAGAGACTTTAAAAAGTTTCACTAAATAATATGTAAAACATTTGTTGCTAGCAAAGTTTTCACCATTATAACACATGGAAGACTGGGTGTAGGGGGAGGGAGGAGAGATGCTACAATATTTTTAATAGGGACACTTTTCTTTCATTAAGGTGAACTTTTGAGTATATCCACAGTGTAATTCCAAAGCTAAACAGTATTCCCTTTTAAGTGAAATACTGACAAATGAAGCATCTGGCACCCTTTAATGAGCTGTTTTGTCCTTTCAGAGTGGCTGAAAGTAGGACAGCCATTCATTTGAGAAAGTGGAGAGCACAGAGCAATTACGTAATCCTGCAGGGCGCGCTGATGGTAAGGGTGCCCAGCCCCCACCCCTCCCCCTCTCCCCCAGCCCCAATTAAAAATGTTGAGTACTACTTACTAGGAAAAGAAATAATGTATGTTTAATTTAATGACTTGGTGCATCTGGAAAATGTTAACTACTACTCAATTTTCTATTTTCACCATATACAGCACAAGGTTCAAAGCCCTAACAAGCACTATAATAAAAATTAAATTGTACATAGATGCCATTTTTACTGAGAGCAAAGGACAAGGAAAAAAACCAACAGGAAACAATCCGTACTGACACCTTAACCCAGAGATTTCTGTCCCCTGGGGCGTGTGTGGCCAGCTCTGGGGACAGAGAGGGGGGAGGGGACTGTTACTGGCATGTGGCCTGCTGCTCCGCATCCTACAATGCACAGGACAGTGCCCCCAGCAAAGGACTGTCCCGTCCAAAACATCAGCAGTGCCCAGGGTGAGACAGTCTACTGTCACCTGATAAATAAGAAAATGCTGAAATGGGGAAAAAGCAAGAATACGAAACAGAATTATAAACACACTTCAATTTGAAGTGCTGGCCAGGAGATGCAGACCAGCATAGAACCAGAAACTTCACAGAACTAGAAAAAAAGTAGGTTACAAAATCAGACTACGAGGCCACGGTTGAATGAAGGGTTTCGGGTGGAAAACCACAGTGGACCGGTACTCACCTAGGCTGAGGACGGAAGGAGAGCAGTGAGCATTCCTTCAGAAACCGGCCGGGGAGGGAAGAACCCTGAGGCCATGCCTCCATCCAGGGAGCCAGTCAACAGCGAGAGGGGGAGGGAGAGAGGCTCCTCAGAGAGGTGCCAGGAAGGAGGCGGGACTGCTAATGTCACAGGCTTGGGGGTGGAGATCAGGAGGGCAGGGCTGAGGAGCCGGCCCCTGGAAGCTTTCAGCAAGACAGGCAAAGGCAGTTTTGGTGGCTTAGCATCAGAAACAAGAAAATGGGTATGGACTCTTTTAAGAAATCCTTAGTAGTGAAAAGAAGGCTGTTCAAAGGGGAGGCCTACTCACTCCCACCTCCCCACCCTTTTATGTATGCATAAGTTTTATATTAAACATTATATTAGAATACTTAGATCTACTTCATGCAACGACAGTATGAGCAAGGAGATGAGATCCTGGGAGAAGGAACTCTCAACAGCACAAGAAAGAAAAATTTCATGGAATACGGTCCCAGGAAGGCAAGAAAACAAGAAGGCACAACGCAATTCCCCTTTGGAAAGGAAATGCCCAGCAGCAGAGTACATTAAGGGTAGTTTCTTCAACCATTCACAGACCCCGGCGAGTGCTATAAAAAGCAACAGAAAACCAAACAACTCATTCAATCTTCACATTGGCAAAGTCATGTCACTATTTTAAGTTTTATGCCTTTGATTATACCACTGAAGTTGTCAGATTATTTTCCATTTGTACTTCACCATCTGGAAACTTCTCATTGATATGTTTCACTCACTTTCCTACCAAAAACAGGTGTTACTTGCTTATTGATTTGTTAGAGCTCTTTATTTATTAAGGTTTTAAAATCATTGCCATACATGTTGCAAACATTTTTTCCTGTTTGTTGTTGCCTTACTGCAGAGCAGTTTGGCCATGTGTGTATGTACACATCAAAGTTATAATGTGCATGGTCTGACTGAGCAAATACACTTCTGAGAATTTACCTTAAGGAAACAGTCTTGAATGTGTACAGATATTTATATATGTGAATAATAAGCGACACTGTTTAAAACAAAGAAAATAATCCAGTAATAAAATTTCACCTAAAGTATAGGTCTTAGCAGAATTCTATAGTCATGAAAAATATACAGTAATATTTTAACATACAGTAAGTTTTAAAAAGGTAAGTTATAATATTAAGGTGGACTACGACCCAAATTTAAAGGGAAAAAAAGTATATATACAGCACAATGTAAACACAAGAGTGTCTCTGGGTGGTGAAATCATAAGTAATTGTAATTTCGAAGTTTTGATATTTTGCCAATTTTCCAAATATTCTATAATCAACAACTATCGCCTTGCTATTGGAAAGAGACAGAGGCACAACCCAGTAGGTCTTGTGGGTGTTTTTGTTATCACTACTTATTGTAGTAATATTTTCGAGTACCAGAAAGAGACGACCTGAGGAAGGAACAGGGCCTCCCCCAGGGCCAAAGGCCAACACATGAAATACAGAGGTGCCCAGGAACCACCCCCCCAACCCCCTGCTAAGAGAAGGCCCAGGGAGCTTAGACTCCGAGCCTGAGAACAATCTCAAACTCAGTGCTTTGTTCCAGAGTGACGGAGGGGAACACAGCCTTTGGAATCAAACTTTTGTAAAGTGGCTAGGTGAGCAGGGTGGCTTTTAGAATGAAGTCACTAACAGAAATCACCCCTTAAGGAGGTATAGGGGCTGGCTGTGACAAAGCTAACACAGGGCCACTTATACCAGAGATCAAAAATAACAGCAACAAAACAGCAGCCTGCTTAAGATAGGTGGACAGCTGGGCCTGGGGCTCTGATTGGGCACTACTCACAAAGTTCATCAGGATCAGCCCAAGTAAAACACACAGCCACAGGGATGCAGTGAGAAGGCCCTAGCTATTGTCACGGTGGGCACAGCAGCAGGCATTTACCCCCTTTTACCAGTTGGCACCTCCCCAGGAGGTAAGCAAGCAGGTCAGGCTGGGGTGCTGTCTCTAACTGCACAGTCTTCTTGAATGTGCCCTTCAATATGCACGATACTCATCTGAGAATGAAATATTCCTCATCAGAGAGTGGGTGTATCTATAGCTCCAACCCTTTTGTAAATTACCGTGGGATTATGGAATTAGGGATCCAATATTTAAACAGAAATGCGGGTGAGAAAACTTTATGGGAGAGGAAGAAATATGTGGTACTTTCTCATGACTTACCCTCAGCCTTTTTCTTATGACGGTTATTCATTTCATGTCAAATTAATTACTCTTATTTAGCATTTTAAAAACGGATGGAACATGTAAACATGAAACACTCTAACATTTGGTTTTCACTCAGCACTACACCTCATCCCAATGAAAGCAGATTGAGTTAAATAGCAGTCAGACACATTATTATTCGTTTCTTTTAAATGTAACTCAATTTCATATGAAAGACCACCTTCACGTTCAAAACTGTTACTCCCTTAAATGGCACTTTTAGCAATTGAATAGAAATCAAATGAACACATTCATATGTCCCCTAGAGGAAGAGATTAGCATTTCAGTCTCTCTTTATTATGTTCTTTTCTTTGGGGAATAAGGGAATCTCAACAAAATGTGCCTTATCAAGTTTCTCCAGGCCAATTGCAAAATTCCAGCACATGTAAACTCGCGTGAAACAAAACATCCAACAGATGACCATCAGCTCCAGTAATCTCCCCCAACCCCATACTTGTGCAGAAACTAGTTTGTAATACAATTTAAAAGAGATAATTTCTCATATGCAGATTTCTTCAGTCATAAAAGCACAAGGCAGGGAATAACTGCACGACAGGAGTGTATAAATGTTTAAAGAATTGTATGAAATAACAGAAAGCACCACCTGCAATTTCCCCCTTGCACCCTAATATGAAAAATTTTCTTTGTAAGAGGTGAATTCCTTCTCAAAAACAAACTGCACAATTGATGCCTTTTCTGATAAGCACATGTCCTTAATTTTCACAAAGCATCAGTTAGCTCAAATTCGTACCTGCAAGCAAACTCAGCACTTACCCATTTGTTTAGAAATTATAAACGCTTCTGGTGCTCAGAGATGGTAAAACCTGCTCTCCTAAGGCTTACAAAAATTTCTCTGCAAAATTCTACACTATTGTGTTCCCTGCATGGCACACACAACTTTTAAGCAGCACAGATACGAGTAAAAGCCCTACCTTGCGTCTCTTGTCCCGCTTCAGTTTCTGTCCGCAGCCAACGGCTGCATCTTTAGCAGCGCAGACTAGGAGCCTCTGAGCCCACAGGCACAAAAACGGGCTTTCTTTGGCTGGCCGGTGTTCCCAGTCTTTTATGTAGGGTTTTGGGCTTTGCTTGCTTAATTCATTCCTGATTCTACTGAAAGGAACTCCAGCCTGGCGAGGCTGGCGGGGCAGCAACTGCTGAAGACACTTTTGACTGGGGGAGCAAACCAACCACCTTCTCTGCACCAACAAACAGGCAAAGACATTTGAAGGGCCAAAGAATCTTGATTTTAAAAGATGACCTATTACTTCAAACAAAACAAAACAAAAATGCTCCAGGACAAAATCAAGCCAATGGTAATGTCGGAAAGTCTACCCTGAGAACAACACTCTTCCCTGGAGTGGAGCTTCATTTATGGCTATTTATCCTGGTCTTTACATAGCACCACTGAATAGTTGCTATGACAACTCAGTAAACAGGATTCAAGTGACCACTGAGGGGTTTAGCGGCATTGTTTCCTTTAGGGAGAAGAATGGTAGCTTTAATGCTTCCTTTACTGAGATTCCCTGAAAAGGTAAAGCTGCCTTTTTACACATCTCCTGTAAGTGATATTCTCAAAAGTCAAAGATGCTGGCTATGGCTGCTCCCGTTAACAGAACGGCAGACAACAGGAGTGGCATCCAGAAAAAGACAGGCAGAATTATGGAAGCTCACAGGACGCCAAGTGGGCATTTTCCGGTAAGTAGGCAGAGGACATGGGACCATCTCAAACGGCTGTCAGACTGACTGCATATACGGAGGAGCCCCGGGGCTGATAATCCAGAGTTCTGAAAAGTCCTAGCTCCCTCTGCTTTTTGCCTTCCCCATTTTCTCATTTAGTCTCTTCTGCGTAAAAGTGTATCATTCACATTTTATTGGATGCCATAAAACGTCATTCTCAGTGCTTCACCTTTGGCCAGACAACCATAAACTATCCTACTCTTACAAAAATATTACTTAAAAATGTTAACCTTACTGGAGAATAGAGTATGAACATTGGGTGTTTGGACACATCGTGAGGGTATGCGTGTGTCAAAAATCAAAGGGCCGTGTGACGCAGTGAACCTCAGTGTTCACTCTGCTTTAATACTGGCTCAGTAGTGATACCAAATGTACCACACTAATTCGAGATGTTAACAATAGGAGAAACTCTGCGTGCATGTTGGATGGAAGAGGGATATAGGAACTCTATGCTAAAAAATTCTGTAAACTTAAACATGTTCTTAGAAATAAAGTCTATTAATTTAAAAAACTTGGATAAAAATGTCCAGCCCAGGCCCTGGCCAGGTGGCTCAGTTTGTTAGAGCATCATCCCAATAGGCCAAAGTTGCAGGTTCGATCCCTGGTCAGGGCACATACAAGAATGACAAATCGATGTCTCTCTCTCTCTCTCTCTAAGCCCTGGCTAGGTGGCTCAGTTACTTGGAACATCATCCCATACACGAAAAGGTTGTGGGTTCAATTCCCAGTCAGGGCACATACCTAGGGTGCAGGTTCAATCCTCAGTAGGGGTGTGTATGGGAGGCAACTGATGTCTCTTTCCCTCCTCCCACCTTTCTCTCTCTCTAAAATCAATAAATATATCCTTGGATAAGGATTCAAGCTAATTACAACAATCTGCCAAAGAGACGTGATTTAAAAGTAAACCCCAAAAGGAAAGATCCAGCAATAGTCTTAGAAAAATCTTCTGTGATTCAGCTGCAATTGAGGAGCAAACCTGTGAGGAGGAAGTGAGGTGTAAAATTGTTGGGCACACTGTCCACATTCAAACACATAATTCCGGCATGAATTATTTCACAGTCAAATGTAGCTGGCTGCACTACCTGATTTAATCCTTACAACTGCTCCTCTAAGCAGGCACTGTCACTGTAAACCCTGAGAGAGGGGGACACAATCCCAAGGCCCCGCACTGCAGAGTGACAAGAGGCTAGACAGAACCCCAGGTGCACACCTTTGATCTATTTCACCTCACTACTTCATGGGCCTCTGCACCTGTGCACCTCTTCCCACACTCACAGGACAGTGATGTATCCTAACACGTGACCCAGGACACCTTGTCATGCCCCCGTTTCAGAGAGAATGGAACAGAGCAACCTATGTCCTTGGTGTGGAGCACAAATGACGTAGTTACCTAGGTTCTACAGGTAAACCCACAGGCACTCAGAGGGAGAGGTGCTGGGGGGCAGGGGAGCCGTGGGGAAACAGTCACAGGGAAAGGAACAGAAAAAATACACACGAATGAGACAAGCACAGTCAATAAATAAGACAACCGAAAAACTCAGGTGCCCCAAGAGCCTGGAGACATTGTAATATTGTGTGCTGATGTCTGAAGAAAAGTTCTGAGATGAAGTTCTGCTCAGGAGGGTGTTTCCTAGAGCCAGGAAATGTGTTATTTATTAAGGATTTAAAAGTACTTGACACGCTCTTTGCAATGAGTATGTATCTGATATTTGACTTTAATCTTAAACGACCAGATGAAAACCAGTAAATGGGAGATGCAGGAATGCAGATTTCTCCTTCAGTACATGTAAGACCTTCTCCATAAATAGCAAGGGCTTTAAAAAAGAAATTGCAAAGGCTGTTTAAGTATAGGGAAGGGTAAATCCTCTGTCCCTGAGTGTTATTTAGGAAGACGCATTTCACCAGTTCCTAATGCGAAGAGCTTCCTTCCATCTTGATGTGCCTGAAACTGGGGTGTGTTTCTGACTTGGTGACATCCCAACAGCCATTCCCACATAATTGAATACCTGGGGGTGTGAATTTCATCACAGCTTTTCATTCTACCTTCGCAAATTTGGGCACAGTGCTCCCACTGAGTCCAGCTGTCCTTTAAACATCATCAAAATATTACACTACAACCCTGGCTGCTGTAGCTCAGGGGATTGGGCGCTGGCCTGTAAACCAAAGGGCTGCTGGTTCAATTCCCAGGCAGGGCCCATGCCTGGGTTGTGCGTGGGCCAGGT
Source organism: Anoura caudifer (assembly GCA_004027475.1). NCBI lineage: Eukaryota > Metazoa > Chordata > Mammalia > Chiroptera > Phyllostomidae > Anoura > Anoura caudifer. The sequence continues at coordinate 116,146 of PVKU01001163.1, forward strand.
CCCTAGTAGGGTGCATATAAGAAGCAACCACACATCGATGCTTCTTTCTCTCCCCCTCCCTTCCTTTCTCTAAAAATAAATAAATAAAATCTTTTAAAAAACATTACAGTTTCATCCACTGGATAGCTTTTTTTTTGTTGTTGTTGTTTGTTTTAATCTGCAGTAAGGTCTGGAAACAGTAGCACGGTGTCACTGCATTACTAGTGAAACAAGTATTTGTGGTGGAGGGATGACCTCTGTGGGGGTCCAGAAGAAGCCACCCCAGATGTGCCTCAATGGTACACAGATAGCTTCAGGCTCAAGAGAAACTTCTGCGCTCCATCTTAACTACCTAGAACATGAATGAGAGGCTCTGCCAGTAAAAAATTATCAGAGAAAACTTCTTTTGACCTCTCTATAGGGCAGGGCAAACTTCTACTTACAAAAGGTCTGCTCTGATTATCATCTTGCAATGCCTGTTTGAGGCCCCAAAGCACCTCACCCCATCCCCAGCTCTGCGCCCCCTCCCTGCCCCCTGCCCTCTCCTGCCAGTGGGATCTCTGAGTCTCTCAAGTACGGGGGTTCCTGTGCACAGGAGATGAAATTCTATTTTCTCTTGTCCCCCTCTCTCCTCTTACTCTGATCATTCAGCCAGCAAAAAGAACCAGAGCAGGGGAAGGGGAATTTTCCCCCTTGCCCATACTGTCCTTTCATACTTTTTACAAAGCAACAATCAAGAAGTGGGTGTGGTGCCCTGCTCTGGTTCAGCAGGCAGAGCTCTTGCTTCCACGGTGAAATGTAAGTAATGGTGCGTTTTACCACCATGGGAGTCTTAGGTTCAATAAAATATGGTAATGGATAATGCCTAGACTGACTGATGTACAATTCCACAAAGTTCCATCAGAAGGCTAAAACTCAATGCTTAATCTTCCAATTTAAACCCTTGTTATCTGACAGATTCGCACTCCAGACTTTCTTGCCCAATCATGGCAGCTAACAAAGGCCCCAGGTGACCCATTTAGATATATAAGTATTCGAGTTTGAAGTCCCAGCCCAAACTTGAAGAAGTGTTTGTGAATCAGCCTCTGGTGCTGTGCTTGGCTATTCCAAAAGGGCCTTGTACCCTAGGGTGACCAGCTGAGAAGGAGTCAGCTGTGAGAGGTAGACAGGAGATGTAACATGTTAACACAGAAAGACGGGTTCATATTAAGAATATTACCCTAACACCTACCTATAGAAATGTCCCTAGAGTAACTTCCAACTGCACAAAGATAACCCAGAAGTGAAAATCATGCCAGAAACAAAATAAATGAACTAGAACAGGACCTGTGACAACAAGGACTAAAGACAGCACATGGGAGTCACTCATATACCATGGGCATCCCTCCAGCGTCCTTTTACGCACAATGTGAGCCAACATTTACTGGAACGTGGAGCCAGGCAGCAGGATGTGGAGATGCACCAGGCAGGCCTTGCATCGACGTGCTGGCCACGGTCCCCCACGCCTACAGAACACTGTTCAGAAAACGGGATGAGGGGAGAGAGACCAGAGCCCAAAGTGATATGTGAAGGGTTGCGGGGATACAGTTCAGTAAGACTAATGAGAAATCAGATGAATAAAATGAGAAAACAGTAGTTGAAGAATAAAATAGGACAAAAATTTAAAGTAGTTCACATAGCACGTTATCATCAGAGCTTTTTACAGAAATGTTTGGTCTTTGTTAAAGGCAAAAAAAAAAAAAAAAAAAGGCGCCTAGATGACTGGCAGGCAGCACCTGGGTCACACAGGTTTGACTGTGGAGACGAAATGTGCCGACTCAGTAACCCAGTCCCCAAGTCTTCATGCCTCTGGAAACAAGTGGCTCATGTTTCCACAGCGCAGGCACATTGCCCTCACTTCATGTGTGGTCACGGCTGCCTAGGGGGCTGTCCCAATGAGGGACCTCGTCTGACGTAACACTGGCAGCAGGGAGGACGGGACACAGGTCCGGGGCTTCAGACAAGGGCCAGACCTATTGTCCCCAGCTTCATCCTCCGCCTTGACATCCCTCTTCCAGCAAATATGCCTGCAGTCCACCTCCGGAACCTCACAGTTTCCCTCCTCTGGGGCCTGGACTACAGCTCCCCCTCAGTGGGGCCGTCCCTCTGCTCTCTCTTCCCCCTCTTTTTTAAAATAAGCTCTACTTCAAGTAGCCTCATCTTCGAGAAGCCTTCCTCCAGCAGCTCCTAGTCCAGGGCTATTCAGGTGCCTCAAGTCCTGCCTTTCTGAAGAAGACCTGACAGAATCTTCAGATGCTGCTGGAATCAAGGATGTGTCCCTTTCGGAGGCTGTGTGCTCTTCACATCAACCCTGCAGAAGGAACAGTGAGGAGAGGCCGCAGGTCCCAGGGCTGCTGAGACTCCCTCTGCGAGGAGTGGGCCCATGCGGGGCTGGGAACTCACACAACCAGTTCTCACACCTGGGAAGGTTTTCCTGATCCGTATCTTCTGTTCCCTTCTTTAATTCTGCCCTGCACCTCCTCAGGGTTTTTCTGAAGAATGTTAATGACAGACTTTTCTGACTAGAATTTAGGTGCTAAAATACCAGGCACAGAGGGGCCTGGAAAGATCACAAGCCTGGAATACCCTTAGGGAGAAATCCTGAGGAGGCAAAGCAGGTTTCCTTCTATACAGAAATCTCCTGGGCTTGGTTTGGACACTTTAGGCCAGAAACTACTATTGCCTAAGCAAATGCAAAAGATGAAAGGTAACTGGCCACAGCAGCAGCGAACAATTGTCTGATGGAGAAGTCTGCTCTTCGTAAACTGAACATTCTAAGTTGATTGGAGATTGTATCTGTCCATGCTGATAAGACAAAGGACTATGTCAAGAGGCATGTTTTTTTTTTTTTTAATTTCACTTTATACCTAGCACCAGTTATGACATTGGTCAAGTGCCTGTTACACAATACCTAATACTAGCTATAAGTTGTTTGTAAAAAAAAAGTCCGCATATTACTATACTTGAAGACATAATTGTTCCAGCATTTCAGTTATATTCTCCCTCCATACACCTACTTTCAAAGCAAAACACAAAGACCCTGTAGTACTCCCACACCAAGGAGACCTCGATGCTTGAGGCCCCAGTGCCCATGCTGGGCTTCGCACGCTTGCCTGGAAGGGGAGGCAGCCTGTCCCGCCAGCCTGGGGCCCACGCTGGGTGCGCGCCCTCGCCAGGAGTCTCGGGTACGCTGGACACGCTCCTAAAGGCGCAGGGCAGCTACTTCCCTTTTACTAAGGCCGCAGTTCTCGAGGCCTCCAACTTCGGAGCAGCTGTTCTTACCCCTTCTGGTCCCAGAATTGCGAACGAACAAACAAACAAACAACCCCATAGAATCTGCCAAAACCCGTGATCCACGTTACAGAATGATGCACAAAATACCTCCTACACAGTGACAGGCGATGGTCTCGTCCTTCTGTGCTGGACTCACGCCTTCCCCGTCTCTGGGGTGAAGGAAGGCAGTTTTCCCCTGTGAAATTTCTAGAAGCATCTATCTTTGGACAAAGGAGTAGTCATAAAGAACTCCAAATGGGGGCTGTTTACATCCATGTCATGTACCATAATCACTAGTAACACTCCAATATTTTCAGTGCAACCAATGAAGGCTGAGCGAGTCATAAACATCTTCACACTTAAAAATCCCACCTACATCTACTGCCTCAGACAAGTTAGTTCTTGTGTCTGTGCTTTACTGTCTAGGTGTCTTTAAAATGTTACCAAGATATTTCTGTCAAAGTCTTTACAGCCCACCTCTTGGTGTGCTATGAATCGCTGTCTGCCCCGGTCAGGAGAAGAAAAGGTTGCGAGCCAGTACAAATGGAAAGATGAGCTTGGGCTGGATCATTTTTTAAAATGCAAAGCGAAACAAATTGGGCACAAGCAAATACCAGCAAGGAAAAATAAACATCAAAGAGAAAGTGACTTCTTCACTATTCTGGCTGCTGAATTGTTTACAAGAGGGCCTAATTTCCAGAGCTATTACAACGTAGAGGAATTTCTAGCCTAAAAGTAATGCAGAGACAGTAGGTCCCCATTTCACGGAATCCACGGTGCCGACTGCTGGAACACTGCTTGAATGCATTCCGCACCGCTAGCAAAGACGAGGAGCTCCCGAGAAACTCTCGCTTGCCAAAAGCTGCAAATCCATCCCAACCTCCAAGACCTTACATTGGAAAGCACATGCATGTTTAAGGAGGAAATATGGTATTATCATCTGTTATAAAAACAAAACAAAATGGCAAAGAAACACTGACAGGTGTTACACAGCTCCTGTGAATGTAGACTGCAAATGCAAAGCCCATTTACACTGTCTTGTACACGCTGACCACTGGGGTTATAAAGTGAACTGTAAACCAGCTAACACAGCACATGGTTACGCTTTAACTATTAATTTCCTACAAAATGCCAACAAAAAAAGCTAGGTACTGCTTACATTGTCATTTTTGTGGCAACATAAAACACTTGAATATGAATTTGAAAAATGAAAAGATGAGTTACTATGTAAACTACCAGAACCAGTGCACACTCAATGAAGTCATCACAGATCTTCTATATACGACCAGTCTCGACGACCTTTATGCCACACATGTGCGAAGTTCACACCATCATACCTCACAGAAAGGTAACAAACTAAACAGGTTGTTCTTCATTAAAGAGAACATGCACTTTTGCCTTCCAAGAAGAAAGAGAATTCAATACTGTGGTTTTGTAAGGAAACATCTTTAAACTGTCAATCAGGAATCACTGTACTATTAAGTCAAGACACTGGGTAAACAAGATGAAAAGCAAGACGGAGCCTCGGCCAGGCTATCAGACTGTAACTGAGCTCCACAGGACACAGTTCATGTCAGACTCCTGATTCTTGGTCCTTATGAGGATGTCATCACTTTCTCAACTGGGTGGGCTCAACATTACTCTCTGGTGAGGGTTTCCCTGTTTTCCCAGGGGTTTCTAAGAGCTATTTGCCAAATCAAGATAATTTCGATTTTTTTAAAGACAGGTAGCCCATTTTAAAATGTCTTGGACTCAGCAACCGCATCTACCTCTAATACTAAATTTCTTTGTTTAAATTGCTTTTCCTTCTAAAATTCACATTATTCTGATCAAGACATGGCACTCAAAAGCTAAAATCTTGGAGCTTGAACCTGGAAACTCACGAGGACAACCTCTCAGGAATTTGGAAATCAGTTACAACCACCTTAAGTCCTTAAAATACGGAATAGGGGCTCTTCATCCCATTTAACCACAAGGCAGAATGGAATAAACAGAAACATCAATCACAAGAAACATACCAACAACTTCTTGTAAAATATAAGCTTGCCCAGGAATTTCACATCAAAGGCTTAAAAAAAAAAAAGCACATGATCTACATACAATGTTTCTTTTCAACAAGATTTCTCTGAAGCTTAATGGCATCACTCAAAAGCAGACAAACAGGCCCAAGAGACAAAGGCAACTTTTCCGTTCTGTACCGTGAGGCTGTAATAATGCCATATGCATCTCTAACCATCCACGACGAAAGGACTTTGGCGAGACCAAATCTGAGGGTAACCCATCGTCCTCAGAGGCAGTGATCTTAAAGATGGAGTCTCATTCTAGAACTGTCCTCAGTCTTACCTTCTGCATGTTTGGCTTGACACAGCGAACGAAGAAAGGATTAGAGGAGCTTAGCGTTGCCATCAAGGAATGCAGTGAGTCCTGAAAGATAAAAAGCATATGGGGATGCAGGCTTTCAGTACGTCACTCTTCACATTTCTCAGCACCTTTGGCATTTATCAGAAACAAATTTTAAAAGTATAAATCATACGAATAATAGTTTTTGTTTTTAATCCTATCATTCTAATATAAAGTCAAAGTATTACAATCCATTGTCACTGAAATTCATCTGTCACTTCTTTAAAATAGTACCATTAAAAAAACTGCTCTATTAACCAACAAAAATGCAGAGTATTTCAATGGTTGGCAGAGAAAACCTGAGAAGTGTGCACTGCACTCCCCACTGGACTTATTCCTCCCAACTCTTTATTTCCATCAAAATGACGGCCTCTACCAGCACCTCACTGGTCTTTGACCCACAACCTTCACTCTTACCTTCAATCACCAGGAAGATCAATCTTCTGTAATATGGCTTTTTTTTGTTTTAGGGTTTGTTTGTTTGTTTGTTTTACTGTGAATTTTTAACATTTGCCAAAGCAGACAGCATGTAATGAATACTCATCATCAGCTTCAGTTCATGGCTAATCTCATTTCATCTGATCCCTGTCTTGGCACATACTACACCCACCCCTTAAAAAAGCCAATCTGAGACATTGCATTACTTCACCCCTCAGATTTTCAATATGTACTATTAAAGGGTAATCACTTTAAAATGTATATAGATGACCACAGTGACGTCACCCAAAAAAGATTTCACGATTTCATTAATGTTAACTTTAAAAACTGCAACTGCCTCAAGTTTCATGTAGAAATATTCACTGTCACAAGTTTCTTAATTGTTTAAAAATCCTTACCCGAGGATATGTTTATTGATTTGAGGGAGAGAGAGAGGGAGAGGGAGAAAGAGAGGGAGACATCAATGTGAGAGAGAAAGGTTGATCAGTTGCCTCCCTGCTCCAACCAACTGAGACACTCAGCCAGGGCCACAAATTTCATAATTTTTAAATGCTTTGTTCTTAAAAATCTTTTCTTTTTTAAAGATTTTATTTATTTACTTTTAGAGAGAGGGGAAGGGAGGAAGAAAGAAAGGGAGAGAAACATCGATATGAGAGGGAAACAAATTGTTTGGTTGCCTTCCACATGCGCCCAGACCAGGGACCAAACCTGCCACCCAGGCCTGTGCCCTGACCGGGAATCAAACTGGTAACCTTTCACTTTGCGGAACGATGTTCCACCAGTTGAACAACTCAGTCAGGCCAGAGCCGATGTTATTTAAACATGCACTTGGTTATTACTCCTAGTCATAATATTGTAAATATTCCTGAGAAAAATACAAAAGTCCAGACATTGGAAGAAATGTACACTACTTTCACATGATCATCTTAATACAAACCAGAGTAATCCCACATGGTAATTCTTAAGAATTATTATTTTATATACCGAGAATAAGTAGTTATTTATTTTCAACAATGACAACAAAATCTACATGTTTTCATCTGGCTCAGGAAAAAAGTATATTTTATCTCTAAAGCAGAAGGAAGTGTATTTAATTTCTGGTTTAAAGAATGATATAAAAGAAAAACACATACGCATGGAGCTCTTGTTCCTAATTCCTATTTTCAATTCTTCAATCACAAAAGTGATAGCCTCATCAAGGCCAGCAGCACAGACTGACCTTGAATTGGGAACTGACTGTGGGCCGCCGGTGTTTGCTTCCACATTTCAAAGTATCCTGGTTATTGCGGCTTGAAACGTGTTCAAAGAGGTCATAGATGAAGTCGAATCTGTGACAGCAAAGAGCAGAGGACCGTGAGGGGCACATACCCAATTAGTAGGTGCTGAATTACTGTAACTACAACGCATTTTCCCACTGACAGTAACACACCAAAGCCTGGATGGAAGAGCTGAGACAGCTTCCAAAGATTTAAAACCAACCTCTGCCAAAAGTGTTAGACATTGGGAAAAAAAACCCACAAAAAAAACCAAAAAACAGTGGCCACCTTCAGGGCACTGGAGTCTTGCAGAAAAAAAGTGGATTGTGACACAAGTGACCAGTGACCCAGGGTGACATGCCAGTTAGGAGCGCCATGTTCCCCGGAGCAGCCCCTAAGCTCCAGCAGCCATAGTTTCCCTGGCTACAGAAGGGATGTATTTGCTTTGCTCACCCCACAGTGTTGCAACATCCAGTCACTTAACAGATGGGAAGGTGCTAACTCTGGAGTGAGGCAGATTGGGGTTCAAACCCTGCCTCCACTGCTTCCTAGCTGTGTGACTAGGGTAGGATGCTTGCGTCTCTCTAGGCCTCAGTATTTCCATCCAAAAAATGGGGGTAATTTTAGAATTTATCCCATAACTCGGGGGTAGGAATGAAATGAGAAAATGTACACAAAAGGCTGAGCAAGTGCCTGGCACATGGTAAGTGCTGATGCTGTGGTTGTTACTATTACAGAAAAGTTGCATAGAATTCTTTGCCCCTGCTAATAAAGTAAATGGTTTCTCAATAACTTTTTATCTTCCTTGCACAGAAGACATTATTAGCTGTAAAGTGTGGTGGGGGGGCAGTTTAGTGGCTTCACTGAGATCAGGAAAGGTGGGGACAACGCTGGCATTGCCACTCTGGGAGCGGCAGCTTCCCCTGTCACTTCTCACTGTGCCCCGGCCCTTGTTCAGTTTTGTTCCAAGGTGCTATTTCACACTCACTCTTTGAAGTTCTCCGACAGTACTTTGAGCACTGTGGAGAAAAGCCTTGGTTCCATTAAAATGTCACAGATGTCAAAGGTGAGAATGCAGAGTGAACACACAGCCCAAGTCCTTTGGGTCGCAGACAGAAACCTGGGGCTGAAACGGGGAGTTCTTCACTCCAATCACAAAAAAGTGTGCGCGTGACAGCGAAACACCACCTTGCTGACCCCTCCTGGCCTGTGAGCCTTTCAGAGCAACAAAACGCTTCTATTTAACACCAAGACCCTGCCTCTACTGAAATGCATCACTCTAAGCGTAGTAACTAAGAAACTGCTGAGACAGACAGCACGCAATGGTATTTCTACAGGCCTAAAACCTCATCTAAACACACAGATGGCGGACAATATTATGGAGGCTTCAGAGAGGAGACTTCGAGCACATCTAAAGGCTGAACACTTCCGATTCTGAGCTTCTAAGCTGACGCTTCAGATGGGCTCCCTTCCCCACAGCTAACAGCTATGCAAGAGACGGGGTAGCCACCTGGCCTCGACATTCCAAAAACTATTACAACTTTTGAATAATCGTGCTACTTTCCTTCCTTAGATATGAAACGTTTACTTCTGTTATAGATTCACTCTGGAACTGACACAGATATCAAAACCTTTAACACAGGGTTATTTTTCTCCCCTTCTCTCTCACAAAGCCTCCTGGCTTAATATTACAAATGGCTAAACTAATCAACTATTGATTTAATGGTGTGAATTTACAATCCATAAATAAATAAATGAATGTGCACTAAATTTTTTAATTTTAGCTGGATTTTACCTGTTTATTTTTTGGGCAGCCGCCACACTAACTTGAGACACAGGGGTCCTGCAAACCCAGGGCTGAAGTCGATTTAACCACAGCTCTAATAAGCTTGTTGTGGACGATGTGGGTCATCTGGTTAAGACCTCAGGTCCTTGAGCCAAGCACACCAGGTCAAAACTGGTGGGATCTCACACAAGCCACCCAACTGCTTCAAGTCTCCATTTCCTCGTCTGCATAAGAGGATTAACGAGGGTATCTAACTCATGGATTTGCCATTTTATAGCACCTCATTAAAGGTGGTCACTGCTGTTCATGTATTTTCTCTCTCTTGGTCATTTTATTGATGAAATATTGCCCAGGGAAGAATGGAACAGATTAAGTTGCTTCCTATTAATTTTTTTCTGTATTTGTGAATTAAAAGCATTTGCACAAATATTACTTTGCTTCCTAATGATGTCTTAGGGAAGAGACTGACATACCGGCTTTCCCTTAGCAGGTTGAGAAGATCATCTCTAAAGGTATCTCTGTTCTTCTCCAAGATGCCCCGGACATCATACTGCACCTGGTTTAAAAAAAATAAATGCAAGAAGGTGGAATTGATCAAGAGTATCATCTCAACTCATAAGTATCTCTGTTTAGAAACAGACAACGAAAACAAGTCATTTCAATATTGTGTTATGATTGGCTCCTGAAGTTACTGCTTCTCTAAATACCCAATGGACAGATGTCAATAGGAGCTTAATTAAGAAGTTACCTCTCCGGCGTAGTGCTTCACTCCAAAATTGTTGACTGCAACTCTGGGCTTCACGTAAAAGTGGTTGTTCTAAAAAAAAAAAAAACAAAACAAATACCAAGGCCTACTTTTACTAACTGATTTCCACTGACTTCCAGAGAAAACTAATGGCAGTGAAAAGAGTTTCAGAACCAGTCATGTATCGTACACAGCAGGTGACACACTCACTGACAACCATGCCCCTCTTGTCACAAACGAAACATGGCAATATTCTGACAAATCTATCTCTTTGGCTTGTTTTAATTTAGTTCTAGCAATCCAGGAAGAGCTCCATTGGGTTGAGAAACGAATAAATAAATGTGGGGGGCACAATGGGGCCAACAGTGCTGAAATGATCTTGTGTGTCATCTTAATCTGTGCAATCGCTATCCCAACATAATAAAAAAATTCGAAGGTCTTGACATACAGCATGTTGATTGTGTAATTTCTCCAATAAGGTGCTGTCTGTGGCTTGAGGGAAATGGCTTTCTTCATTGATAAGGGCTAGGAGGCCAAGTTTCTAGAAGAGGGAAAAAAGGTTAAATGAATTAAAAGTTGAATGAGTGCTTCAAAACGTCTTAGAGCTCTTTTCCTCTCTATCAAGTAAATGGTTAGGAGAAAAAAGCATGGTAATTTCTTAGACTGGAAAAATTCAGAATAATAAAGAAATCCAATAAATTCAAATTGCACATGGACATCAAAAAAAAAAAAAAAAAGAAAAGAAAAGAAAAGAAAAACTGAGCCCACCACAAGTTCATGGACAAAACTTTTTCAATTGCCCGGTCTGCTACTGGTACTGGCAAAGCTTTTAATGTTGACTTAAAATCGAAGGGAAGCGGATTTGCACACTGCTGATTCTAAAATATTGAGTTCCACGAGACAATAGTCTTGAAGCAGCCAAGTATTTAAATTCAACCTTGCACATTTATATTCATGTTTCCAAATGATCCATTGTGTTTGAAACATTCACATCTTTGATGTGCGTGCTCACACAAGCTACTTCGTTCCCATAAATATGAATCAGCCCAGCTGGACACCGTTGGGACTGAAGCAACTCTTCAACAATATATTACCTTCTCGATCAAGTCCAGGCATTCTCCATTGTCTATCCAGTCAATGTCTTCCCACACTAATCCTTCCCTGTGGAAAGATTAAACAGGGATGAGTTATAGTAACTTGTAGCTTTAAAACGGTCTAATTTAGTGGCTGATTTTTACAAAAAATGGAATAGAATTCCCTGAGTGCTCACCTGCTATATTCTAGTTGTTCTAAAGAAAAAATATGCTTGTTGAAATATTCCTGAAGTTTCTCATTTGCATAGTTTATATTGAACTGTTCAAAGTGATTAACCTAAGGGAAGAAACCATTTGAAATGTATCTTTAGTGTTCTATTACACATAAAGATGGGGAAAAAATCTGCAGAGAGAAATATCAGTGTTTGGTACAAAAATTTTGTTGAAGAGCAGCCAAGTGGGCAGAAAAGAATTCACATATCCTACGCATTAGAAGCATACCTCAAAGTTTTCGAATCCGAAGATGTCAAGAATGCCAATAGATTTAAAGTCATCTTTGCCTTTGATCCTGCTGTTGATCTTCTTGATCACCCACTCGAAGCAGCGAGCATAAAGTGCCATGGCCAGGGAGTCTCTGCTGTCTACTGCCTGAGGGGACAGGAGACGTGGTCACCATTTACAGTGGACCAGGGACAGCCCAGGTCAGCAAGTCCACCCCAACCCACTCAGGAGTCCTTAGGGAGATGTGCTAAACAGGGGTAGCACCTGTGTACCCAATGTCAAGTAAATCAATTCCATCTAGGACAACACAGACTTGAAAGGAAGGATAAACTGGAGCTTGCTTAGTTATTTTACAGCAGGATTCGCCAAGAATGCCTTTAAATACCAGGTTCCAAAGTCAATGTCGTATGTAGAGTCACAGGTAAGAACCTGAGTGATATATATCGGGTTTAAAACAATAATTAAGAGTAAGTTTTTTTCCATTTTTATCCTCTCCTATTTTACTTTGTACACATGAAAGTTTTCTTCATGAGATATGGTTAGCATTCTTTACTTATCTCATCAAGAAACAGGCATTATGTGGGCTAAAGCACATACCTGGCTCAAGGTAGGAGCAGAGGCAAAAATAAGTGATACAAAGTACTCTAGTTAACATTTGCTTGGTTCTCATTCTCTGCCAGTCATTGAGTACTTAGTATGCAGTTTTTATTACGAGCCTTACAGGGACCCTCTGAATTGGACACGACAATGATCCTTGTCTCCCGGAGGGCCCAGCTGGGCACAGCGAGCACGCCCCCCAAGAACAGACAGTAAAGGTGGGAGAGCTGGGACTCAAACACAGGCCACCTGCACCAGGCCCAGCGCTCTTTCTAGACTCTACCACACTGTCTCTTAGACACAATTCAACAACCTTATTCCCCTCAGTGTGGATATCTTTATTTTAATCGTGAACCAAACTCATCTGAATGGTTTGCTGCTGTTACTTATTTGAATCAAAGCCATGGATCTGAAACCCCAGGAGTGTCATTTAAAACGAGCTCAGATAGTGAGGCGCATGCACCTGTTGAACGCTGAGAGGCGTGAGGATCTCTTCCCCCCTGAGGAACATCGATCTCTGGGTCAGAGCATCCGTGAGCTGCGTTGGGTCCAGCCCAAGTAACTCTGCAGACCTGCCCAGGGCTGGAAATGAAGAACAAGATGAACGTGGGTTCCTAGTCCGGGAAGGAACAGGCCTTGGGACCCCAAATGGCTTCAAAGCTAAATACACACAAGCAACCCATGAAAGCAAAAACATCACTGAGTCCCTCAGGCACTGTTTGTGGGGCATAGATATTATGGGTAAGGTACCCGCCCTTTCATGGAGTCCTAGGTTAGCAGCCAAGAACCTGATGCTGAGACCAAGTGTAGTCCAGAGACCCCGGGAGGAGAGGAGTTCCCAAGACCCTGTCAGAGGGGTTTGTACAGTCAACTATTTTCAATACTAATAACATTAAGGTGTTATTTGCTTTGTTATTCTCATTCCCTGACCAGTATACAGATGAGTTTTCCAGCAGCTACATGACCTGAGGTATCTCAACAGTCCTCTAATACATTAGCTATTAAAAGAGATTTGCAAAAATGTAAGACAATGTTACTCTTTGCACTAATTTTTTTGAAAAGTCAAATAAAAATATATTTTAATACACAAATGGGTTTATTACAGTTATTTTGGAATGAAATTTTAAATGCCTCAGTTTTAATTCCTGATGTTGCAAACATCAACAGATAAAACTCACTTTTTTTTAAAAAAAGCTCTGTGGGGTTCTCCACGATGTTAAGATTATCACGAGGAGCCAGGACAAGGCATTTGCAAACTGCTGAACTGCAGCACTGGGCTCTTCTCAAGCCATTTTGTGCCTCGCAAGTCCCCAGCCCCAACACCCCCCTGTATTGCTTCCACCAGAACAGTTTAAAAATAAATACAGAAACCACTCCAGGAAAACAATGAACATTGCTCTGTGCATAGTAACTCATTTAATCTCGACAATGCATTGCTGAGGCACTTCACTGACTTGAGGCTGCCAGTGCGGAGAGCATGAAACAACACAAGGAAAGAGCCTGAGGCAGCCCCAGGCTGCATACCAAGCACTCCTGGCTTGAAAACTACCCTTCCTAACATGACACTGTGCCACCACACAGTAACTATGGAAGTCTATGGTGACACAGGTCCTACATCTCATCCCCGTCACTTGCATTTCCTCTTATTGGGCCCCCTTTCCTTCTTTCTTAGTAGGAGCAAGAACACAACCACCATCCCATTTTGTAATAACATCTCAAATGCTTGACCCTTTAATAGCTGACAGTTCGCATCAGACACAAAGTTCTGTAGCTCTTTATTTCAGCAGTCAGGAAGCACGTTCTGTAAAGGCCAGAGAGTGAACACTTCAGTTCTAAGTTTCCTATGAGGAAAAAGCCAAGGAAGAAAGGAAGGGGTGGGGGGAGGGGAAGGAGGGGCACTCTTACCCGTTTTGAAGGAGACCTGTGCCCCACCAGCAGTGATGAACTCTATGTTCCCAAGATGTAATATGCCAGCAAGCAACCTCAAAACCTCCCGAACTTCTTCCTTGCTAAACTGCATTACATCCATTGCCGTCTGGAAGAAAATTAATGTGCTTAATTTTTATGCTGTTTTTTCATGCTAAAGAAAATGAAAAAATGCTCATTACTCAATAAAATTATTAGGTATTATTCTGAAAGTCAAGAAAAGAACAGGTGCATGACCACTTTTAAATGACGAAGACTTTATGCAGGTACATGTGAAACAACATGACATTACGAACTGTGGAATGCTGAGAGAGAAAGCAAGCGATGAAATAGAAACAAATACACACCCCAATGTTCACAGCAGCACAATTTACAATAGCCAAGTGCTGGAAGCAACGTAGGTGCCCATCAGTAAATGAATGGATCAAAAAACTGTGGTACATTTACACAATGGAATTCTATGCAGCAGAAAGAAGGAGCTCCTACCCTTTGCAACAGCATGGATGGAACTGGAGAGCATTATGCTAAGGGAAATAAGCCAGGAGGTGAAAGACAAATACCATATGATCTCATCTTTAACAGGAACCTAATCAACAAAACAAACAAACAAGCAAAATATAACCAAAGACACTGAAATAGAGAACAGGCTGACAGTCACCAGAGGGGAGAGGGGAGGGAATTTCAGGGGAAGAGGGGAGGGTCTGCAGGAACAAGTATAAAGGACACATGGACAAAAATAAGGGTGGGGGTAATGGAAACGGGAGGGAGATGGGAAGGGCTGGGCAGTGGGCTGGGATGGGAGTAAAAGACAGAAAACTGTACCTGAACAACAATTAAAATAAAAAATAAATAAATAAAAAGGAACAAAAATAAATAAATAAAAAACAAACACAGTTTTCAGACCATGAGATGTACCTTTTGTCCTGCCCTGGCCCAAATTTGGGAGGAATAATGGTTGTTAATGCTGCTGTTGAGTTCTGTTTACATTTACATTGGTGAAATATTATGTTATTTATGTTATTAAATATTTTACCACATTTTTTGCTTCAAAATTTTTTTTGCCTATCTTCCTCTAAAACCTACGTGCGTCTTAATGGTCCAAAAAATGCGGCGTCTGCCGAATGTATGAGCCTCCTAGTTACACCACAAAAGAAATACCTGGGAGTCACACAAACGGTGGTGACAAGAAATACTTTTTGCTACAGATATCAAAGCATAATGGGACATGTATTTTCTTACACATAAAACATGGCAGGGGAGGTGAACAATTTGGGGATGTAAGACTTCATCCAAGTCCTGCTTGCTAAACGCTGGGGCTTTTCTTCACTGTTAAAAGCAGTAGGGACCAAAGGAGGTGGAATAAAATTCTGTCAGGAACTTTACAGATGAGAGAGTCTTTTGATCCTTTTATCACAGAGACTGGTGGCACATGACTAACTCTGGATCTACCACCCCCCAGGCATTATCGCATCTCTAGTTTTCATTGCTCCAAAGGGGTTTTAAGGTCTTATCTTGTCCTCTGGATAGTAAATGAAATTTAATATAATGCTGTTCTGGGAAAAATAAAAACAAATAGGCACCTACCTAAAGGAGCTTTGCTCCCAATAAGTATCTAAACAACTTTAATTTATCCAGGGCTCTTCTGAATCATATCTAAGATTTGCTCATTTTCTATTGTGACTCAGGAGCCACATTCACGTGAGAAATAAGTGCAACCCGCCCCCACACACATATACAAACAACTGAGGACAGAATTGCTAACGACACTGCTAAAAATGACCCACAAAGAGGACTTGGACTTTAAATCACTGCAATGACCACAGGAGACGGGGAAGAAGGAAACCATGCACCACTTTGAAGCAATAGAAATTGCAAAAGGAAACAACTGGAGATTTTTAAATGTGAGACATATAATTTCTTTACAAGGAAAAAACAATGAAGTTGAAACGAAGGACGAAAACAATAGACAGGGAAACAGTACTAAAAGAAAAAAATGTAAGGGAAGGAGCAAGAGCTATACTAGGAGATACACAAGCAACAAAAATAAAATAGGCCCCTCTTACAGAGGAAGTGCAAATCCACAGAGAAATGTTCTTCTTTGTAGAAAAGAAACATGCACAAATTAAAGAAAATTGGAGATCCCTTCTATTGAATTAGCAAAATATTTCTGAAGGATTAACCTAAAATTGGTGAAACTGGGATATTTAGGTACTGGCCACTGGTACTATAAATGAGTATAATCTTTTTTGAAAACAAGATAGAGTGGCAGCACTGTGCTGGGCCACGTGTGGACACAGTCTTACCACGTTCAGAGAGGTTAAGGAACTTTCTCAGGGCTGCACAACCAAGCTTAAAAGACAGGCCCAACAAATCCAAAGTTCAGGAACTCATTAGTGATCCAACCCTATTACTTTCCAAGGATGGAGGAAGGAAGGGAGGAAGGAAGGAAAGGAGGGAGAGAGGGAGAGAGGGAGGGAGGAAGGAAAGAAAGGAGGGAGGGAGGGAGGGAGGGAGGGAGGGAGGGAGGGAGAAAAGAAGGAAGGAAGGAAGGGAGAAAGGGAGGAAGGAAGGAATCTCCCATAATGTCAATGATGAAAATTTGTCCTGAGGAAAATGGCAACGATAATAAAGTTTTGTAAAATTTCACTACAATATTATCTTAACACTTTCAGAAAAAAAAGAATTCTGACTATCCTATAATTAAACAAGTCAAACAGAGTAAATAAAATTGTTAGGGTAATGTATAGTTTCCAAAGGAACTTCTAAATATAATATAGAAACATGAGCATATTTTGCTTTATGAAAAAACTAAACATCATTACATTTTTTAACTATAATAAAATCAGGATGGGAAGAAAATTTACAAAATTGTAAGTATGTTAGTGTCAGCAGGCTTATAAACATTACGTTCTATCATGCCCTTCACTGCTTAACATGCTTTTAAACAAATGTGACCATTAGCAGGTGACAGATAAACAAAGTGCTCTCTATTACTCACCATAAAAAGGAGTGAGTTTTGTTATAAGGGATGTGGATGAGTAAAAGAAGGCAGGCATAGGACAATGCGTTCTGTGTGATTTCATTTACATGAAACTCTAGAAAGGACAAATCTATATACTATGTACAATGACTGAAAAATCTGTGGTTTCCTAGGGCTGGGGCGGGGGAGCTGGGATTGTCTGGGTAAAGGCACAAAGAAGTCTTAGGGTATAGAACTGTCCTTTACATTGATTGCGGCTGTGGGTACATGGGTGTGTTAAATTCAAAATTCATCAGAATGTATGCTTTAGACCTGGCTGGTGTGGCTCAGTGGATTGAGCACCTGCCTGCGAACCAAAGGATTGCTGGTTCCATTCCCAGTCAGGGTACATGCTTCGGTTGTGGGGCAGGTCAGGTCCCCAGTAGGGGGCACATGAGAGGCAACCACACATTGATGTTTCTCTCCTTTTCTCCCTCCCTTCTCCTCTGTCTAAAAATAAATAAATAAAATCTTTAAAAAAATATATGCTTTAATGGGAACACTGTACTTCATGTACATTACATCTCAATAAAGTTGATCACAAAAAGATAAAAACACCATGATTTATTCAAGCATGACAAGACTCAATTCATGGGTACAAACAAAAATTAATGAAAAACAAGAACTATTTATTAGTTAAGTGTGTATAAAGAAACAAGATTTTTGAAAAATAGGTTTACAGTAGCAGAAATTTTCAAACTGCCAAATGGAAAAATCAAGAAATGCCCTAGGGAAAAATTCTTGGTTAAGTTCTGAAATTACATGCAAAGATTATACATAGAGATATGAAAGCAGATGGATAAAATGTGCTTACTTCATTAATAAATCTGTGACTTCTTCACTTTCAAGTCCAATCCAAGTAAATTAATTAATTAGGAGTGTGGTGATAAGTGGTAATTGCACTAATCACACCACAGGGTAATTTAGGGCTGCAACCGATTATCACCGGCGTGGGTGTGGGCGCCGAAACTGCTAGCCGGAGCCTCCGTCCATTGTCCCTCACTGTCCTATTTACGGTATTTTTAGTAGCAGTCTCCACCCCTTTGGCAGGAGTAGCACTTTAAGGCTTATTATAATTATCTTATTTTCTCAACAATAGAGCTCAAGACTTTAAAAAAAAAAACAAAAAAACCCTGGGAAATTCTCAGTACAGTTCAGAAGCACTAAACAGCAATTTAGTTATAAAACTGCCACGAAGTTACAAAATACTTTCAATCAAGTCTTTATTAAGCTCATAAAAATTAAATGTTTGTGAAAGTTTGTGTGGGGGTGCTGGTGGAGGAGGGTGTCAAATATGTGATACGGTGCCAACCATTAAGGCCTGAAGGAGGCTGGGCTGTCACACTAGATACAACTAGAGAAGAGCAGCAAATCTAGGGTCATTCACTGCCAAAAGGGCCATCTGCTCAGGTCTCGGGAGTGAGCTGGGGGTGGGAAGGCTCCCTTCAGGAAGGCAAAGGGACCACAGCTGAACCCTGAATAAATGGTACGACAGCAATAGTAGAAGGAAGCATTATTCTGGGCATAGTAAACTATTACAAGCCATTTAATAACTTATTACATGATGTTATATTATAGTAAGGCCATAATATATTATTTTATAATATAAAATCTGTTTATACTACCAAGCTTTCCAACACTAAAAGAGACTGATGTTTCCAAGCTTGGCAAAATGGTGGGATTGGGTTGCCCCTTTACATTTTCATAGAATTGGACTCATGAGGCATGAATCTGTGCATACATTTATATGCACTCACATGATTAAAAACCTATGGACGTGTGCCAGAAGGCCAGTGCAGTGAGGAAATCCCAGAGTGGCCCGTGGCCAGGCTCACTGTGAACACTCAGTGTTGTACAGTAAGAGGATGGGAGATTATGGCTCGAAGATTCGCCTCCCCTCACATTTCATTGGCCAACATCCTGGTGGGTGACTGCAGGAGACAGAGTAAGTTAGTTGTTATAGCTGATTTAAAATAGCTTTTCACCCTGACTGAACAATTAACAGGTGATCTGGGAGGCTACAAAAAAAAAAAAAAATGGCCATGAAATTTAGCAGGTCACTGTCCCTGCACCCCTAAAACAGCTCAGGATACCTCACAGCTATTTATTTATTTATTTATTTATTCCTCACCTGAGGGCATTTTTCCATTGCTTCTAGAGAGAGAGGAAGGGAGAGAAGCATCAATCCGTTGCCTTTCATACATGGCAGACTGGGGATGGCAGGCACCAGGACCAGGGATTGAACTTGCAAACTAGGTATGTGCCCTGACTGGGAAGTGAACTCACAACCCTTTGGTTATGGGACGATGCTCCAACCAACTGAGCCACACCATCCAAAATGGTATTTATATTAATGGCATTGGTTGTTGATACCGATATTGAATCCTGAAAACATATAAATTCTCAGTGAAATAAGCAAAATTCTTAAAAAATCCTATTGACAGAATATACTGACATTAAAGTTGATAAAAAGAATAATGATTTTATTTGTAGCAGCTAAAAATTAATACAAGAGATGACGCGTTCAAAGAAACAATTTCTCTCCATTTTCACTTTAACACACTCGGCAAACAAATATTGTTGAGCCCCAACGGAATGTGGCCCTGTGAAAAGGAGCTTTATGGAATTCAAGTATGAAGATACGAATTCAAGTGGTATTTGGTGTTGGCAGGAAATACTGACATGAACTACATAAAAAAACCCCCAAAAAAACAGTATAATCCGTTCCAGTTGTTTTCAGCAGAAAGCAGGGATTAGGTGGCTTGCTCACTGCAGTCTGCCCAGTGCCTGGCACACAGCGGGTGCTCGACACATTGAACATATAACATCCACTGCAGCCAGAAAGTCTGATGTCTCCTTAACCATTTCTGGGTCACTCCTGGCCATAAGTGCTGTGCAAGACAGAAGGAGAGGCTTCTTCTCCTTCTGGTACCGATAACAACACTTACGATTTTATTCCTTTAATATAGAGTTATGATTTTTAGGCATGTAATCATAGTAGTCATTATAAAGTGGACATACATCTGTTGAAAAATACTGTAACAGAAAGAATGGTAAAGCATAAAATACAATCCTAGAGTTCTGCCTAATGAGATGACATTTTTGGTATACTTTGTTCCAATATTTTTCTGCATATGTAATTGTTATAAATACATGATATATATATACAGGGTGGGGTAAAAGTCGATTTATTGTTGTTTGCATTAAAACTAATACAATAATTAATAACATACAAATAAACTGTTATGCGTACTGCCAACTGTAAACCTACCTTTGCCCCACCCTGTATGTATAATGCTTATTGTTTAAATGAAAAGAATATAGTGCTGCATCCTGCCTTCCTCACTTATGTAACAAGCAAGTTTTTACATATTATTAAATATATTTGAGCATGTGTTTTGCTTGCTACAATGGATCTTATTTTATGGATACAAATTAAGCCATTCCCCAATTCATGATTTTGTAGGTTGGGGGGAAAGAATCATTTTTCTATAAAAAATACTATTTTTCCTCTTTTGAAAAGCTGTTCATTTATTTTTGTTTCTTTTCTGACTACACTGCTCAGAACTTCCAGAAGTTGTTTAAGTCATAACAAAAGATTACAGTCCCTGATTTCAGTAAATACCAGCGAAGCTGTCATTGATATTTTTGATGGGTCCACACTAAAGGTAATCGTAAAGTAAATATTAAGGCTGTAACAATAGAATACTTGTAAGTTTGCTGGGCATACTGACGAAGCCAAATTCATGGACACAATTTTCTTCCTTTCTAGATGACCAAAGCCTTTCATCATGAGACCAAATTTCAAGTGTCATAACCTATCATTTCAATTTAAAAATAAAAGCCAGCCAAGCTCCAAAAGTAAACTTGTAGCTAACGGAAAGAACAAACAATTCTGAGTCAGAAAATGATGTCCCAAGAGAAAAGCCATCAGACTGCCTTCTCCGGGCCAGAGGTGGCCTGGAGGTCCAGTGCACCCTAGTGGTCAGTCCGCAAACCAGCTCCACATGCAATGAAACTACGAGTGGGATAATAATGAGTCCGCCCATCGCCAGGAACAACATCCCTGCTATCACAAAGAATTGTTGGCCAGCTTCAAGAAAGAAGCAAAATATCCTGTTGAGGATATTGGCCTGTAAGTCTCTCTCTTTGCAGTGTCTTCATCTGGTTTTGGTATCAGGGTAACACTGGCCCTGTAGAATGAGTTTGAAAGTGTTCCTTCCCCTTCAATTTTCTGGAATAGTTTGAGAAGGATAAGTACTAATTCTTCTTTCAGCGTTTGGTAGAATTCACCTGTGGAGCCGCCTGGTCCTGGGCTTTTGTTTGTGGGGAGATTTTTCATGACAGCTTCAATTTCAGTGCTAGCCACTGGTCTGTTCAGATTCCGTTTCTTCCTGGGTTCATCTTGGAAGGTTGTATGTTTCTCAAAACTTATCCTTTGTGGATTGTTAAATTTGTTGGCATAGAGTTGTTCATAGTATTCTTTAATGATCCTCTGTATTTCCGTGGAGTCCGCTGTAATCTGTCCTCTTTCATTGTCTGACTTCATTTGTGTTCTTGCTCTTTTCTACTTGATGAGTCTTGCTAGAGACTTATTAATTTCACTTATCTTCCCAAAGAATCAGCTCTTAGTTTCATTAATCTCTTCTATTGTTTTTATTTTCTATTTCTTTTATTTCTGCCTTGATCATTATTATGTCCTTCCTTCTGCTCACTTTGGGTTTATTTACAAGAGACAAGACATGGAAGCAACCTAGGTGTCCATCGACAGATGAATGAATAAACAAAATGTGGTACACATGCATGTACACACACACACGCAATAAAAAAAAAAAGATGGCTTCTTGTCATTCGTGGCAACCCTGATGGATCTAGGGGTATTATGGTTAGTGAAATAAGTCAGACAGAGGGAAACAAATACCGTATGGTTTCACTTATATGTGGAATCTAAAAACAAAATGAAAACAGACTCACAGAAACTAAGACCAAAGAGATGATTACCAGAAGGGAGGGGGTGGGGGACTGGGTGAAAAGGGGAAGAGGAATACAGTCAACAGCGTTGTGATTAGTTTACACGGTGACAGAAGATTACTAGAGTTAGTGGGGTGACCCCATTGTAAGGTATGCAAATGTTGAATCACTATTATGTATACCTGAAATATCACCAGTGTAAGATTGCTTACCAACCATACTTAACTACAAATAAATTTGTTAAAAGGAAAAAAGAAAAAAAAAAAAAAAAAAAAAAATCCTGAGACAAGTCTTTTTTTGCAACTCATCAAAAATAAGAATGAGTTTTCTTCTTTATTCTAACAGAAGACCTTTCAGCAACAAGAGTACGGAGAAAATCTGAGTAATGAGAGAAGTTTAGGAGCCAAAATAAAACTGGGAAAGGGAAAAATACTGTCATCAGACAGTGGTGCAAATGTAATTACTTCTGTTTTAATTTTTTTGGGGGGACACATGAAATAAAATCTGTTGTGTTTTTTTGGGGGGGTCATTCTTAATAAGGAAAAATAAGAAAGTAACTTACAATAACTTCCCTAAAGGATTCCTTGTCACTGATTGTCTTGTCTTCTACACATCCAGATTGGTTCAAGTAGTGGTAGTTTTCTGGCACAGATAAATAAAATTCTTCTACAGAAAGGAAAAGAAACACAACATTAATACTTAACCGAACAGGGTAAGACCGAATCTGACTTTTCACTTTGTGGCATTAAAATAAATATATAAATAATTCTGTGCTAATAGTCCCCTATCCAGATACAATTCTCTCTTCATCATCAAACAGGGAAAATAGAATTTAATGAAAGTAAATGGGATGGTAGAAAAAAAATCATTGACGAGGGTCTTGTTTTGCAGTTGATCTTGGCCAAAAGGCCAAGTAGCAATGACAATTCTGTGTTGATGGTTTTCTCTTAAAGATCAAATGTTCAGAGATTCGCCTTATTCAGGTGCGGCTTCAAAATAAAACCAGTTGTAATACACTATACATATGTGTTTTCATAAATATTCTTTGAATCAGAAAAGTAGTATCAGGAGTCCAAAGCAAACATAAAATTTAAGATTTCCCTATCGGTGACTTTCCATGTACATTTTTCCAGCTCTAAAAGGGACTGCACATCTTTTGGTATTCTCATACATTTTGAATCAACTGGAGGAATATCAACAAAGTCCAAACAGTTGTCTTCTCATATCCTGATGGTTTTGAAAGAGACAACGGCTGCCCACACGTATTCCTCTGCTGGACCCCACCCGCTCACCTCTCCGGTCACGGTCCAGCCCTGCCAGCAGTGCGTAGAACACGTGGTAGTTCCTCTCCCCAGGATTCTGCCTTACTACTCGGTTCTGTGGAAATAAATCAGGCTTCTATTCAGAGGTGTTTTCCCCTGCTTAATGAACACAAAGCAGTAATTTCCAGAAATTGTTATTGTGAAAGAAAATGTGAATTGAATCATGTTTACTTACTTTTTCTAATAAATCTTCATGGGACAAGCAATGGCAAGTCAAGGAACAAAACCAGGATATGACCCACTTAATTAGTCTTTAGTTTTCTATTCTTTGTTACCCAAATAATTACAATTCCCTACTCCTTTGACGTTGAGATTTCCAGCGCCAAAAGATAGGCCCTCAACATGCAAACTATTTCACCTGAATCCGATTTCGAACATGACACACAGTGCCGTGGGAGGTACCAAATATTTGACAGAATTGATTCCAAACAAATAGCTGATGGTTGGTGACAAATCATTTTTTTTTCAGATTATGGACATGATATCAGAGATTTCCAAAAGAAAAGTGGTTCTTTACCTCCTAAAAAATTAATAGATCACAGTAAAAATTATAGCAATAACTAGGTAGAAAAAAACAGACAGAAATGTTCCATTCACATTCTTCATCTGTCCTTGTAAGAACAGTTTCTTCTTATAGAGTCAAATACTGTAGGGGAAAAAAAAGAAAATCGAAACGAAACAGGATACAATCTACAATCCTCCCGCCTTGAATGTTTCCCTTCTGGCAGATGTTCAGCTGAACGAACTTCCCAAAGCGACTGGAGTTGTTGTTGTACACCGTCTTCGCGTTGCCGAAAGCCTCCATGATGGGGCTGCAAAGAAATCAGGACAGCAGCGAGTGTTACTTAGGGTAGACACGCACACGGCAAGGACATTCCCACAAATGCCAGAACGTACACGGGCAAGAAAAGTCTGAAATCAAAAGGACCAACGGTGATTATGTTTCCTTACAGAAGAGCCAGAGCTTCCAAGCACTTGCTGAAATGGGTTTATCATGGATATCCATCGTGAAGGAAAGATCTCACATGTGCTGTGCTATGATGCTCCATGATACTCCGGCCCACTCCACGGAGCTCGTCCCTGCACAAGTTAGCTTGGCCTTAAACACACAAGCCAGGGACGGCACGGAAAAAGCTCCTTTTCTAGTTCTGGGACCTGAGAAAGTCCAGTCCTGAAAATGCTACCCATACGTTTTAGGTCCTGAGATCAACTTATTTAACTTCCTTGGGTCTTCTCTAACTTTAACCTGTGGTCAGACTAGACCAGGGGTCAGCAAACTTTGTCTGCAAAGGACCAGATAACAAGTGTTTTCGGCTTTGAAGGCTACAGGGGCCTTTGTTGCAACCACTCAGCTCTACTGCTACAGCTTGAAAGCAGCTATAAATAAATAATTATGCAAACAAATGAGTGTCCGTGTTCCAATACAATTTAACTTACAACAGGTTGCAAGTGGAAGACAGAAGCATTCTAGAGATGGATGGTTGAAACGGCTGCACAACAACGTGAACGTACCTAAAACCACTATGCTGTACGCTGAAAAATATTTCAAGTTATAAACTTTATGTTATGTATATTCTGTTACAATTTAAAAAATAAAGTTTCAGTGATAAAAAAAAAAGCCCCACCAAAAACCAGCTGTAGGATTTGGACTAATATGGACTAAGTCTGTGGACTCCAGGAGTAATTCCTAAATGACAGGATCTCTAAGCCCCAGTAGGTTCTAAAATATGGGTTGCCCAAAAAGTCTGTTTAGTTTTTTCCATAAAATAAAAGACATTTTTTATTTTCACCAATAACTTTACTGACTTAGATATTTTGAGCATGTCAGTTATCTCCTGCTATTGGCTTCTAGTGAGTAGAAGTCAGGGGTGCTGCTAAGCATCTTCCAATGCATAAGACAGCCCCACAGCAAAGACCCATTTGGCCAAAATGTCAGTAGTACCAAGAAACTTCGCAAACTACTTTCGACACCTTCGATCAGTCACAGCGCCTTCTTCGTACACTGCACAAATCTTTTCTGTGTGTGTTTCGGTTGCATTTGTACCTTTCTTGAAATAATAACACATAATACTCCAAAAATGTTGCCTATTTTCTTCCATCTTCAATATTAAAATGGCTGCACAAAAATGTACCAATTTTGATGTTTTTTTAAAAGGCACACTGACATGACAGCTGTCACAATGCAATCTAACAAAAGAGTTTTGCTGCAGATAAAGACAACTCAGCACTACTAGAGCCATCGTACGGAAAAAAAGTAACAAGACTTTTTGGCCAACCCAATATGATAAAGCACCAATCAGATACTGGGCAACTGCATATTTCAAAGAAAATTCCAGATGATACCTCACCACACAGCACTCTTTCAAAGTCATAAGGCTCACTGCCATCAGATGTATCAATGATCCTCTGCCACATGAAGGAACACAGATGCCGTGTGCTCTCAGGGCACTTCCAAAGGGTGGGGCGCTCAACAGAGTCTCAGCCATCTCCGCACTGAGCCCTCGGTCAGTGTGGCAGGAGGCTGAAATTTCTGCGGCTAACAAGGCCTCCAAATAGCTAGCCAAGGGCTCTGGCAGAAGGAGGCCTCACGAGCTCAAACCTGGCCCAGCCACGGAGGATCAGTTGTTGCCTGGGTTATTAGCAATTGCTGTGTGTATGTCAAGAAATTTCCCTGAGGAACTGTAAAGCAAGTCAAGAAAAAGAGAAAGCAGACTCACTAATTTTAGCTTTTCCTTAAATAAGCGGTATTGTGAGGGAAGTGAATCCTATTAGCTGGAAACAAGAAACATAATAAATACCTGCTTTCAAGAATGGCTTGTTCAACACAGGATGTCTTCTCTTTCAAAGAGAGTTCCAAAGACTGTTGGCTGATGACTGATAAAAACTTGAGGATCAATTTAGTGCTTTCAGTTTTACCTGCCCCGCTTTCACCACTGAAAGACAAAATGCAAAAGGTTGTGCTTTTAGGTATAGTTTCTCTTACAGAACCCAATTCGTCCACTGTTGAAAGGTGGAAAGAGACAGCCCAAAATGCCTGTTCCGAGAGCTGAGTTAAATGAAAGTTTTAATGGAAGTGCTTTGTTCGGGTGGCCACACTGGTGTGACAAGTGCCAATGAGGGCACAGGAATGGGCAACAGAACTACCTTTACTAAGGTAAGGTAGCGAGACGGCACCTTTTGTGGGAGGGAAGGTCTACTAGATTATCCCAGACACCTCAACAGTGCCAGGCAGCCGGGAATAATTTGTTAAATGAATAAGCACATTTCTGGGGGAACTTTAAGCAGGTAAATGTATATAGAAATGCAATCAGCCATAAATATTATTGAGCAGACAAGGAATGAACCTCCAGGTACTCAACCCACACTAAGTCATTTTGTTCCTACGATACTGCCACCGAGGGAGGCAGCAGCTAAGCATCCTGTGAGAAAGTAACACCAGGTCTGTCTGAGTTCAAAGTCCTGCAGAGACGCACTTTAGTGGCGGTTAAGGAAAAGTGAACAAAGCAATGCAATGGCGGGGGGGGGGGGGGGGGGGGGGGGGGGGGGGGGGGGGCGGTGCACACAAGGAGTGAAGTAAATAAGGCACGCGTTGTGCCTTGAGGGACTAGCAAACACTAGCCAGGCAAAAAGGAGAGTGGAAAGATTGGGTTAAGATGGCAAGGGGAGCGAAAGCACAGAAGCCAGTCAAGCAATGTCTACAAGGAAGTGGGATTCTCATTGGGTCAGCAGGACAGAGAGGGGAGGCCATAGAGGTCAGCATTCAGAGGCATCTGGAGCAGACAGAAGACAAAGACAGCTCATCAAAGTAGCCTGGAAAGAACGGCTCTGAAGTTAATGTTCCAGGAGAGAAGGGCCCCTCAGGGAGATTGGCTGCTATAATCCAGGCATATGGTAGTGGATCCTGGGCAAGTCCAACCTGGCTGGAGATGGAAAGGAAGATATAGGGAGGGAAGAGATCTGGAAGGAGAAATTCCATTTTGTGTAAGGCACCATGCTTGGTACTGTGGAGAAGAGGAGTAGTAAAAAGGCAGAGAACTCACAAAAAAAAGTAAACCAAGGCCATGAGTAACAGTACAGCAACACCAGCAAAATCCCAAGGCAGCATATTAGTAAATGCTGAATGGATGATATGAACAGATGACCTCCATGTAAGTTGTAAAGAAGCGGCGCTCAACGAGTAACAAGACCTGGGAAATTATCACACAAAAGAAATTCTGCTGAAAACTTGGTGAATGATTAAGCGCATGTAATGAAGGAGAGGAAATGACTCAGAAATGACACTTTCTGTGACCTGCTGGATACTACAGGCCCATGGGGATCTCCACTGGTCCAGGCCAATTGCAGTAATTCCAATCCCTCTGCAAGTTGGCCATGGGCAGGTGTCAGGATTTCAGCCAGAAACTTAAAGTCAGGTGTGCTGAGGGCTCCTGAGGAGGTCTGCATGCATACCACAGAGAACAGGCAGAAACACCACCCCCCCTTTCTGCAGACAGATCGACAACAAATACCTGGAGCCCACACCTATCTTGAAACAACAAAGCGAAAGCCAAGAAAATCAGAGAAGCGCCCAGCAGGAGTGGCTGAATCCACAAACCTGAAACTGGCCTGTCTTGTGTTGCCTGAGATAATAAAGGCCCCTGCAAGTTAGACGAACTTTGGTTGGGTTTTCTGTTCTCAGGAACCAGAAACTTCCCAGTACGGGCCTTAGCATTCATCTTCCCGTAACAGGCACCTACCTGCCCAGCCTGGAGGCTGGCATGCCAGAGGCATCAGCAAGAATGCACTGAATGAGCAGCACAGAAAGAAACTAAGAGAAAACTGCAAGAAGAGATTTTAAAAATTCTTGATATTGCGAAAACACACACCTACCTAGTGGTTGTTGATGATTAAATTGTTAAAACAAACAAACTTAAAGGCATACATTTTCCAGTTAAAACACGTGAGGCAGAAATACTGTTACGTGTTCCCCAATCCCCCCTCCTGATCTCCAGCACACAGAAGTAGACATTTCAACCTCCCTCATAGCAAGGGCAGCATTAGACAGGGACTGAATGCGGCCAACTGAACAAGAGGGCAGCTAGACAACTGAGCAAGATAGGTATGTGCCATTTCCAGGTCTGGTGGCTAACACCCCCTTTCATGGTCCTCTGGACTCTGTCTGCTGTGCCTGCATCCAGGTGCCCTCAGGGATGACGCATCTCCAAGACAAAGTAACTGGGGTCAAGGCGAGTCTCTCAGCTCCCCACAAGAGGCTGCTAAGTGAGCAAGATACACACCACGCCTGTGTTCCACCCCTGAGATTTGGGGGCTGTTTGCTATGCCAATTAGCCTACCCTGGCGAACACAACATGGCAAAAGTACAATCACAGAGAAGATATCATTCAAGCTCAACAGCAAAGACTTGGTCAAGGAGAAGACAACCCTGGACTCTCACTGTCGTTAACGAGTCATGGACATCAATATACATCAATTTCCAGTTACATTTTTTCTCATTGGAGCGTATTTTCTTCAAGCACCTTCTTTAGGGGAGGAGAGTGTGTGTATATATAGTATATATAATACACATAATATGCATATATATAACATTGTTTTTATATATATATAAAATTAGGTACATACGTCTTTGCTTATCATAATTATAGAACTTTGAAGCCAAAATAAATTAAAGAATTAAAATCAGAGAAAATATAATACCCCCAAAAGCCAAATTAACAAACAAGGCTATTCAACCCTCCGGTTAATTCTGTCTTGCTCGCTTTGCACTGTAACTGTCTTCCTGCTTCTGTTCGGAGCCGGGTGAGTCGTTTCTACTATGGGTAGGGTGGTGACTCATTCACTCCACCGCCTCCCTTATTCCAGCCTCTGTAGAACGGTAACTCGTGCAGCAATTACGGTGTTCTTTCACCTCCACTTAGAGCAAACACATCACTCACCCATCCGGCCTTACACTTTTCTCATTCACCCAGGGCAATTACGGGCCCCAACTCTTGGCGCCAACAAGATTGCAAACGCAAGCACGGGCTTCGGAGAAAACATGTTCACCACGATGAGCTTATACTTCACATAAAGATAATGGTGAAAATGAAACAAAGAAAAACAACCCAAAGTACTAATGTGGGGCCTCCATATTAAACATTTTGAGAATTTTTTCACTGGCAGAATGGGATGTCATGAGACAGTTGTTAAGCAGGAGAGGGTCATGATCAGGTGCCAAGTTTTAAA
Organism: Anoura caudifer; assembly: GCA_004027475.1. Lineage (NCBI taxonomy): Eukaryota > Metazoa > Chordata > Mammalia > Chiroptera > Phyllostomidae > Anoura > Anoura caudifer. Next base: position 145,654 of record PVKU01001163.1, read on the forward strand.
GAGTCACTGTGTAGAGCATGGAGCGTGGAGAATGGATAGAGGGAAGCAAGAGAGGAAGCAGGGAGACAAATGTGAGAGTGGAGATCATTAGTGAGAGGCACAGGACAGACTGTGGAGGGACAAAGGCAGAAAGAGCAGGTGGCCCTGGTCGGGAGGGTGGTTGGTAAGTGACAGGGAATCGTGGGGAATGACTCCTGAGAGCCCGGGGAGCTCGTGATCAGATGATCTGGGTGTTGGTAATACAAGTGTGCACGTTTCTCAACACTCAGCAAACTATACATGTGAAATCAGTACACTTTGCTATACATAATTTTACCTTAATCGGGGAGGGGGTGAATTCTAGATCTAAGAATGACTTCTTGATCTCAGGCTTAGAACCTGGTAGATCGGAAAGTTCAATGGCTGAAAACACAAAGCATGAGAAGAGAAATACATTTCTGGGAGAAAAAATAGGACAAATTTAGGACATGCAGCCCCTAAAAGGCCCATGGAACATCTCTGTGATGACACCTCGGGGGCATGTGGACATGTATGGAACTCAGGGGAGAAAGTGGCAGGACAGGTGTTTAAGTCGCAGGGAGGGGGGCGGTCATGAGGGTCTGAGAGGAAAGGCAGGTGAGCTAGGAGAGGAGGCGGTGGCAATGACTGAGCTGAGGAGGTGGCCCCGGGAACAAGAAAGAAACCCAGAGTGGTGGAGTGCCAGGGAAGGGACTAGGGCACTCATGGCGAAAGGGACTGTGGAACCAAAGGGGCATCTACTTTTTAAAAATATGGAACAAAGTAGAAATTTTTGAATGATGCCAAATATCCAGGAGAAAGGGATAGGCCAAAGAATCAGTGCATGGTGACTTCAAAGATGGAGCGAAGTTGCAGGAAAGGAGGGGTGACCCCGCACAGGAAGGCAAGGGCCTCTGGTGTGATCACGCCCTCTCTCCACCCCACAGGCTGGTCTCCCAGACCAGCGCAGGTGTATCTGCAAGCTGTGGCCCGAACGTGCCCTGCTGCCTGCTTCTGTAAACAAGGTTTTGTCGGAACACGGCCTAGATGTTCGCTTGTGTACCATCAATAAATGCATTTGCACACCAAGGGTAGAGCTGAGTGGTTGTAATAAAGATGGTCTCACCCACAAAGCCTGAAATAATACACCCCCTGCCTTTTCCAGAATTCTTTGTTGACACCTGACAGACATCTCCATCCTGTAGATCAAATCCTCCCGATTCATATGATTTTCTCAAAGTGTACACTGGTCACCCTCTTCCTTGTAGAAGACCAAGGACACTTCTCTACTACCATCTAGAGGATTAAGTCCGAAAGTCTTAGGCAAGCAGGACAAAATCCTTAAAAGTTTGACCTTGTACCAAGAATGAGGATTCTGTTCTGAAATGAACACAGGGAGACTCGAGTTCAAATCCCATGTCTGTTATTCATAGCTGGTCTCTTTAGCAAGCCACTCAACAGCTCTCAGCTTCAGCTCTCCCGAAGAAAACGCCTCTTGGGCTTCTCTGAGGATTGCACACGACTTGTCCTCTCGATTCCTTTCTTTCTTTCCTTCTTTCTTTTTTTTTAATTAATGCCATTCCCCTTCCATGGTCTTTCCCAGCTCCTCCATGCCCCTGGGCAAACCCCACATCCTTACGGACCTATGTCTCCACTTCCTAACTGTCCTTGTTTTGCTAGATATCTGTGTTTCAGCAAATGCCTGTGTGCCCTTCCTCCCCTCTGTGCTGGCTGTATTCCTATGTGATCACGTGTCACTTTCTCTATGAAATGTCTTCTTGACTCCTTCTGGAATACCTACTCCTACCTTCTCTGGGCAGCCATGTATTATTTCTATTATAGCATTTGGCATGCTGTATTAAAATCATTTACACTCATGTCTTCCCATCAGAATAGAAGTTTCTGAAGGGCAGTGGTCAGGTCTTCCTCTTTTTTTAAAAACCTCCAAAGCCTACCACAGAAATCTGGTGCATGACCTCAGCATTGGTACCATTCTCATCCAGGATGCAAGTTTTGTTCACTGTTGCTCAATCATTTCTAAATATATTCCGAGGGGGGGAAAAAACCCAGATACCCAATTATCATTCCAGAATATAAAAGACATAGTTAAGAAATCACTTTGGTTTTGGAAAACCAAAAGATACAAAGGGAGCAGAGGTCCCAGACCAAGAGTTGCTCCTTCTATCCATCCTTTGATTGACAGCTATTTGATTGAAGGCTGGCCCTCTTACCAGACACTGTGCCTGGCAAAGGTGAATTAGCGTCATGCCTTGCCTACACTGTGATCTTAATAGGCGATGTTACTAAACTCTGCCTGCCCAATACAATGAATGAAAAACTGACGTCAATGCAAAATGTACTAGATCAACCAAGATCAAATGCTGACCTGGTCAGTTACCTGAATAAAGAATTCTCAACTAAGTTTTAAACTGATATATTTATACTTTAAAAACAATAACAGCATAAGCATTCATTTAAATGGGCACACAAAGTTAAAATAAGCGTGAGAGAGGGAAAGGACCGTGAAAGTGAGGCTAACAAAACTGGCCTGGACTAGAAGCCTAGAGACGCAGCATCAACACCAGCCAGCTGGGGCCCTTGGCCAAGGCATGCAGGTTCGCAGAGAGAAAAACTGATCTAAGAGTCCTGTCTCATTCCAAGTAGGCTAAGTTTCCAATTTAAAAGCTATCAGCATGTTTTGAAAGTAGTAAAACACGGCTGCAGCCACAAGGGGGCAGATTATGCCTGAGGAAATCCAAATAGGGCTCCTGTATCCCACAATTTTTATTCTACTCAATTTTCTCTTAATTCCCACAGCCCCAACCCCCACTTAAAAAACTGCTGTAGAGAGCTATTAAAAACCAAAACACACTTTAATGAGAAATCTATTCTTCAAGACTGTTTCCTGAGTTAATTTAGATAAATGCAGTTCCTTTTTTTTCACATCAGCCTGACACAATGGGAGCTTTCTGTTTGGGATCCACCCCCTCCCCTTCCCCCACCTCCTCCACCTGACTTTTAAAGACCAGAGTCTTTGGCACGAAAGTGCCGCCCTTTTCTGTTTTATTGCACACGCACACACACGCACACACACGCACAGTGATCTCATTTGATTTTTGGCTTTCTTCCTAAGCTGCTCTGTCTAGCAAGTCAAGCTCCCATTTTTTCCCTGCTTAAAGTGGTAAGCACAAGCCATCATCCATGGCAAATATTCAAGTACCTAAGTGTGGAAAACAATTCAGTCTTCTTAAAATAGATTTCCGATAACCTTATTAAATTAGATTCTGTATGCTGAAATAACACTCTGAAATCCTAACTTCCGAACTTTAGTGAAGTCATCTGCAAGAACCACTAATAGTACTTCTGGTCAGAAGGGGAGTTACTTTATTGGGAATGTACTCTTAAAAGTTGTTTTTATATGAAGCAAGGCAAGTAGCTTTATTTTCATTAACTGCAAGTTGTAATCATTCATATTTACTTAACTGAATACACTGACAGTCCCTCTATCTGAGTGGTTTCCACAGCAAAGCACATTTGCACCAATAAGATGATGGAGAAAAGAGCATTTATCAGCCCAGATGTTTCCCTCCTCTTAAAGGAGGAGGTAGAGAGCAGTGGGGAGCAAGAATATGAATGGGAGAGGCACTGTGTTTTTGTTCATATCATGCTGAGTTGTTACAAAAGCAAGGACCCAAGAACAAGAGCTATGGGTAGAAAACACCCAGTGAGACGAACACAACCCCTGATGGTGGTTTTCTGTGTGTCGGTATCACGCACAGCATCCAAATCAAAGGGCTGTTGGAAGGTTCCAACGAGTCATGCCTGTCAAGTGCTTGACACGGTGCCCGATACAGTTACCCCCTCAAAAAAGGGTAGCCATTACTTCTTACCCATCTTCACTCAGATACCACACAGGGCAGGGCGAGTCCCTCACAAATGTCTGTGGCTGGGATCCCCTCCCTGAGGATTCAATGAAGGGCCTCCTCTGGACCACCTGTCCCTCCAGGACCCCTCTCTCCCCGCACACAGGAGTGGCTTCTCTGACAGGTGAACTGGAAGAAGGACTGGTCTGTTCCTTACCATCTGGGAACTGGTTTCCCACAGGGACTGTGGCCACCGGTTACCTGCCTGTACCCACGACCAGGTAAGTCTGTCCTATTTTGGGTTGCAATGTTAGCGACCCTGATTGGCTGGAAGTCTAAAGCTGCCATACGGTCGTCCATCTGTGTCCTGTGCCTGACTTCCACTGAACCAGAAATCAGGAGGGTAGGTGGGATCTTACTTGTTACCCTCCCCAAATCCAAACACTCCTTTCCTCTTGAAATACTCTAATTATTTTGGCACAAGTTGGGACTAGAAAGCCATCTAAAATAGATGTCAAAATCTTCTTTCCCTCCACAGCACTCTTTATACGCTCCTGATTCTCAGTAAGAGCCGTGCTCCAGGAGTGGATGCCTGGAGGACGTAGGAGTGAAGGGCCTGGAGACTCCATGGAAACCACACCGGGAGTGACATTCAGCTCGCAGGCCTTGGATGCCTTCCAGGGGTGTTCTGACCATCCCCAGAACAGGAAGCCAATATAAACAGTGCCTAAGAAGATCCAATAAGATTTCACTAGAATATAGGTGACAAGGCACTTGGAATTAGTTACTAAAACTAAGAAGTATTTTTAAAGAGAGAGATTCTGTTTCTTTTTCAGATAGTTCCTAGTAATAAAGGCCTTGAGAGTAGGGTTTCTGGTGGTTTAGTAAATGAGCAAGAGTCAGCTGAAACAGATAATGTCGAGATCCCTCGTTCTCTCTCACCAAAAACATTAAATACAATAAGCAGGCCCTTCTATCATTTCCTTAACATACACATAACAGTCCCTTTGCTGTGGCCAACTCAAAGGTACACTTTAGGGACATCTAATTAAAACCACAAAAAATTATCCCATTTGGGAGATTCCATCTCCAGAGTAATGGCATTATATGAGAGAAAAAAGAAACCTTGCTGAACCACACAACCATTCCGTCTAGCACTCCGGAATAGCAAACATTTTCATTTGAAAGAAGTAGGCAACACTTCCTCAAATCCATTGTAAGACCATACCTCACAGTTGGATGGAATAAACTAAAGAATAATCAAGGCAAATAAAAAAGGGCAAACAAATGGTGTAATTGTTCTGAGGACAAATGTCAGCAAACATAGGACACCTTGCTTTTTCTACATGAGCCTCCCCTGTCTTCTGAAAGCTGTAGTTATCCAGCTTTTCAAAATGGAAAACCTCATCTGAGAAATCCAGGCACTTAGGAAGTTTTTGCAGCAATGTGCTCACCGGGGGGCGGGGTGTGGGGGGGGCTGGCTGAGAAAGCACTGCCTGTAGAGACTGCTCGGTGGGTTTGCAAGGCTGCCTCTCCAAAGGTCCCCCCTCCAGCCTCCCAGCTGGTTAGTTGGTTGGTTACCTGATGAGGACACACTGGTTGTCATGGCGCTTCCAAAGGCAGCGGTAGCACTCGTTAGCGACGGCAAAGACGTGCGGGGGCAGCTCGCCCAGGTGGCTCTTGCTGTAGCGCTCCATGGTGGCACGCTCGTACAGGCCAGGGATGGTCTTGTAGGGGTTCACGGAGGCGATGATGGAACCGATGTAGGTCTGCAAACACAAGGACACCCAGTTGCACATGGCACAGGGAGGGTCACCGAGCAAGGGCTTCGCACCTCTACCCGCGCTGGGACAGGCGCAGGGACAGAGAGAGTCTGCGTGCAGCTCCATGCAGCTGCATGCTGAGACAGGAAGGAGCTGCCACCTGAGTGTCCCCTAAGGGGAAGAGGACTTCGGCTCCCCACTGAGTGAGTGCACTCTTCCTATGACTTTTTGGTACAAACTCTGGTCATTCTGTACAAATGAATGAGCCATTTCAAAGAGGACTTGCTATGAAGGGAACACAAGAGCAAGAGGATGGTGAAGCAGCCCAGACCCAAATCCCTGTCCCCGGAGCCTCTTAACCCTGTCCTTGTCAGCTGGCAGAGGGAGAGGAGTGGAGAGAGCTACTGTGTAATGGGGACAGAGCTTCTGTCTGGGATGATGAGAACCCCCTGGAGATGGTGGTTATGGTTGCATAACATTGCCAATGTGATTTTTAAAATATTTTTTACTTTTAAATACAGTTGATGTACATTATATTAGTTTCAGATGTACAACCCTGTGATTAGATATTTGTATAACTTACAAAGTGATCACCCCTATAATGCCATGTATTTAATGCACTGAATTGCACACTTAAAAATACTCAAATTGGTAAATTTGATGTTACGTGTATTCAACCACAACATTTAAAAGGTAACAAAGACCATTCCAAAAATACTAGGTATTCAATAATCTCAAATGCCTCCTGAAGTTCCGTATCACTTAACCTGGAACTTAGCAGATGCACAAGCTTGCCTTTCTGGAAAAAAAGGCCAGAAATTAAGCAACACCTTCAGAGCAGCAAGACAGAGGCCGCTGAGTTATTAGGATGGAATGCCCTATGTCTTCTCCACACGGACATGAGTATTCACCTGGACTTCCGCAAGAAACGCTAATGAAGCTCGGCTGGCTGGTTCCCTCACTCAGACCCACCTAGAGAAGCCAGTCAGGAGGGGAGGAGGCAGAGTCCTGCAACTACCACCCACCAGCCAGCTTCCAGGGCACACGTGCACTGTGCCGAGGGCTTCAGGCGTGTTAGGGGCTAAATCCCTATGCTGAAGACCTAAATCCCCACTACCTAAAAATATGACTATACTATATATGGAGATACGGCCTTTAAAGAAATTGTTTAAGTTAACCATTAGGGTGGGCACTAATCCAATCTCACTGCTGTTCTTATAAGAAAAAGATTTGGATACACAGACACACCAGGGATAAGTGTCCACAAATAAAGACCATATGAGGTCCTGGACAGTGTGGCTCAGCAAATTGGAGTGTTGTCCCATAAACCAAAGGTCTTGGGTTCGATTCCCAGTCAGGGCACAGGCCTGGGTTGTGGGCTTGGTCCCCAATTGGGATGTGTATAAGGGGCAACAGACTGATGTTTCTCTCTCACACAGATGTTGTGCTCTCTCTCTCTCATTGCCTACCCCCCTCCCTTCTCCTCTCTCTAAAATCAGTAAGTGTGTCCTCTGGTGAGGATCTTAAAAAAAAAAACCTCATGAGGATACAGCAAGAATGTGGCCACCAGTAAGCTAAGGGGAGAGCCCTCAAAAGTAATCAACCCCGCCAGGTATCTTGATCTTGGACTTCTAGACTCCAGAACTGTGAGAAAATCAATTTCTGTGGGTTAAGCTACCGGGACAGTGATATTTTGTTAGGACAGCCCTAGCAGACTAATTCAGAGGGCCAGACAGACCCCTTGAACACTCACAATAACCCTGGGAGGGTCAAAGCATCACTACCCCTGTTTTTCTGGTAAGGAAACTGAGGCATAAAGAGAAAAATAATCTGCGTACAGTCACACACCGAGTAAGTGGTAGTGGTGAGATTTTGAATCCAGGCAACCTGATGCCAGAGCCTTCTCTCGATCACTGGCAAGTCTGGGCAACGCAGCAGAGCAAGAGAAAAGCAGGAAACACTCAGCGCAAAGTCCAAACATCCTGAGAGCATCTGCAGCACATTATAGCAATTTGTAATCATTTATATTCATAGCGACTGCCAGGAATGTCAGGCAAAGTATCGTATGTTCCATATAACTGGTCTAAAATGTAAGGGGGTCTGTAATGTGCTTTGGAAATATATTGAACCAAAAAAGGTTAAAAACATAAAAGAGGTATTACCGTATGACCCAATGATTCCTCCTCTAGGTATATGCCCAAAAGAATTAAAAACAGGTACTCTAATACAGCTATAGCAGCATTATTCATGATAGCCTAAATGTGGAATCAACCCAAATGTCAATCTTCAGAGAAACGGGCAAACAAGATGTGCTATATCCTTGCAATGGAATACTAAGTCAAGAAAAGAACGAAATACTTAGACATGCTACAATGCAGATGAACCCTGAGAACACTATACTGAAGCCAGACACACAAGTTCACATATCCAGAAATAACAAGATGCATCATGCTCCTTAACCTTAATGCAAAGTCTTGGAATACACACCTTCAGGTTTCAACCCAAACTGAGAAAGAAAAAGGTTCTGGAGGCAAATTACAGACCTTTTAGTAAGGGAGGAACAGAAGGCATTTAGAATTCAGGGACAAAATAATCTCATCAGAGTTCAAATAATAAATATATATGTTGTAGTTGACAGTAACTTCAACAAATAGATTCCCATGTATCAACAGGGATAGCAAACAACCAGACCACGAGCCAAATGCAATAATCTAAATCTCTCATTTAAAGAAAAGAGAGGAAAGGAAAGAAAAGGAAAAATAAAAGAATATGTAAATGTGTCTGGCTGGTATGCAGAGAGAACCCAATTTTTTATTTTTTCAGATTACAAGAAACCTTGCCTCATTTAAAGTTAAAAATGCTTCTCTACTGTAAGATAAACTCCATTTAGTACCAGGGTAAACTAGGCTCTTAAAACAAGAAGACTCAAGTTTTGCAGTTTCACCTTCTTACTAATGACCTAAGTCATTTCTAAAAGGCTTGTCACAAGCCTTGTCCCAGGAGAAGTAATCCTACATGTTTCCACAGCAACATTACCTAGCCTTTCATAACTGTGGCACAGAGGACAACACTACCTTCGTCGCATGCCCTCACCTGCTCCAATATACCTTTGAGATGTGGGCAGGGCAGAGGCCGCTGCCTGCCTCCTTTGACAGATGAAGAAACGGGTGAAGGATGCTAACCACCGCCTGACAGTCAGAGAGCCAGTGACTGAGAATGAGCATGGAATCCTGGGTTCCTGGTGTGTCACACTGCAGGTCTGCGTGAGCCCCTTCACCACCCACACACGTACGGAATGGCGACCCAGACTCTGCCCAGCCTCGTCATCAGTGGCCAATGTCTCCATGTCCTGGAATCTCCACTTTCAACCAGCTCTAGAACCATTCCCCTTTCCCTCCATCTCCACCGCCCTGACCTCACTTGCTTAGATGTCCATAAACGCCTCTTTCCTCGCTGATTTCCCACACGAGGCTGTGCGCTCAATTCAAACTCCACACTTGACAAATGAACTTCTGAAGACGAAACTCTCCTACTTAAAACTCTTCGACAGATCCCACAACCTTTAGGCTTAACCACGGCATATTCAAGATGGCAGTTTGTGATGCTCCAAAAATGTAATGGGACACACCCCTGTCCTAATTAATTATTCTTATTACAGTGACAGAAGGCAGGGGTGCTTCAGTACACTGAGGGGTCTTTACATACTCATTGAGTTTTTATTGCTTGGGCTCCTGTACGAACCAAAGAGTACTTATGAACCTCCCTAAAACCAAGTGTAAGATAACACGGCAACTATGGCCAATAGTTCCCAATGCTTTATTCAGAGGACACTGTGCCAAGTCTCAGAGGCCGGTCCATCAGCAAAAATAGATACTGCCCGAGACATCTTTTTCCCCACTACCTGAAACATACCACTTCGCCTGAATGATTTTTGTCATGAAATGAATACCAGATGTGTTGAATAGTAAGGAAAGTCCAACAGGTAATAAAAAGTAAAAATGGCAACTGGGGATAGAGGGGCGTGAGAAGGGCCCAACTGAAATTAAGTACCAAGGGAAGCAAAGAGAAAAGGTACTAAGAAACCCTAAGAGCTATGAGACAACATTTGGTGCATGCCTGTACCATTTATCACTCTGTAAAAAGGTATCTTTAACTGCTCTAAAATCAGCCCTGATAACGCACTCCTGTTAAGATGCTGGACATGCGCAACTCTCCAACACAAGGTGGGACCAGGTACTGCTTTCCCCATGCTGGGTTCCAAATCCCGCAAGAATAAATAGCCTGATCATTTTAACGGCTTTTCTGAAATAGAAAGTACATTCTATTTTGAAGCACATAAACTTTTCTAGTCAGAAAAGTTCCATATAACTCACCAAAAAATACACTTCCTTGCCCATTTTAATAATCTGGAACAGCTGGAGCACATATTGCTTGAAAATGTTGGGAGGAACTCACTCTATTTCTTCAATCCAAAATCCACCAATTCAAGGTTTTCAAGAGGCACAAGGGTGTAATACCAAGTCTCTAACCCTCCACCAAAGGGGAAAAAATCAACTACAAATAAGAAAAAATGACCAGTGGCCTCAGCCGCAGAGCTGCTCGTAGATGTGGAGTGGTCCGAGCTACTGTTGGGCAGTGGCTCTTCCAACACAGGAGCAGACGATCGAGACTGCAAGGCCTGGCCAAGGCGGAAGACTGGAGGTCCTCAGCCTAGAGCAAGGGTCTCTGGGACACTGCTTAACCCCTCTGGGCCTAAGTTCTGATCAGCAATAACAACACATCCTCTGTTATCCCACATGTTTGCTGTGTGAAACTGCTACATAAATCGGAGGTATTTATGAGTGTTTTTGTTAATGAAAATAAAACCACAACTGCTTTTCATCATGTGGTCCTGAAAAGCTGGATGCAGACCAAGTCACGGAAAATGCACCAGGGAAACTGCTTCGAGTGCATGCGAGGCAGACTGTCCCAAAGGGAAGGACCTGTTAAGAAGCAAAGTTGCTTGCCACCCACCATTCTCCTCTTGCCCTCTTTCTCCATCATCTCAGCTAAATGTGGCAATGAATTACTTCCAGAATCTTTATCTTGAATGCAGCTTGTTTTAAAATTACACACCTGTATATTCAATGGCCCACCGGGCATCTTCACTTCAATGCCCCTTGGCTCAAAATTAACATGGACAGGGCTCATTTCCCCAAACACCTGCTTCTTCTCATAGTCACATCACGACAAATGGCACCATGGTCTACCCAAATGATTAATCCAGAGATCTAGGGCTCATCCTGTAGAAATCATCCCACCTGCCCCCCTCAACTCAATCAAACACTTAAGATTTTACCTCTCAGTATCTTCTGAACTCAAAACTTTCCCAGGATCAGCTCCAACTGAACCCCACTGTTTCCCATCTGGTCTGTCGGCTTCCTCTCCTCCTAGACCGGACACCTCCCGCACTCACTCATCACCCCGCAGCCAGAGTGAGCTTTCCAAGAACTCCTGCTTAAAGTTGTCCCCTACAGCCTTCACAAATAAATTCAAGGTCACTAACTTGCACACACAGGGCCCGTCCTCACCTGCTCCTGACCACCTTGCCGGCCAGCTGCATACAACCTTCACTGCTGCATCTTCAATGTCCTGCAGTTGGACAATTGCATCACATCACACGATATTATGTCTCTGCACATGCCCACCTTTTGCCAGGAAAGAGCCACTGTCCTCCTTGACCAAATTCTCCAATTAATACTTCAAAACTCAGCATAACCAGTGTGCCTCAGCTGAGAATCACTTTCTGACCTTCCCCTCACATCCTCCTTCCAAGGGTCATTCTTTCTGTGTTCCTAGTAAGTAGTTTTTATCACATTCACTGTCACCCTGAGCTATTTATCAGTGGTGTGCTGTGTCTGTCTTCACCAATAAACTGGGAGGTGCTAGAGGGGCGGTGTCTTCATTTATCCAATCTTTCAAGAAACTACTAACTTGAGCAAGAGTAATTTTGCATCCTTGGGGCCCGACATCCATCCTGACCCAGAGGCAGGGCTGAATTGATGTAGATATACTGGCAGCCCATGACCTGACCACCCACCCACCAAATAAACTCACATTTTAACTGTGTTTTCATGCTCTGTCTTCTGCATAACACAAACTGGTTGCCATCACTGTCCAACTGAACAATTAAAAACATTTTAAAATAATTTTTAAAAACCTGTTAGGCATATTCAAGGTTGCTGAAAAGAAAACTCAGCCACAACAGATAACTGAAGTTGTTATGGAAGTCAAGTTCCTAAATTAGGAGGTGACATTTCTATTTAATTTGAGTGGCTTTCATACTAAAATTCCCTCCTTGCTGAAAGAAATATGACCCCAAAGAGAGGCAGGGAAGAAAAAAAATCACAAAAACAAAGTTCGTAATTGCCACCATCATGTGCTGATGTGGAAGTGGCCACTCAAAAGCATAAATGGTTGGCAAAGTTTAAAAATACATATATCGTCAGACAGATGGTTACAATCATCTTCTGGCAACACCAGCTCTTGATTTCATGTGGAAAAAAACCCCTGACAAACCACACTGAATTCAGCTGTTCCCGGTATGAGGCGCATGCCAAGACGGCTAATCACCCGGACATCAGGCCATCCCCGAATCCGTGAGAGGCACGCTGTTACTCGACACTGGCTTTGGAAAAGAACAGAAACAAACTGAAGAAAAAAGTCTACTTTGGGAAAACTCAATGCAAGGAAATGAAAGGCACACTTAGATTTGCACGTCCAAAACGGTAAACTCCATGGCGTGGTATATGTCCAGTCCCAACACTGCAGGCTCCCGCGATTCCCCGAGGGAGAACTCAGTTCACCTGCCTCCTGCCATCAATGGGTCTTTAATGGGCTGTTGCATTTTTAAAATGCTAACACATTTGGCTTGACAGAAGCAGGCTTCAAAGTTAATTCAGGAACAACATCAAACACATTTACAGATTCAGTCCGGAACACCACCTAACCAAAGGAGAGTATTTTTGAAACACCTAAAAATACATTAGCTGTGAAGAGTCTTTTGTGCTGACATGAGCATTTATCTTTAGACACAGCCCCCATGTCTTAAAACGGGCTTGTTTGATTCTGATCTCTGCACTGTTTGTTCAACAAGACCAACAAACTAACCGAAGGGCTGGGTGGAACAGAGCACGGCTTCCTCTGGAGCCGTCTTCAACCCCATAATTGCAGGCGCGCTCTAAGTTCCCTGCGGCTCCCTCCCTGGTGTGGTTTGGAGCTGTTCCTTCAAGGCAGGGCAGGAGTCTTCTCCGTGCAATTGGCCCAGAGTGTACCAAACCCTACAATGCAGAGAATGGGCTTCTCTTCCTTGCGGCAGAAAACCAGCCACCCCAACAGCCTCGTTTGGCAGTCCCTCCCTGCTGGACGTGGAGCTCATCTTCCATACAACAGGAACCTCATCTGCTCCTGCAGACACTGTGTTTAGGTCCTGGGTACATAACAATTTGAAATAATCCAGGCTCTAGAGAATACAGTACGCCAGGCATCCAAAACCCAACTCGTCTTTCCCACTCTCCTCTCCCCAAGGAGCTGCCGGGACCGACGGCGCCAAGCTCTCAGGCCCATTTGGGCTTGACGAGGCTGGCGGTCATTAAAGCTAATCCCTTCCTCTTTGCCTCCTCCCCCACACTCCTCATATCTGTTCTTGTCTTGCTCACAACCATGCGTACTCTGGTCTAAAACCCTCAGCTCCTCACCCTTGAATCACTGCGACACTCACTAAACCAACTGACACTCTCACTAGTTTTATCTCATGTCACTTCCCCATCAACTCTTCTCAATTTTTCCCATGGAAATTTTCTCTTCAAAACCTTTAACAAAGAGAGTGTAGTCTGTACACCGCCGAGCCCGAACTTTGTGGACTAGTTGTAAGAAAGGCAAGGTTTCTCAGCCTTGGCACTTGTGACACGTAGGACTAGGTAAGTCTTGGTTGAAGGCTGTCCTGGGCACTGTGGGAGGGTTAGCAGTATCCCTGGCCTCCACCTACCAGCCACCAGTAACACTCTCTGCCCTAGCTATGACAACCAAAAATGCTCCCGGATAGGGCCAAATGTCCCCTGGGGCAGTATCACCTGCTTAAGAACTACTGCTTCGGGGAGCCCTGACCCCAGCCTGTCTAAATGCATCTCATTGCTCAGAGTTCCCCAACACACACCAGATTCAATAAGCAAAGAAACTTCTCCCAATTTAGTGATGCCACTGCACCAAATTCACTCTCCTGTCTCTGTCTTCATGCGTCTTCTCACTCACTAGCCTTGCCTTCTAACCGACTCTTTGTAGTGTCATCACTGTCCCCTGCTCCATAGGGCTTTTCATGGCCAACTCAGGCTTTTCACCCACCTCATCTCTTTGTACCACAAACACACCCTGCCCCTCCACTCTGAGTCTTCAGGAACTTACAGATGGCAGTACTTCCCTTCATCAGGTCTCATCAGTGGTAGGAAGAGACAAGGGAGGGTGGAACCGGGTGGATGGTCTCCAAGGGGTGAGACCAGTAGGGATAAGCCTCCATGGCAAGAAGCCCAGAGACAAGAGATTCAAGGTGGGACTTTGGGATGGGCTCCCAAGCGAGGAGCTGAAATGCTGAGCTGGGCTTCTACCTGGGAAGTTGCTAGAGGATGGGAAAGGCTGACCAGGTGGAGCCTGAAACATGAGAAACCTGGAGTTCCGGGAAGGGTATCAAGCATTAGGGCATCTGTTCTCATCAAAGTGTCAGAGCCGAACAGGACTGGCAACCGGCTAGTCAGGCAGCCCTGCAGACGCCGACATAACAGCGCACACAACATCCATGCCCGAGGATGGGGTGCCAAAGTGAGAGGCAGGCGCTTCGTAAATAAAGACTTGGTGGTATCAGATAAGATGGGGAGAAAGGTACAAAGGTTAACAAAGGTTCTAAAGCTTTCTCTTACACTTCATTGTAAAAAAACTCTATCAGGTATGGGTGTTATGACACCTAACCTTTAAAAAAATACCCAAGTTAAAAAAACCAATACCCCAAAAGATTAATTAATACACAGCCCAAGAGGAGGTGAGTGGAGAAAAGGGGGGTCAACCCTGATTTGTCTGTGGAATGCTTTATCCCTCGGTCACTCTCTACCCCAATTTCCACAGAGGCTGCCAGGGGCTAGAGAAATGATTCTACTAGAGTCTGGTAGAGAAGGGTGGTCCCCAGAAGAATAAAGCTAACGGTCCTTCATTGCACAGGACAAGGACACAGGCTTCTCTACCTGGAGATGGGTCCTCTCATCAGCGAGCTGTGTAACCTGCAAATTCAAACCAGAGAGCCAACCAATAAGACCCAGAGTCGGGGAGAGATCCACAGGAGTTCATCCTCAACAACATGACTCTAAGGAGGACACCTCTGAGAACAGAAAAATGTCCCCCACCCCAGATGTCCACACCAAATTTCCAGAACCTATGACTGTGTGATGCTGCACAGCAAAAGGACTTCAAATATATGACTAAGTGGTGAACCCTGAGATACTGGGCCCAATCCAATCACATGAATCCTTAAAAGCTAAGAGCCCTTCTTGGCCACAGTCAGAGACAGAGATGAGAAGGAAGGAGGAGAGATTTGAAACCTGAGAAGGGCTAATCTACCACTGCTGGCTTTGAAGGTGAAGGAAGGGGGCCTCTAGATGCTGGGACAGCCCTCAGCTGCCAGCCAGCAGGATAACAAGGGCCTCACTCCTACGAGTGCACACAGCTGAACTGTCCCAGCCCCAGGAATGAATGAGCAGGAAAAGGATCCTCTGCTAGAACCCCCAGAATGGCTAACGCGAAGACAGCACCCCCGCTACAAGTCACGTCGTTTTCGCGTTTTAAACATGTAGACAGGCATCACTTAGAGCAGGAATAAAAGGCAGGAAGCTGTGCTCTTCCGACAGATGGCGGTTTTGTCTCGAAGGGACAGTGTGACAGGGACTGGCACCCTTGGCCAACAGCTTCAGCGATGTTAAGGAAACCGTGGTGGCTGCCTTATGGATAATAATACAATTACCCAAGCCTCAAAAGAGAGGCATGTAAGGACAAAATGAACCGAAGTGAACTGCAAACTGCATGTACAAAAATTCTGTGTTTTTCCCTCAAAGGAGAGGAAAAGGATCTTCATTTCAGGAAAAAGAGAGCAAGATCCTATTCACAGGGTTTATTGGACAATTTGGCTATCGGGTTTAACATCATCATCATGGAGGAGGAAAGTAACTATTAAAGGGCTGCCTTTTACATCCATTGGGCAGTTTTTTCTCTTCCTAATTGACAGATGTTTTCTTGACTACTAAATGTATAGTAAGAACTTACACATAAAGACATGAGTTCGGAAATACTCACCTACAAGAAACATACACCAATAAAACACTTTTCATTCCAGCGTCACATTTCATTATCAACTAGAATCAGTTATTCCTAATATGTATGGCATGCATTTACAAAATTTATTGCACAACTACCAGGTGCCTGGCAGTGGCCTTGGCTCCAGAAAGACAAAGTAAGTAACACCCTGACAAACAGAGGGTGGCAAGGGCTATGCAGACAAACAGCTACCTGAACTGCTGCACACTCAATGCGAAAAACGCAGGCACACTGCACGGTGCCACAGATGCCTGCGTAGCGCTGGCGGGAAGAGGGAGTTCACTGTCACCTGTGAGATTTCTGAGATGGGAGCAGAGGAAGAAACGCCATGTTCCACCAGCACGTGCAAGACACGACTACACAGCCACTTTTACATAAGCACGTATGAACATTACCTTTTCAGAAGAACATATGGAAAACATTTTAAATCTGAAGACTCAGTGTAAGCAAACTCAGCAAGTCAGAGGACTACAACATGATGAAATTTCTCTAGACAGGGCTGTTTGAAAACATTTGGCAAACATTAGGTCAATCTGGCAAAAATGACACATTCGCAATGGAAAGAGAAGGCAAATAAACATTTTTTTTAAAAAAAAGATTACTAAAATTAAGCCTAAAACCCCCAAATCTCTCATTCCTCCTCTTCCCAACTCTTCTCTCCTGGTCTAAGGTACAATAGATGAACTGGAGGACCCTAACTCCTAAGGGTGCCTGGAGTATCAGTTCGCACCTACTAGTGGTTGTAAAAGCTGATGTTACTCTTCATCATAATCATGAAGATAATAGCACAGTTGAGTGTAACTCCAAAAGAGCAAAAATTATTCAAAGATGAAGGGTCTTACAAGATTAAAAAAAAAAAACTATGAATTTGAACTTGACAAGAAAAATAAACACTAAGCAGTCGACCCATTTACTATAAAGACATGCAAACAGGCAGATAAAAAAATGGATAAAATCTGCAGGCCAATCTTGACAAGATAATGTAATATATGTACTTTAATGTAAAAATGGTTATTATAAGAGTTTTAAATATTACTTTATAATATAGAAATAGTCACATTTCATAAAAGTTGAGGCATGTGAGTATCTGCTTTTTATGGACATGTCTCCATTCAAAACAGATCCCACAAGTAAGAAAGGTAGGGGTTCCTATGAATCCATATGTACCCCTGGGTGGGATCCAGAGCCAGGGGAGGGGAAAAAAAAGAAAATCCATAAAAGGAGAAAAAAAAAAAATGGGAAAAAAGCTTAGGCTCAGTTACACGGGTGTGCAAACCCACATTTTCACCCAGCCCTTAACTGAGGAAGTCAAGCCGCTGCCTGCTGCCCGTTGCGTATCAGAACACTCACAAACAGCGCATCCACCTGAGGAGGTCAAATCACCCTTCAATTCAAGCAATTCCTCTAATACAATCAAGGCAATAAACACAGAACACGACTTACTGAGCCACGTTTCTAATTTGACAAAACACCTGAACACGCAGTTTTACTTACATTAACTAGAAAATCTCAAAAGGCAGGAAATGCTCTTTGAAAACAGTAATTTGAAAAACAGCACTAGATTTATTTGGCGAGATCACTTCTTAAGTTATATAAATGTCTAACCACTACGCTGTACACATGAAACTAATTTAATATTGAATGTCAACTGATGTCGACTATCATTGAAAATTCAAAACAAAAATCGAAAACAAAAACCGAAACAGTCAGTCAACTGGAGGGACTTTTCAACGGTGTGGAGTGGCACTCACGTAGATCTGATCTCTCATGTACCGCCGGTGCAGGTTGTGCATGATGGACCCGCTGTGGAGCTCCGTCAAGGCGGCCATGTCGTCCACGCCCTCGTCGTTCCCAGGCTGCATCGAGGTCACCTTCTGGTGCGTGATTGTGCTCTGCTTGTACGTGAATACCTGGCGGGGGGCAACAAATTCAAATGTTTGGTTACCAGCCACAAAGACCTTCTAGAAGTGTCCTGAACACATAATACAAACAATACTAACTCAGTACAACGTCAGCAACAAGATCATGAATTGGACAATTAAAAAATAAACTGCAGAGAACTTTTTCACGTTCTATTTGCTGCCATCTCTTTTCAAAGAAGCAATGATTTCGACAATTGCTGCTAGGTATTCTTAAAAGATGTTGTCAAGGGCTACCCATCCTTTGGGAACCACAGAAATTATAAATTTACAGCTCCTTTCTCTGCATATTTCTCCAACTGATATAAATCAGTTAACAAACTGGCTAACCAAGCTTTTAGAACTATATTTGGTTTCACTATGTAATGTTTCACATGGAATCATATATTTCAAAGCTTCATAATAACGTTCTTCCGTTTCAGGCATGTCCAACCTGAGGGCCGCAGGCCACATGCAGCCCAGGATGGCTAGGAATGTGGCCCAACTCAAAACTGTAAATTTACTTAAAACACTATGACATTTGGCTGTGATTATGTGTTGCAGTGTATTTAACGTGTGGCCCAGAGATGCCAAAAGGTTGGACACACCCAGGAAGGGTCACATAAATCTACTGATGTCTACAGATTTGTTCAAGGATTGGAACACATCTGCACAGAAAAGTTTGAAAAATATCCTTGGACACTATCCCCTCACTATCGGGATATACAGCACTCATGTGATTTTTAGGTAAAACAAGTCCCCTCCCTCTCAGATTTAAAATAAAATCAGTTTGTTCACTTGACAGCCTGTCTCCCCCCAAATTCCAAACTCCTGCAGTGAGGGCTGGGTACATGCTGACATGCTGTGGCATGCACCGGAGGCAACTCTGACACTATGAGACGTTTCTCACCATCTACTCAGTATTCCTTTCTCACACCTGATCTGGTTTAGGATTAACCATTTCAAGTCAGCTCCATTTGTTGACCAAAGTTTGACACTTTACAAACACATTCAGGTAGTAGTATCATTTCATGATGCAGTCTACTTGGTATTTACTCACTTTACACTTTTATTACATTTGTCCTCAAAACAAAACAAAAACACCAAGATGTTTTGTGAAAAACAAGAACCTAAAAGACATGAAAACGACACAGTCTTCATATGTGTGCATACGTGCGCGCGCGCACACACACACACACACAAAGACCACCTTCCAGAATACTTGCAGAACTTTTCAGCTGGGGAGTCTGTTTTTAAATATTGGCCAGTTGCCTACATGGGAACAAATGGCATGTTATTGCAGGAGAGAATGACACACTAAAAAAAGCAAAACTACCAATTCAATGGTTTTCATAAGCCACAGAAAATGGCATGTTTTATTTTTCTAGAGAAAATTTAAAACTTCGGCAGTGGCATTTCTGCCACGTGAACCACAGGAGTTGTTGAAAACTGGTTCTGAGACGCTTGCTCAAAGCAGGGCAGGCTCCCCGCAGGTCTTCTGAGCACCAGCCACTCTCCCAGCTGCTTCCCGAGCTCAGACCCCCACCAGGACACAGGCCAGCCCCAGTGGCCCCACCTCAGGGCGAGATGGCCAGCCCTGTCATGGAGCAGCACCCGCAGGCTGGGGCAGCCTGGGGCCCCCGGAGGACGGGAAGGGTGGGGTGTGCCACAGCCAGGATAACAACATAGTGAAGAAAAATTCACAGGAATGTTCAGAAGTGTAGGAACACCTAAAAAACCACAGAAAGAGAGTTAAACAGAGAGATTTAGACTAAGAGTACAAGGAATTTTAGGGCAACCGGGAAAATTCCAGAAGCAGAGAGCTGGAACTCTCTGCCTTCCCCAGCTTTCTACATGTCTGTGATGTCAGACCAGGCAGGTTTTCCAGAAACACCACAGCTGGGCAGGTTACTTGGCCTTCCATCGGAGTGACCCTGAGGGTGGGCGCGGAAGCAGAACGTGGCTGGCTGGCTGAGGGGTGCACAGAAGTGGTGCGTGTTACCGCCCAGCCCCCCGCACTCCTGGGAAGGGCTCTCCTCACTCATAGCTCCTGCCAACACAACTGCCAGGTTACCCAAGGGCCCCAGGAGGTTTTTCTTGCAGGAGCAAAGACATGACACAGAAGCCAGCGCAACTACTACCTCACACTCACCCCCCTACAAACTCGCCATCCACAACCTCCCCAACATGAAAACAAACAACTTTCTCCACTGTCAGAGTAGAGAATTCCAGAATTCCAGAATTTAAGAATATTAAAATTGTTGACTGTATTTATGTTGATTTTGCTTTTTGGAAATAATCAAACACAGTGTACAACACTTAGACATGAAAATACATGAATAGGGATTAGATATTTATCACATGTAAACATTTCATTGTTTTTCAACATGCTGGGACTCATGAGCGCAAGTAAACAACTCAGAGCTGGTCATATGGCCATTGAAAAAATGGCTGTGACCCGGAAACAGAGCTCCCCACCTTTGTACACTGACTCCTCAGCTATCTTCAAGAACATCCCGAGAACATGATGCGGGCCATGCCCATTGCAGCAGAGGGGAGGTCAAGAGAACTACAACAGTCCTCATGGCCTGAAGGAGATGAAATCATGATGGAAGGTAACAGTTACATAAACAAGAGGATATGAACAGAAAAAAAAGAAACATTCTGTGAAGGTACAGGACTGCGGCTGCTCAAAACAACGGCTATTTCAAAGAAAAGTGGAGTGGAAGAGAAAACAGGGTTGTGGAGGCAAGACCAGGACAACCATCCACTCCGAAAAGGGTTAATATCTGTAAAGGTCTTGGAATGATGTCTGGCACATCGAAGGTACTAAATAAGTGTCCGATAACTTAATTAAGAAAATCCATTCATTTGAGCAAATAGTTACTGGTGTGTTCTAAGCATTGGGAATACAGCTTACATTCCATTAAGGGGAAGGGCAAAAACCCCAATATACAAGGAAGTCTATAGCATGGCAGATGGTGAGGAATGTCCATGAAGACACCATGAAGGTAAGGGGACTAAGTACCAAGAGGGGTTGACTTTACATTAGGTATTTGGGGACAGCCTCACAGGTGAGATTACATTAGAGTAGAAACTCTAAGGAAGTAAAGGATGGAACCAGCCCCCCCTCACATTCAGGGTGTTGGTGCATACGGAGTGAGACACAAGTAGGTTTACAGTTGTCCATATGGAAAATAATACAATAATTAGTAAATGATAAGGCCAGAATAAGTCTGTGTTTTGCGTACTCAGAACCACATACCTACTTTTGCCTTACCCTGTGCTGGTTCAATAAACCACCTGATTGAATTTTGAAAGATTTCAACAAGTTAATAAAACCCACAATCTTATTCAAGAATTTTTAATTATCAAGTCATTTCTATGTGCAACAGTTAACAGGGTATTAGCCACACACGCTTATTCCCAAACAGCAGAAAAGAAAATTCCAGGTTTAAAGAATAGAATTCTTTTCACAGGATTTTTTCAGAAACAGACAACTGCCAAAATACAATACCAAGATGTATCCCTAAAAACCCAACTCAGAATAAACTGAGTTACTTCAGTGGGGCATAGCTAGGACAAAGCTGGTGAGGTTAAGAAATGGAGCAAAATATGGAAGATTATTAGACAGGAAATCAATTTAGAGAAAATGGGGCCTCAGAACAAATAGCTCCCGTTATAGAAATACAAGTCACTGGTCACAAGATGGACTGGATTAAGCAAGGAGAACAAAGGAAACCAATCCACACCGTTGGAAAAACAACTCAAAGTAGGTTTGCCCAAGGCTGGGTCTACTTCTGTATGCAAAGGCATGGAGTCCATTAATTAGACGGAAACAGCTGAGCTGTTATCAATCCCCTTTTATTTTTAACCTTAGAATAGTACACACTGCAAGGCAACCCCCACCACAAGCACACAATAGTTTCTACAGTACACAATGACATACACAGAATTTCCCTTATTACAAGTCATTAGGAACTCTCAGCCATAAAACCTAACTTTTTCTATTGAAGAGAAATGGAGAGGAAAAAAAATCTCATGTCCTCTCCTGATGATCGGGTGGAAAATAGAGGATGTTCTCAATCGGGGCAACTTCATCTCACGTTACCCTAGAATTTCCTCCAGAGCAGTCCTCAATTTTGTTTGTCCTCCCTACTCCGCCACCCCCAGGAACACATGGTAATGTCTGCAAGCAGTTTGGGTTGTCACAACCGGCTCACCATTTCCCCAGTCTGTGAAATAAATAAGGAAGGGAATAATAATGCCTAACTCACAGAATTATTGTGAAGACTGAAGAAAATAATGTGGGTAAAAGTCACAGCAATTGGCACCCATAAGAGCTCAGTAAAAGCAGCTATTTCTGTGAGGAGGATGTCATGCTGGGAACAATTTTCTATAAGGAAATAATCAAGAGTCTTAACACAGATGGAGAAGCTCCCACTCCTCGGACAGGGGCCTGAACACCAGCTGTGCCAGAGGAGGGACTGAGCAAGAGGGAGGGGCGCAAATTTAGTTCTTCACATTTTATCATGATCTCTTGACCTGGGCGCTGATGAAAAACTATTTGACATAACACTTTCTTCTTCTATTTTTAATCCTTCACCCAAATCTGGGTGGCCTTGTTTCAATTTTCCCTGGAATTCTATATTATCTCTGGGATGCCTCTCAATTTATTTTCCTCCTTTCATTCATTTATTGGCTCATTGATGCAGAAATTAAAGTATGATCCGTGACAAAGGTTAAGATGTTTATCTCCTCACATGTGGCTAAAAGGAGCAATCATGTAAATAAAAAAAAATGAGCTTCCCCACGTTAAGCTTCAGTGACTCAAGCTATGCTCTTCAGACAAGCCTAAGAAAGAAGCCGTGCACATCACTGAAAATCTGCCCTGGCCTGTTATTTTGTGGCTGCCCCGGGAGACTAGCGAAAGTATCTGGGGCATGAAACTGTGAAGTCCACTAGAAAGTTCCACCGCAATCTAACAAGATGCAAAACTGTACATGTCTAATGGGAATAAACACGGTGCTTTCAGCTCAAATTTCTCAGAGACTTAGCATCCTAATAACTATGGCACAGGGGGTTAAAATTATCTTTATATAAATGAATACAGTGTCTGTTACTTTGACCTCCCTTGGGTGAGTTTGTCAGATAACTGACTACTAAATACAGACAAAGCAAAGATTGACATCTTCTCTTCCAAAGACTCAAGCTACTTTGTGAGATTAAGCCACTTAAACTGTCACCAGGTTTTCTCTGCCCAGTGGAGCACCATGCACAGCACTTGGGCACAGAACCAAAACAGGGAAGCGGGCTGGGCAGAGGAAATGGCACGTTGATTCTGTTACCTCACTTGATCCTCAGCAGGGAAGGAAGTAAGGTTGCTCATTTTTCAAAGGATGAATTCACAAAAGATCAGAAAAGTTAGGAAACCTGCCCAACAGCACACAGCACTGCCAGCACTGACTTCCTTGGGGTCATGGAAAAGCATCCACATCGGAGTTAGACCTTAGAGAGACACTACTTTAAAGAAAAGGGCAGCATGTGGGACCCATGTGCCGAGGGAAAGCTGCTGCCTCGCGATTGTTATCAGTGCCCACACCCTGGCTGTGGTATCGCGTGGGATCACTGAGGGAAACTGGGAAAAGGGTACATGGATCTGTGCCTACTATTGCTCGCACGTGCGTCCGGGTCCACAACAATCTCAAAACCATGGAGCTTACAAATACAGATGAAAAGACTGGAAAAACAGATCAGGACTCCAGCAATGGTTGGCAAGTTTGTAGGTATTTTTAGTTTTTGTACACTTTTCTATGACTTTTCTAAAAATTTCCAACATTTCTAGACTTACAAAGACAAATCAGTCCAATTAATATCACTACCAGTGAACATACATGGATACGTATAACTGATTCAATTAATTAAAAAAAAATTTATTTTCAAAAAGCAACAAAAACAAACCAAAATGAAGTGATAAACCTCCACTAGGAATAACCATCAGAAGGAAAAACGCCCACCCTTCTAATGCACTTGTCTTAAGCACAGTAAGTTTCAGCCCAGAGAAACTCTAAGAAGCAAGAAGCAGGAATGGGGTAAAAGCTTAGGAATCCCAATTCTTGGCCCAAAGATCATTGACAACTGGTTGACAAACTCTCCTTTCTGAGGTTCCTTTGTTCCTGTCTTAACATCGTCTTTTTCCTAATTTTAATGATTCCTTTCTGATCCCTTCATTCTGAACCACATGAACTTGAACCTCCATTCCTACAGTTCTGAACCACATTGATGTTCCACAAGCGTCTCAAAAAAAAACCCAACCCAGATCGCTACATCCTTTTTCAAGGAACCGCGCCTGCAGCACCAGCTCTCAAGTCAGAAAACAGCATCAACCTGAAACCCACCCACTGTGCTGGCCACCACACCCGAGTTCCACATCTTGGTATCCACCACCCCCTGTGCTGCCTTGGCCACAGCTCGCTCTTCTCGCTTTTCATCCTGACCCTTACAGCAGCTTTCTAACCGGTTTCTCTGCCTCCAGGGCCCCATGAATGGTTCCACACTACTCAAGGTGGAGTCCAAGAAACATTTAATTTTGAGTTTTAATGATTAAAAGAGGTTTTGTTTTGTTTTACTTGTTTTAATGACAACTTTTCGTGGCACTGATAACTTAGCATTGAAAAACTTTCTCAGAGATGTAACTTTGGTTTCTTTGGCTGGTGTTTCCCAAGCAGGAATTGACTAGGATCCTTCAGGGGACACAGCTCACGTCTGAACAGCATGATCTTTGATAAGCCGGAACCCCACTCTGTTCCCTACGGGCTGAGCAATCTTAACTTGCTCCAGTCATTCCGTCCTGGAACCTTCCACTTTATCATCTGCAAGAAAAGGATGATAACAACACCTATACCTCCTGGAGTGGTAGGGAGAACAGATAAGACAGTTCTTGGAGCTGAGTAAGCAACGCCAACATTTCCGTTGCTAGTCCTGTCACTGTTAATCAGGATGCAGTAGAACCTTGCCCTCACTGAGATTCTCCCCCAGGTCATTCCCAATCACTCTGAGGGTGAAGAATAATCTCCACGTGGTTCCTGTAACAGCTTTCCTCAGGGCCCCTGCTGCTTACCCCAACAGGCTGGCTCCAGCCCTGTCTCTCGCCCCCCTTCCTACCAGTCCTGCATTCCACACTGTGGTAAAGTCCCCTGGGGCCCACCCCTCATTCCTAGCACCCCTCTTCCCAGCCCCTGCCATCACACCCAGCCTGAGCAGGGTGCCCTTCTCTCCCACAGCCCCTTGGACAGAACCTCTTCTCCTGTCACCTCTTTTTAAAAATTTTGTTACATTTATCAGGTGATGTTGGTTAATAAAATTATATTGGTTTCAAGTGTAAAGGGTTAATATCCAAAATATATAAAAAACTCATACAACTTAACAAAGAAAAACAATCCAGTTAAAAATCAGGCGGAGGACCTGAGCAGACACTCCTCTCAAGACGACATATGAATGGCCAACAGATATATACAATCTCTTCCTTAGCTCTTCCTAGGAACCAGGGGAGGCAGAACTCCAGGCTCCTGCTTGGGAGTGGCTGATTTCCTGGAGCAGTGTGAAGAGGACCTGGGGCTCCAGAGGGGCCAGTGGCGAGGAGGGCAAGACCGAACAGTGATGTCTGCAACAGCCAGGGCCACGCTGCCGTCCTTGAAGTAGACCCATGTAGGAGGGTCTAGATGGTGTCTCCTGCAGACCTGTGTGTCCTCATCACTTAGTCACGTGCCTGGCCCCAGTGGCTTACTGTCTGCTGAAGGATGAGCACCAGCTGTCCTTCTGCGGTGCTGAGAGCACATAATGAGCACTCTGCATTTGTCACGTAAAACCTAACACCAAAAGCTGACTTGTCAATCAACACTCTATTTACTATCTGCCTTGAAACTGCCTGAAATTGAATAATATGACAGTGATTCCTTGGCTGCTCTTAAGTGAAATGAAAAAGGCATACTTGAGCCAAATGTACATTTATCTTGGAGTTTTAAAACAAAGTCACAATCAATTTTATGAATCCTAGCTTTAAGTAAAACATGTTTTGCATGCTACTTATTTCTAAGGGTGAAGTAAGAGCTAAGAGACACTACACAAGGTGTTTATTAACCCAGTGAACAAGAATAGAATCAGAATTCCAGACTAACACCGAAAGTCTTTTTTGGCTATTAATTTGGCAAAATATCCATAGGGGGCTGAGAGGTCAGCTTGGTGCAAACCTATGGTCCAAGCAGCAGGAGAAACAAGTTGCTCGGAAGATAATAGGAAAGGCCAGAAAGCAAGTGCCACGGTTTGGAACCTGCAATGGTTACTTCGCACACTTTCCCTGTGTGTGAGCCCAGACCCCACTGCCAAGGAAATCTCTGGAAATGCCAGGAAAACACTACTTGAATTATTGAAAGGATTAAGAAGAGGCAAAAGGCTGGAAAGACAGAAGAATGAAAAAACCTAGGTCACTAAGTGATGACAAGGATTTCTATTTTAAAAATATATTTGATAAGAAAAATTAATACTATGCACTGGATACTTTTCCTAGTGTATGGACAATAAGCAACATATTGCTTGTTTGTTTCTCCCTGGAAAATGTCAACAGGAATTACGGTTTCTCTGTAAATGTCTGTGAATGCAAAGGATATACAAGTTTTGCACACCTGCTGTAAGAAATCTGGTCCAAGTATCTAAAAGTCAGAGTACCTGACGTTTAGGGAAACTGATGGAAATCTGGTTGAAATCTTAGTCTTAGCAAAGGTCATGGGGGATAAACACGACCACGTTTTTGTCACCATCACTCTTTGCATCACTTCCCATCCACCGCTGAGCTTTCCCCAAAACGGTGCCTGCAGATCCTTCCTTTCTGGTAATATCCTTAATAAGCTGGGATCTCTTCAAATTTCCATTTCAGAATGTTACAGAATCAAAACATGGTGTAAAGACAAAGGGAGCCGGCATATGCTCACTCAGCACCCAATGGTCAACATCCCCACCAGAAAGCAGCCCCTCCTCTGGGGTGCAGACCTCTGACGCTGTGGGTGCAAATCCACACTCCTCCTTCCACTGTCCCACACCTACTCTGCTCTCAGGCTTTGGCCACCCAGGCCACTCCACCTTCCACTGCTTTCCAGGGGCAGGCACAACAGAGAAACCTGAAACCAGAAACTCAGTGGCCCCACACACACATGAGATGGGCGATGGAAACTGATGGAGAACGTGACGAGGAAAACGGGCCAAGCGACAGCCTCCCATCTCGTGGACATCAGACAACTGAGAAAAGTTGCAGTGGACTCAGAGCAGCCAACTCCCTCAGACACCTTAAGATTTGCATTAGAAATGGATGAATAGATCCACAGTTTTAAATCACTATATAAATATGTATTTAATTTTTTTTTTTAATTCTCTGCTCTCTTGATCCCTTAATAGCTACATACGCTCCTGTTAAGAGTATGTGAGTTGATACACTCCTGGAGGGAACATAAAATGGTGCAGCTCCTTTGGAAGACCAGCAGGTCCTCCAAAGGGTAAGCATAAAGTTACCAAATGTCCCGCCAATCCCATGCCCAGCTATATCCCTCAGAGAAATGAAGACATGCATCCATGCAAAGAGTTACACCTGAATGTTGTTAGTAGAATCATTCCCAGTAGGCCGAAAGTAGGAACAACCCAAGTGTCTATCAACAGATGAATGGATAAACATCATGTGGTATACCTATACGGTGGAATATTACTCAGCAATGAAAAGGAATGAAGTACCGAGACATGGATGAACCTTGGGAGCATTATGCCAAATGAAAAAGGTGAGACACAAAAGACCACACATTATGCGATTCCATTTATATCAAATGTCTGGAATAAGTAAACCCATGAAGATTAGTGTTGCCAGGAACTAGCGGAATGGGGAGGGGGAAATGAAGAGTGTCTGCTAATGGGTCTGAGGTTTCCTTTTGAGGTGATAAAAATGCTCTGAAATCGATGTGGTGATGACTGCACAGCTCCATGAATACACCAAAAACCACAGTACTGTACATGTCCAGTGAGGAATTCTATGGGGTGTGAATTACATCTCAACAAAGCTGTTGTGTTTTTAAAACATAGCTGAGTCAGGCACTTGGCCCAGAAGGTGGCACACAAAGAGACCGACATCCTCGAGTGTCCTTCCCTCGCTGGCACGCCGAGCCTGCTGCCAACACTGTCCATCAGTACCAGGAACTCCACAGAGACGTCACGTTGACCGCCACCTGCTGATTAAAAGTCGGGTGCCCAAGGGGCATGAAGAAACCAAGGGCAGAAATTAGGAAAAACCAGCACTGGCAGAAGGAGGAAGGTCAGCCTCAGCATGACAAGTGGGCCCATCCTGTAAAAATCAGAAGGCCAGGGCTGACCACAGAGAAGCAAAGCTGAGGCAATACGGAGAGGACAAGGCCAGGAAGAAGGCAGAAGATGGAACTCACGCAGCCAGGAAGGCACAGGTTTAGGAGCCCAAGTGCCCCTCAGACAGGACCAGCCTGTCACTGTCCCTGTGCCCCTTTACCTGGAGTGTACCCCACCCCCGCCCCCTGGTTGCCCCTGTTCTTCCCCACGAACATCCCTGCAATCTTGGCCTCAGCCCCACCCTTTCTGGTTTCACACCCGCTGGGTAAAGCACTGCAATACTAACACGGGGGCATCACCACAGCTGCCCCACCCAAGGTGAAGTGCATTTCCAACATTCACACAGGAGACCTCTTCGCTGCTCCCCAGCAGGCGTTTGGCACCCAGACCTCAGCCCTCAAGTGCCTCTGGCCTCAGCTTTAGTGGCAACAGGACCGAAACCCATATACTTGCAACGGCCACGATGGCCCTGGTGGGAAAGCACCAGGCTGCGTAAAGGCCACCTTCGGTGTGGCCATGTCAGAATCACAGAGCTCCGCCTGGGGGTGAAGGGCAACACTTAAAATCTTAGGTCTCCAGCGATCACTTGCTTCATCCATAGTATATGCAGCAACTGTGATGAGTCCTTACAGTCTCTGGCTCTCACTGACTGCAGTTCGAACCCAAGCTCATATCCCTGCCATGAACAACCAGGGCTGTGCGGCCTCAGGAATGACACTCCCCACTGTGCGCCTCTGTTTTCCTAAGTGGAAACCATGGAAAAGAAGAGGACCTCCCTCGCGTGGCTGCTGTGAGCTAAGTCATGTACAGCCCTCAGCTGAACTCTCGAATAAGCGCTCAAGACACCCACTATCCTTGACGCCAAGGTCCTCGGCCTGTGCAAAAGCGGTCTGCACAACCTCCTTCCAGCGAGTTTGTTATACCTTAGAAAGCTGACACAGGAGGCCTCTGCTCGAAATCACGCTTTATTAACCATTATTTCAGGTGGCTGGAATATCTCAAAACAACACATTTCTTTGATTAACAAGAATCAAATAAAGTAATAATCATCGTAGCAAAACAAAACTGTTATGCACCTCAGCTTCATAATAATTCAGGCCAGCATTTCATACAAGTGGAAATTAGTGCAGGTTACTGCTGTCTTGTTGATGCCCAGGCGCGAAGCCACAGCAATCGTCTACCACTTACAGTGGTAAGTGCAGCACAGGGTCCCCTGACATCAAGTGACAGGTGGCATGGGGTGGTGTGCATTCATAATGCCAGGTGAGTGTCCACTGCTAAGGCCTCCTTTCAAACGCCCCCAGCAGCGTGGACTCTTACTTTCCATGTTACCACCATGTGAAGATGGGCAAAAAGGCACCAGGCAAAGGAATCCAGCCAGCAGTGGGAAATGTTTTCTTTCATATGCAAAATGATCTTCCTTTAATCCAGTAGAGACACAACTAATAGATACTTAATGGATAAGCCCTCAAAAATGGTTAAATGGAGCTGAATGCGAATTTTGTTTCAGAAACACACGCCAATAGGCCTTTCCTCACAACCTTCTACTGCTGGACATTGGAAGGGCTGTAAGATGCTACACGAAAAAAGAACAGTATGGAGTGTTTTTTTCCAACTGAACTAATCTGTCAAGGACAGTATTTATTCAAGCAGAAATGAGGTAAAACCAGAATTCCCAGAAACTTTCACACTGTTTTTGTTAACTCTGCAGAGGATTACAGAATGCTGAACTAATTCCCAGGATAAGAATCCTGCTCAGGACTCAAACCTCTCTAGGACAAGCCACTCCAAATGATTAATTGTGAGAGCACCAGGAAGCACCCACAGGGTGCTGAATGGGTTTTTACAAAAAGTGTCCTCCTTAAAAGCGGAGACAAACACCAGCAAGCACACTAGACTGAACGTCACTGGGAGCTTTCGGACACAGGCCCTGCGAGCGCCTGGGTGTCCCAGGAGAACTCAGAGAAACCGCAGCTTGTTTCAGTCTTGCGCTGTGTCCCAGTAGGAGACACTCCACAGGGTGTGGCAACATGGTCATCACCACGACTTGTGAACAGAATCAGCACTTGCTTTTTGAGTTCAGTTCTGAAGTTTCACTGAACACCTACTTGCCGTATTTTTCAGACTATAAGACGCACCCCCCAAACCTGAGGAAGAGGGTGCGTCTTATAGTCCAAATGTAGCTTACCTGGCTCACTGTGGGGGTGGGGGTGGGGGCGGCAGTGGAGCAGGGTCACAGGTTATTAAGTATTTTACCACATTTTCCGCTCGAAAATTTTTTTTCCTAGCTGCATCTTACGTTCCGGTGCATCTTATAGTCCTAAAAAATGCGGTAAATCAGGAGTACTGTGCAGTCTCAGAGGACGGGACCTGGGATTACAGTAGAAGACCGGCCAGGCTGAAGCTGAACATGGGGAAAGCCACCCTCCAGCTTTTGTGTACTTGAGCATTACCAGCAGAACGATGGACAGAGCTGCCACCCGTGTCCCTCCCCCAGAGGGTGTGACTGGGTAGCGGTCTGGAGGGGAGCTGTAAACCGGGTTTTTGGAATCAGCTATGAAGGCAACGAAGCAGGTGACAACTGGGAGCCACTGAGCAGCATCAGAGATCATGGTCTGTCATCGTTATTACTGATGTTGTTCCTATGCATCCCGGTGGGACTAGGCGGGGAGAGAGAATCCAGAAAAGGGGTCCTTGGACAGTCAGCACACACAGATGTGGATCCTAGCTCAGGGAGCTGTCAGCACCCAAAGACAGAATCCACAGGACATTGAACAACTAAAGAGCAAGGAAGAAGGGTCAGGATTTATGTGCCTGGATTACTTGGCAGTTATTTCAGGGAAATAAAGCTAGGAGGAGGAAGATTTCGGAGATTTTAGTGGCAATTCAGTGCCTATATAGTTAAAAAAAAAGAAAAACAAAAACAAAGAAACACCACATTCAACATTACCTCTAAGTCCAGGGTTCAAGTCTCAGTTCCCCCATGCCCTACACTTTGGTGAGCCACTTTCTTAGCAGTTACAACATGTGTGCTTTAATTCCAAGTTTGGGAAGAAACTAGGAGTCTGGGCAGCCAGGAGAAAGATGGGTGGAATGTGGATGAGAAGGAGCTGAGGGTGAACAGAATCCAGTAGGTCCTGGTGATCCCTGGTCAGGTTTCCCGCTAATAGGCTGTAACACAGCAATTAAAAAAAAAAAAGTAACGCAGAATATCTTAAGCATGCCTGCCCTGAGAGACTCTCTGCTTGGCATTTTACTAGCAACATTTGATTGTTTCTGCTCTTAGAAGTCCTTGTTGAAAAGTACCATGGTCTAGGGCTCACCACTACCGGAAGAGGGCAGCTCTGCCCACTCTGTCGACCACCCGAAATCCATAAAGTGTTTACACATCTTCAGAGATGTTATAATTGCCAACACGGTGCAACAAAAAATAGGCTGTGAGCCCTTACTGACAATGGCTGGCTGCTACGAATAAAGTTAAAGCTAATATATATGGGGGAGGAGAAAATTCAACATAGTAAGAATTTTGTTTAAAAAACAAAAAAGAGGTGATTTAAAACGTTTAGAAGCTGCTTACCTAACCCTAGAGACAGACCCAGGCAAAGTATTATTCAGAAACAAAGCACATTTTCAAATGAATTAGTTCTAAAGGTCTTTTCACTGCGTATCAGAAGAATTGAGATATTACGGGCAATTACTTTGTGGATTGAGCTAAACCTATTAAAAAATAGGGACAACATTTCTGTACCAAAGGTTAGAACAAATTATTAACAACATGAACAGTTCTGTTAAGCAGGCTAACACTCAACAGTCGGTGGATTTTTCAGATTTTAGAAAACGGCTTAAAATGTCTTTACTTTGAACTGATGCCAAAATTTGCCTCTGCAAATATAACACCCTTTAAATTATGCACGAGCAAGCATGAAACAGCAGAGCTCAATTAATTTTCATTTGAAATTTTTAATCTTTCAAATTGCTCTTAAGATAGACAGGACGGTCACATTTCATGAATCCCACAGACCATCAAAACGGAGCTGCCTTGGGGCCTGAGACACTAAGAACTAATTCAGGCTTTCTTCACGAAAGCCAAGTTCTATTTGAACTCGTAACAATGGCAGCTGCCTTCTATGCCAGCTCTTCTTGCAAACTGCTTTTCATTAATAAGCTTTCTTGTAAGTGTGTCTAATAATAAAGTCCACGATCTCTTTGTCCTGGCCTCATTATTCCAGACCCGGGCAAGCTCAGGGGGCCTGGAGTGTTTTTAACCGGTTGGGCACCTATTAGCCCACACTCGGGCACAGCCCTGTTTCCTGCTGAGATTAGCACAAATCTGATACCTAGACTAAGAGGATTGAATCAGTGAAGCCATGAGACTAATCTTCTGGGGGGATTGTTAGGAGTGGGCATAGTATTACACAATAAACAGAAAATCAGGTGGCAAGGAGGTCCTTGGTTTCACAGTATGAAGTAGGCCCTTAGAAAATAGCACGTTGGAGAAAACCCTCTGCATACTTTAGAAAATGTGGCCCACACCTGTCGAAGTTTAAATAAGTGTAATTTCTGATGCATGTGTTGAAAGAGATGGGGGTTTAAGTCTGCTCACCTGCCTTTTGCCAAAAGCTCTTTTGTTCAAAATGTACTGACTGCGTACCTGGCACTGTTCGAGGAGCTAGGGAAATAAAGACGGATGAGAAAGGGTGCTGAGAGCCAGTCAAGGGAAGGGGCCAACGAGAAAAATGACCCTGAAAGAGCCTTAAAAGGTGCTGTAACAAAGGCGCAGGGGCTCCGCACAGAGGGAGATCAACTCTGCTAGGGAAACCTCCTCCTCACAGCGGTCCCGCCCGTCACCTTCAGTGAGGTGACCTGACATAAGTCAGTTCACTTCTTGGAACCTTCCTGCTCCACCAAAGGTGGAAAATACCTCCCCCCCCCCAGCCAGCAGGCTGTTGTGAGCATCAGACAGGTAGTTACAACGCACAGGTGTATGGCACCTGGAAGCATGGGTGTCGCTGGTACCCAAATAAGATGCTTGCCACCATCTGGCAGTAGGCCCATGGTTCAATTGTCAAACTGTTGAAGGCCTGTTTTCTTGGAAATCCTGATACGGATTCGGGTTCCATTTGCCCTGTTTTGTCTCCCTCCTCTTGTGCTCTGAGCCCATGGCCAAACATTTGCAAAGCCAATTCCTGCCTTCCTGGCAGTTGGCCAAAACCACACCCAGCTAGACCAGTTCAGCACTGGCCTCCAAGCATCACCAGGGCTTCCATGTGCTCCAGCTCAAATTAGTTCCCCACTCCACCCTTACCTTTCAGATGTCTATGGCAATGACCTACTTCCAAGTATTTTTGTAAATCGTGTGCGTATGCCTCTCCACACACACGTATATTTCTAAGTACATATAGACATGTGTATGGGTCTGTCCAGGAAGTATCCAGCCACATACTATGAAAAATAGAGGTATTTATTGACGAAGATACAAGATACAAGAAACATTGTACACAGGACAATGACACCTCAGTCCCCTTCAAAGGAGGCACCTTGGGCCCTCACATAGTTCTTCCAATCGCCATCAGCTACCCCATTGTATTTTCCTGAATCTCATCAACGGTCTGAAATCTCCTCCCTTTCAAAAGTGATTTTAGTTTTGGGAAAAACCATTAAGTCTTAGGGCACCAAATTGGGGCTGTAGGGGGGCTGAGTCACCTGGGTGATTTGATGTTTCACAAAGAAACTGCACAAGGTGTGACGCATGTGACTGTCCTGATGAAGCTGCCAATCGCCAGTTGCCCAGAGCTGCGTCCTTCTGAATCATCTGAATAGTTTCCACAGAGGAATATTCAAGCTTAACGCAAAATTTGATGCAGACTCTTTGCTCTACTCACTCAGTCATTTTGAATGTGAAGGTCACACAGCACACATGCTCATTCAAGGGTGTCTCCTGCCCCCACTGACTAGTACAGTGAAGTTGTCATTGTTCATATATGTGCATTCCAGTCCACCCTCCTTAGCTGCCAGGTCACATCGAATCCCACAAGCTCTTTTTTTCATATTGACAATGGTTGGACTTTTTCTGGACAGACCTTGTTATAACGATGGTAATTCTTATCAGTGTAACCTGGCAAATACCTATGTTCTATCTGGCGATCAGCCCTCTGGGAAGGTGCTCTTCGAATCACAATTTTATAAATGAGAAAACTGAGGCCCAGGCAGCTTAAATAACTTGCCCAAGGTCAGCAGTGGCAGGCAGGGCTGGGAACCAAAGGACACCTTACCAGCGTGTTCCAGGACAGTGCTGGAAGGTCAGGCTTGCAGGCCACCAGTGGGTGCCATATGTTCCTGTTTTGAAACATATTGTTTCATTTGTTTCTACAAGGTCCAGAACCACCATGTCTAATTTTCTAAATAGTATTAAAACAGTCACTCTTGCCTGCGCATTGTTAAAAGTCAGGTGAAAGTGGGATAGTGTTTTAAAACTGCATCTGTGTTAAGCGCTTGGAGACTATTAGCAGAGCACATCGAATATATAGTGATGAGTACAGTTACAGATTTCCTTTCTTTAAAAGAGTAAAACAGCCACAGGATATGGGGTGCTGACAACTAACAAACTTCTCAGCCTTCTGAACGTCACTAATAGCATCAAAAGTAGTTTGTACAAGTTAGGCTAGAAGGGTTAAGGGAGGACACCAATAAATAATAATTACATGGTTACATAAGGAACTATATATACTTAACCCATATTACTTCACTGTAATTTCTCCCAACAAAAAAGACTGAGCCACGAGAGGGAAAAGTGGGCAGAACAAGCAAAGTGGGTTGTCCTAAGTTACTCAGCGAGTCAGCCACTGAACTCGCCGCAAATCACAATCAACCCACTTTGTCCCCATTCTCTCCTCCCCTCAGTCAACCGGAAGAACTCTGCTCCGTGTTTCTATCCAGTCGTCCTGGTGTACCCCTACAATTATTCTTTCAAATCCTGTTACTAGAAAAGAAATTCTGTTGCAAACAATGTTATTCACTTTTTTCTTTGAATAATTTAATTCTTTATCCAACTCAGAGTTGATCATTTGGGCTTTGAGTATTTTACATAGATCACAGAGGAAAGTACATTTCGCTATCAGGTCCACACCATATTAACGAAGACCTTAATTTTCACATAGTCTTCTCATTCTTGGAGCACAGTAGTGAGGTTAAGTGGAGCAGAGAACAATAATTCCTGAAAATAAAGATCATACCCAATGACTCCAAGATTTATCCACTATACTTTCTCCAACAATTTGCCTTATTGATTTTTTTTTTCCAGTGACAATAAAAAAAAGCAAATGTGTAGTGATGAAAGTAATTATGGTAAAAAAAAAAAAGAGAAATGTGAACAAATGAAGCAAGAAAAAATAGTTGGTTTAACTCTTTGCTAGTTAAATAATCTACCAGAACCAAAAGCCTAGTTATTTTCTGAAAAGCAGAAGATGAGTGGTCTTGCCGCGTACGGAACACGGAACTGGCATGAACAGAATTCCAGAACCGGACCGACACTCAACTGCTAATGCCAACTTTCGACCTGAGTACTAATCTTCCCTTAAAAGTATGCCAGCCCAAACACGAAGCTAGGTGGAAAGTACGGCAGCACTAAGAGCACACGCTGTGCTGAGCAGACCATCCTCCGTGAGCGGTGTTGAGATCGAGCTCCGCAGAACTCCCAGTTTCCCAGAAACCAATTAAGAAACGAGGGGGTTATTTCTGTCCATTCCTCCTTATCGTCTGTAAAATCTGTGAACGCTCCAGTAACATTGCATTTGAAAAAAATAATTCCAGTATACATTTCCTTTTTTGAATAACTCTCTTATCCTACCAGAACCTACAACTGAAGCCATAGCTAGCTGCATGAAAATGATCAAAGACCTTATCTTTAAACAAACAAACAAACAAAAGAGAATAACTTCAAGTTCCTGCTACAGAACTAAACTTACTGAAAGAAGGCCCAGGAATTATAAGCTTGGGGTTGGGAGTGCATTTTCTGCTCTTAAGTAAAAGATCCCTGATGTTGAATTAACTAGAGCAAAGGCTTCCAAACACTTCCGTGGGGCTGCTAATTACCAATAGTCAAACAATGATGGAATGAATTTTTTCCTAAAGCTTTACTTCTTTAATTTAAAAGGTTCTCCTTTATGTTGAAGCTATGTCCTTCCCACGTTCAGTGTGTTAAATTGTCTTTAAAATTAACATGATGGCCCAGGAGTTTT
This sequence comes from Anoura caudifer, assembly GCA_004027475.1. Taxonomy (NCBI): domain Eukaryota; kingdom Metazoa; phylum Chordata; class Mammalia; order Chiroptera; family Phyllostomidae; genus Anoura; species Anoura caudifer. Next base: position 182,196 of record PVKU01001163.1, read on the forward strand.
TAAGTGCCCTTACCTGACAGTGTAAAAGATGGATTAACTAACTCTCTGCTGGTCTTCGGGAATTTCTGGAGAGAAGTGCCAAGACCTGGGAACCAGTAAGTTCCGCACCCGGGAACCGAGGAACATCAAATGCAGACTGACCGTGGCAAACTGTCTTCCTGGGAGGGATTATTAAATTTTGTTTTCAAAGTAAAATGAGCCCAAGCAGAAAGACAAGCTATTGAAGGGCCAATCAGAACATTACTACCTTTAAGTGTCATAAGATTAACCAGGATTCAGATGTTGTTTCCTTCACAGCAAGCTTTTCGCAACACTGAAAACCACCCTGAAGTCACTGAAGGGTGACAGCCACTTCTGGGTGTGAGAGAAAATCTTCTAGAATGGACCTGCCAGGCCCCTTGTCTCCCTTCCCTCCCACACCCGAGCACAGAGGCTAACACCTGGCCCCAGACAGTCTCGTCACAAAGAAAGAAATTCTCTTAGATTCTGGTCATCGTGAAAGCACAGATTGCACTGATCATTTTCCAATGCCTTTAATACCTGGGTTCTTTGCTGTCAAAAGTACAGGCATGCCTCGTTTTTACTGCACTTCACAGATGTTGCTTTTTTTTTTTTTTTTCCACAAACCGAAGACAAGACCCTCTACCACCAAAAATCTTTACTGCAATACTACTCACTTTATTACAGCGGTCTGGAACTGAACCTGCAATACAGGTATGTCTGTAGCGAAGAGAGGATAAAGAGAGGTGGGGCGGCCATGAACAGGTTCCTAATTAGCCAGCTGGTGTTAAAAGATGGGGAAAACCATCGCTGTGCAGGGCCTGCCTCTGGGATGACTCTTCATAACACGTGACAGGCACTAGGTCTATACGATGTCGGCACATCCCTCGGCACCCTCTGCCTCCCCTCCCTCTTCCTCCAGCCAACTCTGAAAGCGTTACCATCACAGATGAGAAAACAGAGGATTAATGTTATATAATTGTCCAAAATTATTCAGTCAGTGGCAGAGTCACAGCGGGGACTCTGCTCTGTCACTAAAGTCATAACCAATCCCTGGGCTGCACCTCTTCAGGCCGTTTAAGATAATCGTTTCCCGTGCCCACAACACAGCTGTGGAGGACATGAACTTCATCTCCGTTCCTGCATCCATTCGGTATTTACCGGACATCTGCTATGTGGCAACATTCTGGGAGGTCCTGGGGTGATGCAAGGGAACAAGACACACGCAGCGTCCACCCTCGTGGAGCGCAGAGGCCAGAAAGGGAGACACGCGCGATCACATACGTTTTTTAAAAGTTATTTAAAAACAGTAAAACATCCAAATGGGACTCAACATAGGACTCACATCCTGGAGAAGACAGTGTTGGTAGGGGCTGAGTAACACGGACACTGAGAGCCCAAGTGAAAACGGCAACCACACCAAAGGAGACATCGTCTGGCTCAGCATTTCCCCAAGCGAACGTGTGTTAGTTCGTGAGCACTAATTTTATGAATGGCTTCTCTTGTGGTTTGGGAAGCATTTTAAACAAAGCATGAAACACATTTCTTAACGTGCAGAAATTAAGATCACAAATGTGCTCGTAACTTCTGAAAAATAATGTAGCCTTTCCCACTGGGATTTAACTCACCAACCACCTGCTACTCCCAACATCGGTTAGGGCTGGTGTGCCCTGGTGAAGTCGGTGGGAAACACCAGTAGCTAATGCTGCCACTCGTGAAACACCTGGAGTTGACACCTATCAGCCACAGACAGAAGGACAGGTCTATCCACCAGACTCAAGCGGCCAGAGTCTACGTCAGCATCGTCACCAATGTGACTGCTTCTGGTTGACATAATTGATAATGCTGCTTAGGAAACAGTTCGAGAAGGTAGTGACCATGGCTTGCTCTTCAATTCTGCCCTGAGCATCAGCATACCTTGTGGGCATGGAAGTTTTTTCTACTACGTTTGGAAATATGAATGTTATTCAGGAAGGTTAAATAATAACAACTAGAAAAGGAGCTCTTAAATTCTTTATTCAAACGAATTCTTTTTAAAGCATTTTTTTTCCATTTTGTTCATTGAAAAATACCTTCAGTCCATAATCTGCATATTACATGCATTCACTGATTGCTCCCTCCTAATCTGCTGCTGGGCGACAGTAGAGATTTAATTCCCTTCCCGCTTAAAGGAACATAATGGTTTTTCCAAAGGGAACTAAAAACAAACCCAAAAGATGGCTTCTAGGCATAATCTTAAGAGAAACTGATTAACCTAAAAGTCAGTTATGGCTAAAGTTTTATTAATGACAGTCTATCTATGCCACTCAAATAAAGTACACACCTGTAAAAGCACAAATTGGCAAAGATAAAAAAGCTGAATCAGGAGGATAAATTTTGAGATTTTTGCAGAGTTTGAGGTTGGGAGGGGAAAGCATTATCACACAAGACATTAATACAACACCATAATAGTTCAGGATCTGACATTCATTCCCTGTATACACTTAAACCAAATCATAGCTGCATAATTCAGACATAAGTTAAACATCTGGACCAAAAAAAAAAAAAAAAAACACTAACAACAAATTTAGAGAAGCATTCAAGGGTATTAAATACATGTACTGATTTCAGAGAACACTTGTTCACAAAATATTTGAACTAGTAAACTTGGTCACGGAAAAAAATCCACTTATTTATTATGTTCTTCCCTAACTTGGTTTGAAATCTTTCCAACATTTCAAAGTAGCTAAAATACATAGCAACCCACACAGAAGAAAGGAAGATGGCAGACTGCGCACATCTGCTTTAACCTAAGATCAAAACGCATCGTGCTCTGTCTTTCGAGCCGGGGTGACGACAAGCACGTAAGACGCAGATGGCTGAGACTTCTCAACACAGAGTCACTGAGCAGACCGACATCTAAACTATTTATTCAGCAAGTCTGGTCCTAATGGCACTTTCAGAGCCCGAATTTCTGTAAGACAAAGAGGAATGCTTTTAGGTGAGTAAAAAAATTAATTGGTCTTCGCTGATATCCCTCAGTGTATTAGTCATTCGGCCCAGCCCAGCACTCTCATAGGAAAGATGTTTTTATCAGAAAGTGCCATCAATTCATTCCACGCTTTCTTGTTTATACTAAATCTGACAGTCCAACTCCAGGCCAAAACTCTGCGTATGGGTTTTTTTTAAGGAACTTTTAGAAAGCACAATAAAAAATTCTCAGTGAAAGGGCCTAAAGTGCCATTAGTGAGTGGAATGGACATCTGCAGGGAGAGAGGGGGTAAGGCCACGTGTAGGTAAGCGCGAGCTAATGGCAACTCTCACACCTGAGCGTGACTGCTCTCTAAAAAGTTGGCGGGAGATGGGGGAGGAGAAAACAATTCACTGGGGGCAGGGGGGCGGTTCCTGCATGGAAAATGGCTTTTAACTGCAAGGTAAACAGAGATCAAAACTTCATCTCCACCCTGAGGTCCATTTTACGTTTCTGAAGCTGAAGTCCTTCAGGGAGTGAATGAAAAAGTGGCCATTATGTTCAGGTGTTTGTTTTTTGGTTGTTTTTTTTCTCCCTCTTTTCTAGCAAGGTAGCCTTAGGACCCCCCTCCCAAGCTTCCTGGCTTTGTTTTACACAGCAGAATCAGGCCAAGGTACTGACAAAGCTGAAACTGCTTCTGTCTATCCGATGGAGAGGAAGTGGCAATAAAGAGATCTTTATAAATGACATTTTAAAAACTGGCCATTTGGGTCACATGGTTGTTATGAGGATGAAAGTGAGACCCACCAAATGGAAGGACCTTGTCAGCAATGAAGGACTGCATAAACACCAAGTTTCTGTGACACGCCTCAGACACCTCTTTGCTCAGGGGGACAATGGGGGATAGTGACCTTCTGAGAAAAAGATTGCACAATTGTGATCACAATGTCTTTTGTTTGCCAAATTGGGTCCTCTGGGAAGATCAAACCAAATAACACACACTTAGAAAAAACTACAAGTATCAGTTAATACACAAACATGATATTCCTATTAATTTAGTTGCAGAAATCAGAATCAATTTGCTAACCATTGCTTAGGATGGATTAGAATAGAAATACAGACAGAGACCTAAATGATATGGCTCAGTTGGATGAACATCACCCCACCATGAAAGGTCGCCAGTTCGGTTCCCAGTTAGGGCACAGGCCTGAGTGTGGGCCAGGTCCCTGGTAGGAGGCGCACACATTGATGTTTCTCTCCTTCTCTCCCTCCCTTCTCTTCTAAAAATAAATAAATAAAATCTTTTTTTAAAAAAGAGGGCAATACAGTGAAGGGTATAGGTTAAAAAAGGACACAAAGTAACAAAAAGTACAGACTCTAAGTCAGAGAAGACATTTATTTATTACTATCCATGAATGACTTTGTACAATGGCTTAATTGTGGGTGTGCACAGAAACAGCCCTCCTCCCTCTCCATGCATATGTAAATTAACTCATCCATCAGTTAGGACCTTATTTTCAGAGTTATCCTGAATGCATTCATTCCCAAGGGTTTATTGGACAGCAGGTACTGAAAAAATTAACTCACTCTTTTGCCTTTGGTTTTCAGATATGACTTGAATTTCTTATCGGTTTTATGATTTCATGCCGTGATTCCCTCCCCAGCATCATCTTTCAGTTTGTGTGTTTTTACTCTCCCAGCCTGGCCTGGCTGACCCTCATGACCCTCCAGCGGGAGATGGCCTGCAAAACCCAGCAAGGCCCAATCCATCCTGAGAATCCCTCTTTGCTCCCAAAGCTTGTTTTCTCTCTCAGGAGACCTTAACCAAAGCGATCTGAGCCAAGTCCACACACATGTAAAATAACTCAACAAACCTACACGATCCCCCTACGACCTTCCCTCCCCCAAGTTCCCTGTTTAGCAGACACTTAAAAAAAAAAAAAAAAAAAAAAAAAAAAAAAAAAAGCCAGAACTAAAATGGCCCATGTAAAACTCCTGGGAATTTCTTCCAGGAATTCCTTAAAAGCCCTTGCCAGGGAGCCACAGCGGAGCTGAGGAATGAAAACAGTGGGGACCCACGGGGACCAGTGAGGGTAGAACTGGAAATGAAATGGCGATGGCTTGAGATACCACTTAGACAATCTCAAATATATGATAAAAACTTTGTCATTCTACCTCATTGAAAGCTATACCTTCTCTAAAATCCGCTACACTTCCCCAGCGTTGTCGAATGTCCAGGCCACCTGCAGGGATTACCATCTGTCCCTCTGAGGTCAGGATGATAGCACACAGTCTCACCTGTACAAGGACACATCTATGATGCTGTCTCACCTGCCTGGTCAAAAGAGGCAGGAAGAAAACGACCCCTGACAATCCTTGGGTCTAAAGTCTACGGCACCACCATTCTTTCAAACAGAATAGAGGCCAACTACTCCTCAACGGCCAAGTAAACCAGCCTCTCTTCTGTTCTCCGACCTGTCCTTGTGGATCTCAGCATCAGGACAGAGGGTAGCATAGGGTGGCTCATCCTGTCCAGGCTGAAGTCCATTCTTCCAAGCGGGAAAGAGTAGCTGGTCTGCACTAGGGAAGTGTCTCATCTGCTTAATTCCCTTCCCAGCCTCCCGCTGGCTAAATAACCCACTTCCGGGCCTGCTTCTGGGGAACCAACCCAGTCTCTAACCTTTCATCTCTCAATCTTCCCAGAACTATCCAAAAAAAACTCCAAAACCAACCCCCCCAAAAAAAAACCCCTTTGAGCTCATTTTCAGATGTGAGGCCATAACTCAAACTACTGCCTGAAAGTCTAAGCTGCTGTTTAAATGCAGATAAGAATCATCCCACTGCTCTTAATTGTCCTGATCTCCTGCCTACACATCAAACCATCACCTTCACTTTCAGAAATATTAAGTATGTGACCCATTATAAAAAATGGCTGTATACCGCTAGCTATTCTTTTGCATCTTTGTATTTTTCTCTTCTAGTGAGCTTTAAAAGGCCAATCCTTTTAAATAAAATGTGGCATAGCTATACAATGGAATATTATTTAGCAACAAAGAGGAATGAAGTACTGATACATGCTAGAATGTGGATGAACTTTAAAGACATTGATAAGTGCAAGAAGCCAATCATGCAAGATTATATATTGTTTGATTTCATTTATATGAAATGTCTAGAACAGGCTGATCTATGATGGCAGAAAGTAGTTGCTTAGGGCTGGGGGTGGGTGGTGAAATGTGGTCGGATGGCTAAGGGGCACAAGGTTTCTTTTGGGGGGTAATGAAAATGTTCCAAAATTAATTGTGCTGATGGTTACAAAACTCTGACTATAATAAAAGCCATTGAGTTGTATACTTAAAATGAGTAAATTATATGGGGTGTGAATTATATCACAATACAGTTGTTAAAAGAGAAAATGTTCCCTTTCATTTCAGACCAAAGCCCAAACTTACGAAAACTGACTAATCACGTTCTGTATGTTAAAACATGGCTACAAACGCTTCTGCTCTTTAGCTAAAAGTAACACCTGCAGACTATTTTAAAATCTCCATCAAAGATAATAATGAGCCAACAATGGATACTTCTAAGCATAACTCAAAAGGCAGGAATTCTTTTCTCTGTGACATTTACCCCATTACACCATTGCAGAGAATGTTGCAAACAGGGAATCTGCAAAATACAGGTGGGGGTTTGGATGTTTGACTTCTCCTGTTGCTAGTGACACCTCTGGTGCAAGTTCCTGAGGCCCATGTACTATCTTCTACAGCAAGTTAATAAGTCCTTTGCTGAAGGGGCGGGGGGATGAAGCATAATGCATTTGTTAAATGAAAAAGATGTTTAAATTGTAATGATGAACTTTATTTTTTTAAATCGGGGAAAAATGCTGAAGTTGAAATCTTTATCACCCCTCCAGGAAGGAAATCAGGTCAATGGGACAGGATCTGCCCCTGTACAAAGGCTTGCTGGCAACACTCCCCGGTAGCCTGATCTCTTCTGAGGCCTTTGTTACAAAAGCTTCCGGAAACCCAGGACAGCATATGCTCCAGCCCATTGTCACAGGAGTGAGCAGGTCTCTGCACCACCCAGGGAACATCTGTCATTAGCTCTCTGAGCAAGAGGGAAAGCAGATGCTTGGAGCAAGCTACTGTGAACTCTGACATGGCAGGAAGACGGATACATTTCAGAAAAGAAGATCATTCCAGAAGACAGAAATACTTGCTGAATTCTCAAGGGTTGTTAGCTACTTGGTTACCCTCACTGAAAGGCTTAGAAATACTGGTAATTAATTCAAAATCAATACAAGAACCATTTGGAACATCCAACAGCAGCTGAAGACCGACTTGAACCTCTGAAACGAAGCCATTGCCAGCTTTCGAACTTCTAATACAATCCATGTGCTGAACTTACAAATGTAATGTTATAGTGTTAGAGGAGATTGCACAAGCCTGCTAGAAAGCCTTCATCAAGGAAACCCTTTGGGGACAATTTTTCCCTCAAAAATTCATGGCAATAATCACTACCATCGAATTATACACTGCACTGCAGACTGCAATAATTTAAGCTTAAATAACTCACTACAATGTATTGACACACACGCTTCAAAACAAATACCAAAGAAAAGACTGTTCAAAATGAGTTGTTTCTCAGTATTTTTAAGGTACCATATGTTATTCAAGCAAAGAGAAAGGAAGAAGGATGTTTGAATAGACAGATGGGTCTCCTGTCCGAGGGAGTCTTGCTTAAACTCCTGGGCTCTGATCAGGACCAGGGTGAGACAGGAGCCCAGGCGCACAATGTAAGGAGAAGCCAACTCTGGATGCAGCTCTTGTAACCACAAGTCTGCGCCTGCAGGGCCCTGAGTGCCTCTTTACACCCCTGCGCCCTACACATCCCCCTCGATAACTGGGGTCCTGGCCCCCTCTCTAGTCACCATCACAATGTTCTCTATGCCAAGGTGACACGGACCATGGCACAGAACAGCACATTAACCTCAGGGTAACCACGAAAAGCTTGGGAATCCTAAAAGCAACTTCTGAACATATAGAACCTCTCCTTCCTTCTCCAGATTTGGTGCCTGCTTAGAAAATGGTGCGGAAAACAACGGGTTAGCAATTTAACTGCTCTTCAATACTAAAAAAATAAACACGAGATGTCAACATTTAATGGCAACTTCTGAAAGTGCACAGCACAATCAGTTCACTTGTTGAAATCCTCCCTTGGAGATGTGTTGAGACGTAATGAACACATAACCCGCAGGCTATTCTCATTTTTGCTGTGCCTGGGACTCTCCATTAACCCCCTAAAGATGACTGGGTTCCAGACTGAACCAGCAGCAGGTGTTAGTGTTCAGAACTAGGATCGCCAGACTATGCCCCGTTTCTGACAGGACACTGTTCACAAATGATTCGCCTACAGCTGTAGCGGTCAAAAGCTACTTGGACTGTGTAAGTGGCCATCTGTGTTTCTAAAGAATACGCTTTAAGAGAACACTGTGTAGCAGATGCGTTTATTTAGAACACAGATTTTTTTCTGCAAACGTGCACACACAGCCTACCCTACCCCATAAACTGGTCCTCAAAGTGCGGCGTCTAGGTCAGCAGCGTAAGCAGCATTCGGGAGCAGAAATGCATATTATCAGAGCCCAGTTGAGATTTGCTGAAGCAAGCACTCTGGGGAGAGGCCTCCAGGGGGGATGATGATGCCTCTTCTAGTCTGACAGCCACCGCCCTACCAGTAGCAGGGAGCATTGGTTTTGCCACTGACGAGCTTTATCCTCTAGCAGGGGTGTCCAACCTTTCGGCATCTCTAGGCCACGTTGGAAGAAGAGGCATTGTCTTGGGCCACACATTAAATATACAAACATTAACGAAAACTGATGAGCCAAAATAAAGGTTTTAAGTAAATTTGCAATTTTGTGCTGGGCCACATTCATAGTCATCCTGAGCCGTAGCAAGAGCCTTGGCCTCACAGGGAAAACCCTATAATGGGGCTTCACCAATCGATCCGTTGGCGGGGCGGGGGGCGCAGCACAGAGTCCTGCGGGCTGGTTGCAAATACAGATACCTGGGCGCACCTCAGTGCAGCTGCACCATCAGGCTCGGGGTGGAGGCCCAGGATTCTCAGGCAGCAACTCTTCGAGTGACTCCAGTGTGTGGTCAGCACTGGGAACCACTGAAGGCCCCTGCAGCCCAAAATCGTGTATCAGAAGTAACTGGGGACGCGGGCCTGCAGGCCAGGGTCAGCAAACTTTTTCTGCAAAGGGCCAGACAGCAAACCCTCTAGGCTGCTCCACTCAGTGCCGCAGGAGCAGCCTTAGATGACAAGTCAGTGAGTGGGCATGGCTGCGTGCCAACACAACTTCACTAAACCTGAATTTCTTATCATTTTCGTCTCATAAAATATTATTCTTTCGATTTTTTCCAAACATTTAAAAATGTAAAACCATTCTGAGCTCCCAGTCAGGACAAACACAGGCAGCAGGCGCGAGCCAGGGCCGCCACTGTTTGTCTGAGTTAAACACTGGCGTCATCACAGGCACTTTCTTGAGTTCAGGAATGCTCTGCTCCTGACACATGTGATTCCTATACATGCAGCTGCCTTCCAAGCAGCTGGATGTTACGTTTTTTAAAAAAACGAGGTTTAATTTGCATACAGCAAAGTATACAGCTTGACGAGCCGCACGGAAACAAAATGCTGGGCGTTTCCTTGACCTTGGAGAGTTCACTGGCATTCTCTTCCCAGTCCGCATTCCTCAGAAGTAAGCAGTTAGCATGATTCCTTGGATGTTTGTCACTTTTAAAATGGCAGTACAATCGGAGAGTTTGAAATAGAAGCCCGAAGTCCATGCTTTCAAGGCAGTTCTAAGCAGCACAGCTCCTCAAGCGGAAGTCACCAACAGGCACCTACTAGGCATAAGCCCTACGTTCTCCCCAGTGTTGGGCAGCCACTTGGAAGGGTCTCACCCCTTCTTTACCCTGCACCTCATCCAGCCCACATGGGGTCTTCCAGAGGGCAGGTGCGTCGCCGGGGGACTGGAGATGTCAAACACCAGAAAGGCCAGCCCCCTCCCCAGAGCCCTTGGCCTTACAGGGCACGGAGCAGCCCAGTTTGACATAAAGAGCAAGTGAAAGGGGTGAGAAGAGAAAGGAGGAAGAGTCCCGATTTATCTCGGGTCAAAATGCCCACTGTGTCCATGGTTTTCCAATTTCAGTGTGAACAGTGTCACCTGGGAACTTCGTTAAACGGCAGATCCCAGGCGAAGTTCACCAGCAGTGCACTGCGGCAGATCTGGGGTGGGCTGAGGAGCCCACACGTCCCACAAGGGCCTCCGTGATGGTCCCGCATAGAGAAACACTGTGCTAGGGTTTGGGACGTTTAAATTAAGATGTGAGAAGGTGAGTAGGATTAGAGGTGGAGTTGGGAAGATGAGAGCAGGTACAATTCCCTAAAGAGAAAGATGGACAGAGACACCTGTGGTCACAAAAAAATGTGCACCCAGGAGACATTTCACAGAACCAGGTAAGAAAAGACGCCCAGAGAAGGGACTGCATGGGGAAAACCAAGGCCCAGAAACCCCGGTATCATTAGTGCTTTCTAAGTCCAGTATATCAAGTTGTGCTTTTCCAACCACTTTTAAGGTAATAGTTTGCTATGAGGCTCATTTTGTCTATGAAACGCTTCTGAGCTTGGCTGCTCCCTAAAGGGCACCCAGGAAGCTTTTTAAAAACACACTCTGGCCTGAGTCCCAGATGAGATTCAGATTTCGTTGTTTTGGGGCAGGGCCAAGGCTCCTGGTAGACACTTTCCAGTGAGGTGTAGTGTGTGGCCAGGTTGACAACAACACCATCAGAAGCAGCAAAGCAAGGCTTCGACATATGATGTTGAAACATTAAAAAAAATGTGATTTATGCTGACTTTTGTATTCCCCTAGAGCAATAAACAAAGGGAAAAAAGCCACCACAAAGGAAGAGGAAGGTGAGAAGGTGACATGAAAACCCACCAATCTTATGGCGTAACTTCCAGAGAAAGCACAAATGTCACGATAAGAAGGGAGCTGAGGACACTAAGTCCCTGGGGCCTACAGAGAGAAAAGAAAAGAACCCCTATGGGGAGGAACAGGGCGTGAGAAGTGACATGGTCAACCTCCACCACCAGTCTCACCTTGTCCCACTCCATATTCTCCTTAAAAGGAAGGTGACAGAGTGGAAAGAGGATCCAGCTCCGGCACGCGTCACTGAACAAGTGTGGATGCTGGTACATGTCGTTTTGCCAAAGCTCCGTGTCCATTATCATTAAAACACAGCCAGTCCTGCCTTCCTCATAGGGCATGTGCGAGGATTAACTAGGACAAACGGATGCAATGCGCCAGCCTGGTGCCAGGTAAGGAGATGTCACCCCGCAAATGTCATCCTCTTCCCTCGACCCATCCTGAATGCCAACTCTGATGAGAAAGACATGGCTCAGAAGTGGGGTGCTCCCCCTTTTCATCAGCATTCATCTCTCGAGGAGGCAATCATGGGAAAAATGCAACTCCCTAGTCCCCACACGTGGCACCCGAGGCTGGAACTCTGAGCGCATGTTCAAAGTTGGAATCAGGCAACAGGGGCTTCTGCAACATCCTGCACCGCAGGCACCTACGTCAGTCTCTGCAGATGGACTGGGTACACCACCCCCACCTACACCACTGGGTCTTTGGGAAAAGTGGTCACAAACAAATTCATGAAATGGAACGCAAATTGGTCACAAACTGACAGCTGCCTGAATTTGTTTTAACAAATGGTCTCTGCTCTTTCTGCCGAAATCACACCCAGCATTAAGTGGTGCCATGTCTGATTCCCATGGATAATTTCTAAATTTTTCTTGTTTCCAAACATGGTCTTCACACACATTTTCCAAAAAATGATACTTATAATAAAGGCACAGTATTTGAGCCTCCAAAAAAAAAATCAAATTTTGATTTAACCTGAGCCTAGCACTTAGTGTTTTCAGTACTCATGGGTACCAAAACCGCAAGATAGTTTCCTGCTTACCTTCAGGTATGAACAATTACTAACTGCGAATGAAAAGTAACAGTGGGGTCCTACAGCACAAACATCAATTTTCTCTTCATGCCTGGATCCTACCTAGCATTGCAGGACCAGGATTCTCAGCAGTTGGAGGAAGGGTCTGCATACACCACTGGCTTACACAGGCACAAGTCAGCTAAGCTCTCCAGAAGCAAAGCCTGGGCATCCAGAAGTCAACCAAAGACAGGAGGTATAGGTAGGTCAGAGGGAACCTTGAGTCCAAAGAAATGGACTAAGCCTAAGGATTGGGAAGAGGCTTGGTCAATAGATTCAGAAAGAAGAGGCCAAAGTCAAGAGGTATCCACAACAAAGAAAGTCAACAAGTTGGCCCAAAGGAGAACAGGACATCACAGACGGTTGTGAACCATGACAGAGGCCATTTGCTCTCTCCTGCAAAAATATTTAATATGTAGATGTTCAGCTCCACCCTCGCTGGAGCCAGTAAATACTGCTAATACTGCTCCAATCCTCTCCCCATTCAGCCACCCACCCGGTGCAAGGGCCAGGCAGGGAGGGGCCCCACTGTTCAGTCAAGGGGGCTGCCTTGGGCTGGAAGGCAAAATCCACGTCTAAAAGAAAGGGTCAGAAATACACTGTGTTCCTAATCCACTTAAGCTGGCTGCAATCACAAAAACAGAGAGACAGACCCCAGAAACCAGGGGTAGGCCTCTTGAGGTCTTGCCTATGCATTTTTCAGAGGAGCTGAGATGACAGCAGGCAGCAGGACGCAAATGGCATGCACCCTCGTAGGCTAAGGTCCACAACGCAAGACAGAGCCCGCATGCCTCAGAACACCAACATTTCCTAATGTGCTTGTCACTGTAAATTGCTTCTTGCTTCAGTGTAGATGGAATAACAATCTCAAGTTTCAAAATGCCAAACTTTGGGAAAATAGTCTGAACCAAACTCAATATCTACCCACTTCCCTTCAAAACAATGAAAATGCAATTCATATACTTTTGAAGTTTATCAAGTGAAACAATTCCTTTGAGAACTCTCGTTGACTTTGGTGCCCTTTATTTCACTCTGGTCCTACAGTCTGAGCACGGTTTATATACACTGCCAGGACAGGAATAGCACAGTGAAACTCCCACCATGACCCTCGTGACATGTGTCTTTTTCTCCTGTCACTTGTGGTCCTTTCAGACTTGTCGTTCCTTTATTAAGTTCTTCTATAACGGCCTTAGCAGAGCACACAGCATTCTAATGACCAGTCTGGGTTTGTACTTACTGAGTGCCCCTCCTAGCCAGGCTTGGCTCCTGGGTGCTAAGGACGTAACAGTGAGAGGGCCCCCATTCTCAGAGAGTGTGGTGAGGACAGAGAAAGCAAACCAAGCAAGCACAGATGACAGAATGTCAAGGTGGCAGCTCTCTGGGATGGGGAGGCTGAGAAGGCCTCTTGAGGAGGTCTCCATAGGGTATTTGTCCCTGAGTGAAGGTGGGAAGAGCCAGGCTCATCTCTGCAAGAACTAGGTTCCCAAAAGGGGGAAAGACAAGTTCCCAAGCTGCCTGAGCGACAATCTCTTCCCAGGTTTCGGTAAGTGAGCATTCCACACAGAGCTTTGATTTGCAAAAACCCAGATGTTTTTTCTGGAGTTAAGTGCACTAATAAACAATCAGACTATGGTCCCAGAGTGAAAATTAATGGACACACTTGAATTCCTATCTTTGAGCCATATGATGCCAAATCAAATTCTTGGAAGAGGCCTGGAGAGTCAATCACACGGCCTTCAGAGCACAAAAAAAATTTTTTTTTCCACACAAAACCAAGTAAGTTGGACCGAATTTTACTGAATTTTACTTGATCTTCAAAGCAAGACCGAAAGCCCCAACAGTGGCATTCAGTCTCTGGAGTACAGACTTCTGATGCTAAGAAACTCCATGAGCTGGTGTTTCCTGTCCATCTCAGGGACGGGTATTTCCAGGATGAAATAGCAGCTTGTGGGAAAAGAACAGAGAATTCAGAAGCCTGCCAGCTCGATGCCGTCCCGCTAATACAGCCTCACACTGTTTTGATTGAAATGAATTCCAAGAGTAACAGATGGACCATACTGAAGTTTCAACAAAAAAGAGCCAAGAGCATCTGATTGTTAAAAACGGACATTTGTCACCATCGTGCCCCTCTTCCCCCTTAATTTCTGAATGACTGGGCCATCACCTTCCTTTTGGGAAGGGCCCTCTGTCCCCCCAGGGGGGGCAGTACCTTCCACCCCATGTGTACATCACACAGCCAGCGCCAAACACTCAGAGCTGGCGGTCAGCCGTCTGGGTCCCCATCCGATTCTCCCTCCTAGGAATCTGGAGCTAGGTCTAAAGCACTTTTTTTCCGGATGCTTGTCTATTCCTCAAGAAAACCAACACACCAGAATTTCTGATGTGCTTTTATTTCTAAAATCAGCACAAGAAAAGGCATCTGAGAGGAAAATAGCCTAAAATAAATTGTATAGGGAATTAGTACTAAAAGGTTGTAGAGTTTCTGTGTAGAGTTTAGGGTGACGAAAAAGTTTTGAAAATGGGTAATGGTGATGCTTATACACCTTGCAAATGTAATTAATGCCACTGAACTAGATACGTAAAACAGTTAAAATAGTCAATGTTATATAATTTATATGTATCACAATAAGCACAAACACACAACCATGACAACAGCAGAAAACCCAAACTCCAGGTCAGAAAAATACGTTACGTATTCATTCATTCATCTTTCAGCTCCCGTTGGGACACTGGGCCCGGAGACCATCACGGCCACTCTCTCAGACAGCCATCAGAATGGAAAACCAGGAAGGGAACGCAGCGTCACAGGTGTTAGACAGACAGACACAACAACAGAATTAAAGATGGCATCGGACTCCAAAAACCAGGCTCTATATTGTTTTAGGGATATACGCTGCCCCTCAACTCGCCTGCAAAAACATTACTTTCTGAGTTAAACTTTACATCATCCCAAACATTCTATCTTTAAACATAAACATATGGATAAGCTAAAATACAAAGTTAAAAAAGGACTATTGACATGTTCTTAGGCGGGACCACATGACACTGCCAACACTCAACGCTCTCATCCTACAGAGATGGCAATTTCATGCGGTTCAACCAGGCCCCGCAGGTTAATTTGGTTGGAAGCAGCAACCGCAATATATGGGACACCTGCGACTTGAGAGACCACAGGAGCCAAAAGACAAATAATCCAGGTTTCTTTCCTTTTCAGAAAAAATGGGTAAGATTTCTCCCAAATGCGTGCATTAATATGAAAATGCTTTCCTTCACAAAGAGAAAAGGAGAGTTAAAAGTTTGAGAAGGGGATAAAAATATACTTAAAAAAGCAAAAGCAAAAGCAAAGGGAGACTGGGTGAAAGAAAGAGGTCAGGGGTTAAGGGGAAGTACAGGTTGGTAGTTAGAGAACAGCCACAGGGAAGTAACGAAAGCGCAGGAACTACAGTCAACAGCATTGTAATAACGGTGTGGGGGGTGCCAGCCGGGGTGCTGGAAATACCAAGCAGATATGTATGTGAAGTATGACTGTCTAACCACTAAGAGGCACACCCAAAACCAATACAGAATAAAATTGAGGGGAAAAAAA
Organism: Anoura caudifer; assembly: GCA_004027475.1. Taxonomy (NCBI): domain Eukaryota; kingdom Metazoa; phylum Chordata; class Mammalia; order Chiroptera; family Phyllostomidae; genus Anoura; species Anoura caudifer. The sequence continues at coordinate 197,788 of PVKU01001163.1, forward strand.
CAAGAGAATTATGTCCAGGATAGTTGACTAGAAAGAATCTGTCTTGTTGTCCCAGAGTTTGGAATTTAGCCTTGAGAGTCCAAGAATCCTAATGGATTCTTGGAACCCTTTCATCTCTGATATGGTCCTCCATACTCCTCCTCCTCCATCTTCATCCCTTTCGGTGTCTGCCCTCCAACACCATTCATAGCCCGGAGACTCCTTCCTGGGCTGTAAGCTGCCCCGGGGGCCCCAGGTGGTTCCCTCCTGCTGGCCCCTCACCTGAGGGCAGGAGCAACTGCTGCTCACAGGCCATGGGCTCCTGCAGAAGGAGGGGATGGGAGAGACCGCTTTCCCCAGGCAGCTGCCTCTGCCAACAGCTGGCTCTGCCTGTGACGCCTGGAATGCAGCTCCCTGGCTGCTGAAAAGCGTGGGCATTGCTGGGCCCGCGGGGCCAGTTTGCGCAGTCAGCTTCCTTCCAGATGCAATGTTTCACTTGGCTAGGATACCTGGGATCCACCGCTTCCCTTCAGCAGTCAGTTCTGACTTGTTCCTGGCTATGGCTGAGATCACGGAGTTTGAGTTGTCCAATTCCTGACAATCTGTGGGTCCCGGTGTCATGTGGACCTCTACAGTGGGAGACAGACAGCCGTGCTGGGTGGTCCCCAGCACTCAACAGGCCAGGGAGATTTCTCCAGGAAGCAGAGTGGACACACGTGGTGTGTAGAGGGAGGGTGTGGAGAGGTCAAAAGGCTGCCCACATCCGCACAGCATTCACGGGACACAAAAAGGAACCAATGGGGGCAAAAAGGAGCAGGGGTGGGAGGAGGGAAGGTAAAAGAAAAGCAACAGGCCAGGGCAGAAAGTGTGTGCAAATGAACAATAACAACAACAAAAAAGTGATGGAAAGTCACTATACTAACCCATTATCAAGTTTCACAAAATTGGGTCCATCTTACATTGATTCCAACAAGTCAAAACCAGAAGGTCAAATTGAAAAGGTCAGAGTCAGCTTTCAGTGGGAGATGTGATTATAAATAATTAGGACTGTATTTCCCACATGGCCTGGGGAAATCTTCCTTGGGGGGTGACTTCAAAGTGCCAGGCAATCTAATAGCCTTTCCATGGATTAACAGAATGAGAAGAATAACTTTGAAAACAAAGTCTAATTATGCTTGTTGCAAACAAAAAAGCCAAGGGCATGGAGGAGGGCCTCTACTCGCTGATTGGGGTGATTAAATCTCCTGCCAGTAAAATATTTCAGAAGACCTCATACAGAGACACTGCACAAAGGGAACCCACCAAAAATCACTGCATGCAGTTAATTGTCTGAAGTTTATGGGCTGAGTGAAATAACGACCCTTTAAAACACAATTAGGTAAACTGATAAGTCTCTAAGCTATTTCAGAGTGATCAAATTAGTCTCTTCTCAGAAAAGATAATAGTTCACTCTCAAAGTGAGAAATCTAATTTAGAACTTATGACTCAGGTCTACAATGTGCCCAAAGGTGCTAGAGTGACCGCCTATGCGCCTCGAGAATGTTCCGGAAAAGACACTCTCAGGTAAGAAAGGGTCAGATTGGAAGACGGTACTGGACACAGAACTGTGGTGCCTTTTAATGCGGATCTTCTAAGTCTCCGTCCAAAGCTTGTTATCTAAGATACAGGCGAGTGATTTCCCGGTTTCGGGAAATGTGCTGATCTGCCCATTTGTGACGTCCTCCTGAGGCCACAACTATGCAGATTTCTCAGCCAAGTGTGTTAGCCTGTCACTTGCACATTTCTTTTTCTGTCTGCAAATACTTTCCCGTGAGCGTAACGTAAATTACGAGTCCAAGAGGACTATTTCAGTCCTCCATATTTCTAGGACCAACCTACAGTAACTAGAATTTTCACGTAGAACGGAATTTTAAACGAACTTTAAAACTATCTCCCTGACCAAAAAAAAAAAAAAAAAAAAAGAACAGCTTGAGTAAATGCAAAATTCTCAGAGACTGAATGAAATGAGAAAACACACCCTGACAAAAACAAGCGCGGGGCGGGGGGAGTGGGGTGGAAACGGGAGGGAAGTGGGGAGGGCTGGGGCGGTGGGCTGGGATGGGAGTAGAAGGCAGAAAACTGTACTTGAACAATTAAAATTAAAAAATGAAGATTATTGTGGGAATTAAACAAGAAAATAAAAAGTGTCTAATGAGTGCCATAAAAAAAGGAAAAGAAAAGAAAACACACCCTTTTGTGCTGTCACCAAAAGTCACCGCACCATGATCTCCCAGCATCTCTGAAGCTCCTGCCTAGGATTTCAGTTACACAAGCCTCTGCTTGGTCTTAACACAAAATAGGATTTTATTTTATTTATTTACTTTTAGTATTTATTAATTTGAGAGAGAAACACCAATCGGTTGCCTCCCCTGCGTACCCTGACCAAGCAAGAATGGAACCCAAAACCTTGGTATGTGACCTGACCGGGAATCAAACCCACACCTTTTGGTGCACAGGATGATGATGCTCCAGCAGAGCCTCACCCACCAGGCTACACAGGGCTTTTAGAACTGCTTTTTAATCCACCTGAGAATTATTACACTGCAGTCAGCACCACCCTGGCCACGCTCAAGGTAGAACGGTTGTTGGGAAGAAGGGCACCAAGAAAAGAGCCTTGAAAGACCAAAGAAAAATCTCCAGCTTTCTGTAAAGCCCTCCACCTTGTCTTTGTTCTTGTTTCTTGTAAGGACAGTCCTGGTGAGGGATGTGGGAGGTTTGAGAGTACTTCCCCCACCTGCACTGTAGGCACCCATGACCCTGAGGTGCCTTTCGGGAGTGTCTTCTAAATCCTCATGACTCAAACGGGGCCCAAGAACCACCAGCAGCAGCATCAACATCTCTGGGGGGCCTGTGAGAAAGGCAAGACCCCAGGCCAAACCCCAGACTTGCCAATCAGAACTGGCATCTGAGCAAGACCCCCATGTGATTTGTGGACAGTAAGGTTTGAGACCTCTAAACCAAAGGGTTTCAGAGAAGTTATATTTTGGCAACATAAAAATTTCACCAAAACTGTTTTTAAAGATGCAGAAAAATGCCCATTTGACAGGTTTTACCAGTGACCGTCTGATCTCGAACACAAATATCTTTTGTCGGTGTGGTAAAATATACATATGAAGAATATATAATTCACCATCTTACCCATTTTTTAAAAGATTTCAGTTATGTATTTTTAGAGAGAGGGGAAAGGAAAGAGAGAAACATCAATGTGTGGTTGCCTCTCACACGCCCCCTGCTGGGGACCTGGCCTGGGGCCCATTTTTAAGTGCACCATTCACTGGCATGAAGTCCATTCACATTGTTCCGCAACCTTCCCTACCATCCATCTCCACAACTTTCTCATCTTCTAAAACTGAAATTCTGTACCCATTAGACAACAAATCCCCATTCCTCTCTGCCCCCAGAAACACTGATTTTTAAATGCTTTAATAATATACCAGATTGGGTTGCAATTAGCCAATACCTTGAAAAGTTACCATACACGGGCTTGTCTAGGACAAGGCCATGCTCTGAGTCTTTGACCCTGATTCCTTCAAGAATTTATTCTGGGACAGTTAAAAGGCAGACATTCCTGTCCTGGGCACCAGGACCAGATCATGAATTTTTCCTGATCTTCGGTGACCTCGACCCTGTGCTCCACAGTGAACTTGTGACATAGGAGGAAAATGAGGTCAGGGGAGAAAGAAACTAGAGTCATTTGGCCACTGCTGGTGTCTGATCCTAGTCTGAGCCCAATTCTTTCAATTTCACCTCTTTTCTCAGGGTGTCCAACCTTTTGGTGACTTTGGGCCACACTGGAAGAAAAAGAGTTGTTTTGGGCCACACATTAAATATACAAACACTAACAAAAGCAAAAAACTCTCATAATGTTTTAAGTAAATTTACAGTTTCGTGTAGGGCCACAGGTTGGACACCCCTGCAGCCTTGCAGTTCCTACACACATCACCCAGAGAATTACACTTTAGTTAGACTTGGGAATGACTGGGCGAACAACATAAAGACCAAGTACTTGAAGACCAGTGGAAGATTAGAAGTCCCCGTTGAGATTTGTTTTCATGTTTGAGTACGCGTTACTCTGGTTTCATTTTTTCTAAACCCACAACCCATAAACACTGTCAAGAGTCAACAGACCTGCTGCCCTGACCATCCCCTTCCACTGCCCCAGCCTCGCCGAGAGCCGCCCATCGACCGGGGCTGGCAGTGTCTTCACTTGGCACAGACTGTCATAGGCATGCATGGCGCTGAAATGCTGCTGAAGGTGCCGTATCACAAACCTCTGCCAAGCAAAGCGTGGATCGAAACAGAAAGTATCTTAGAACATTAGACTATTAAGCAAAATAAGCCAGTCACAAAAAAATGGCAAATACTGTACGATTCCACTCTTATGAAGTATGTGAAATAGTCAAACTCACAGAGACAGCAGGTAGAAAGGGGGTTAACAAGGCCTGGGGGAGCGGAAATGGGGAATGAGCGTTCGAGGGGTACGGAGTCCAGTATTACAAGATGCAGGTCTAGAGCTCTGTTGCAGAACAATGCGAATCTCCTTAGCACTACTGAACGGCACACCTAAAGTGCTTAAGATGATAAATTTAATGTTATAGAGGTTTTTTTAACCACTTTTTTTTTTCAAAAAAGGAAAAAAGTTAAAAAAAAAAAACCTTTGGGATTAAAAGATAAGTCAACAACAACCACAAAATGGAATTTGTAATTCCATTACAAATCCATTTTACAATACTTTTAGGAATAGTTATGTCAAATCAGGTACACTAAGTCCTGTTTCCTTTTTTATATCATCTTGAGGAGTATGCACAGGGCCTGAAAGGGACCGAACTCGTGGGGATAGTGAGAAGGGAACACAGGAAGAGTCAAGGCAAGACCAAAAAAGGCTGACCAGCTCTGTCTGCATGGGAACTTAAAACAGTAGCGCAGGGCCTGACCCGTAAGCTCAGCAGAAGTCACATAGTCAGCCCTGCGTTCACAGGTCGTAGGGCGCTGCCTGAGAACCTGATGGGCATCAGTGCAGAGCCCACACAGGGGAGGCTGTCAGACCCGTGAGCTCTTCGTCCCCTCCTCCCTAACACCCTGCCCCCAATCTGTACCTACAAAACACGGCTGTATCTTCACCCCCAGATACATACTAAAGAGCCATTCAAGACTTGGATGAAAAAGAAACTGAGGAATTGCAAAATAGCCTGGTGAATCACTCCTTGTTAAGCCAAGGAATGAAAAGGGCACCCACCAAGGGGACCATCCGGGCCAAGAGGTTGTGAGAATCCAGTAGCCTGTCTGCCTCAAACTACACAACACTGACCCTGCAGCGCCTGTCCTCTGCACAACTCACAAATGGGAGTCAGAAACCGTCAGTTTTAAATACTGGTATATGACATCCTTCTGTTTCTTTAGGCTTTGAATTTCAATACGTGCCTCCGAAGGAGAGAACCATTTGTAATATTAAACTCAGTTTCCTCAATAAAATGGAGAAACTGGGCTCCTTTCACAATCAGCCACATATAGTTGCTCCTTGGACAGCGTGTTGGGGGCACCAACCCCCTGCACCGTCAAATCTGCATTTAACTTCCGACTCCCCCCAGACTTTCCTGACAGCCTTCTGTTGACTGGAAGCCTTACCGACAGCATAAATAGGCCACTAAGGCATATTTTATATGTTTATATGCATTATATACTGTGTTCTTACAATAAAGTAAGCTAGAGAAAAATGTTATTAAATCATAAGAGAAAGTTCATTTAAAATATTTATGGAAAAAAATGCACGTGTAAGGGGATCCATGCAGTTCAAACCCATGTTGTTCAAGGGTCAACGGTACCATCAACGAGCCAGCTTCTGGATTAACATGACATTTCTGTTTCCAGTGATACGGCTTTCCATTTGTTTTACACTAAAAAATGGAGAACCAGAAGCAGCGGAACTCCCGCAGATAGAAGGCACCTCTCCAGGTGCTTAATTGGGTGGACAAGGAAGCTCAGGTGGAGGGTTTGGTCAGCCTGATTGCTACAGGGATCAGGACACCACCGCACTACACCCTCACTGGCAAGCCAGTATTTCCAACATGCTACGCAGGTTTTAGAATTTTAAGGGCAAGTGGTAATGAAGCCAATTAGCAAGTATCAATACATTCAGACTTTTCCTCAAGCTGCTTGCATTCTGAGCTTGTGATTCCTGGACAAGTCCCCCAGGAAGGAGACGGGCCAAGTAGAGTGCTCTTCTGTCCCGTGCTGGCTGGAGCACTTTCGGTGCTCCACTCGGGGGCATGCCATCGTTCTCTCACACAGTCGAGGTGAGCACTGCACATTCCTTTTGGAATTTTGTTTTGCCCCTTAGAAAAAATGTTTAAGGTTTGGGGAGTGGGGGAGTGAGCACACACGCCCTCATGTAAGACTCTCTAAGGAAGGGGAACACAGACGTCACAAAGCCAACAGGACTCATACTCACCTGCCCATAGTCGGTCCGGAACACGACAACGCCCTCAGCACAGGAGTTTACAGTACTCGGAAAATGCTGGCCATTTTCTCTCAGCCAGACCCGTGTTCCCTGTGAACAGAGCAAACAGGATTGAACGGTGAGTTTGGATTGCATTTTGTGGCAACACACCACCTTCAAGATTACTAGGACTACCACATTCCTTTAAAAGAAAAACGTTTTCAAAACCCAAATGTTCTTCTCAAGCAAAGAATGACTCTTCAGAAGGCATCATCCAGTCTTTACTATAGAAAAGTGTGACAGAGAGTCACTGGATAGAGAGCAAAGAAGGGACTAAGAAAATTATAGTACATATGTTACTGAGTGCAACTGACAGAGAAATTATCTCATTTCATTCACAAACACCCGTTGTGGCAGGTACTATTACCACACCCATTTTACAGATGAAGAAATAGAGGCCTAACAGTAAAGTAACTGCCAAGCATCACAAGACTGAACTCAATCAGGCACATGGGTTCCAGAAACCACAAACTTGCTTAGGTTACTACTCTGCTCCACCCCAAGTTGATAATTCTTCGGGACCTGGGGGCTCCCATTTCCCAGGTCCAAGCCCAACACATTTGCCCACGTGGACCTGGGAGGGCATCACTGACTTCCTACTTGTAGCAAATCTATGTGTTAACTGGACTCTCCAAGAGAGGAACTAACATTTTAGCAAATATTAGAACCCAATCCACTGGTATGCATTTTGGTAGGATTCTACCAGACACCTAATGCACTCCAAAATCTGGGGCTGTAACCCAAACAATAACAGCTTCCAGATCCCACTGTTTTAACTGAGGGCATTTTGGGTGGCACTGATTTCATTTCCACTTTTTATTTCCCTGCCGGACAAATGAAATGATAAGCATATTTTTAGCTTTCAAAGCTGAATATCCTCTTCCTTTGATTTCACCATATAAAAACTATTTACTTCCAAGGATGAGTGATAAAAAAATGTTTGAAGAAATTATCGGTTATTCACTTGCCATTCCAATTATAAAGAATTATCTTTATGATAGATGATGTACGCCCACATGATGGACAGATTCAGTATCTCATTAAATTAATTCTACAATTGTATTAACACCAACAAAAATGAAACTGGAAATAATATATCCAAATTATTACCTGAAGTAGCACTTAAACTGAATAACTTTTTATAGAATTTTCAACCTCATTTTATTGGCCTCCTTTTTACTTTGATTTGAAATATTAAATGAAATATTTACAATACACTGGTTATGATATGTTCAACTTCTAGGTTAAGGGGTTACTACTTCACTATTAACAGAGACCTGGCAGGAAATAAGTAAAACAGAAGTAAACTCATCTTTTTATGGTACTTTTGCAAAAACAGTAGCTTCTGGCGCTGGAGGGCCCAGAGGTAGGTGTCCCAGTCACATGCTTTTTAAAAGCCTCAATGACACTCTTGGCTGACACTAATGCTCAGTGGGACAGGAATCTCCTCCTCTGACAGGAAACCAAAGCTCAGAGCCTGGGTCCTCACCTGTGGTAACACAGTTAGTGACCAAGCCAGGTCTCAAACCTCTCCAACCCCTGCTCCACGCTCTTTCCACACACCACACCAACTCTGTAATTCATAAATAAATCAAGTGCACTAACAGGTCAGTTAACAATTAAAATATAACACAGAGGTCCCTTTAAGTGGCCAGCTGTCACATACAACCATTTGCTGCTCTCTCTCACCTTCCTAGGAGGAAAAATTTAAGAAAATATAAAAATCCAAATTAAGTTACTCCCTCCATGCCATCTTTGACCCTGTTCAAAATATTCCAGCCAGAACACAAGCTATGAGCTGTTACACCGTTACTCAGGATGGCCAGTTAAGTTACCTTAGTTCGATGAAAGCATCCGGAGCCAGCTAGCTAGACCCAGAGTCTGTGGAAGGAGGGGAACCCAGAGGCAGGGTCCGCATGTGCGTGAGATTCTACAAGCACTTCCAAGAAGATCAAAGTGACCGAGGCCTCAGGTTGAAAGGGCGCGCACGGCTTGTGTTCCCTGTAATTCACTCACATGACTGACTCCCTGTGTGAGTTCTGCAACTCTCCTAGCAACCCCCATTTTACCCCAATTCAAGGCCCTCCTGAGAGTACCCCATTTCTCATTATTATGGGAATTTTAAGTTGTTAACCCATCCTTCTTTTACCACCCCCTCCAAAGAGAGGTTGAAATCCTGCATGATTAAGGTGGAAAAGAACATCAGAAATGAATAAGAAGTGTTTCTCTACAAATCCTGAAGTCTGCTCATTTCAAGAACACACATAACAGCAACAGCGGTGAGCGCCCATTTCCACGAGAGCGGGTACCTCTGACGCCCACTTCAGGCTGAGATGCCGAAAACACCCAGAACAGTGAGGACCAACTATCTGTCAGTCCTGATTCTTTATTAGCAAACAGCTGCTTCCAAAAAGAACATTTACTTCAGGCCTCCTCTAAGACTGCTCTCTCAAATATCATTCCATACCAAACCACACTATTAGTAATGCTTGAGAAAGACTTCCAAGGGCCTCAGCTACTTTTTTAATCTTCTTTTTAATGCACACATTGGAGACTGCAGCATTTGAAAGCTTTGGAACACCTACACCCACGCAGACACACACATGCATGTGCACACAGCCACATTCAAACAGAAATGTTCAAAGTTGCGTAACGTGAGGGCTTTTGTCATGAAATAATTCAGTGGACCTCCGTCCCAGAATCCTGAGTCCAAAGCACTGTTTCCTGTGATCACCACCTGGGTCACTTCAGTCAAAAAGGACTTCATATGCACATTTCCCAATTATTAAAATTATCTATTTAGTAAGGATAAATTAAGATTTTAGTAGAAAACAGTACTGAATTAATATGAATTATCACCAGGATTAATATAAACCTCGAGACTCAAAGAAGCTATAAGGCATGCAGCTTCTTTTACCAGAGTTTTGTTGCGTTTCTTTTTATCTTTTCATTTGAAAGTGCGACAAGGCCCTTTGTTGACATAGTCATATATGATCGAACCCACAGTTCAACTTCCTTAGTCCAAAGGTCTTTCTCAACAGGTGTGAAGAGTTGCTGATAAGCAAGTTTTATGAAACCCAGCCCCAAAAAGCAAATCTGGAGCCTGTGGGCCAGTCCCCCAGACCTACCTACAGCAGCTGGCTTCCACAGGTGGGACGGGAGCATTAAAAACTCCCTTTGTTCTCTGACAAAGTTTAAACTGGCAATTTTCATAAAATCAGAATTGCAAAGTAAAAGCAGTGCAAGGAATATTTTTTACAGACTGTTTCCTGGTCATTCCTCTGAGCCCCCAAACCTACTCCCCTTCTATCAGAATAGAGCATATGTGCCCAGATCCAGAAAAGAGGCCACCCACAGGTATCTGAAAATGAAGTCACAAGCAGACATTTACCAGACCATCCAAGTTTGAGTGGGAAAGAAAAATTTGCCCACCATATGCAACCCATTATATCCTGCCATTGTTAAATAAGCCTGATAATTTAATGTACAATGCAGGCATACAGAGAAAGTTCACAATTTGAGTAAAATATGCTTTTATAAGAAGATAGAACAAGTTCAACCATAACATACATATTTTATTAAGACTTGGGCAAGTTTTCATCTTAATCTCTGAGATGGATATGTGTTAAAATTAACCCTAAGAAGTTTCCTGCACACACTCCCAGGAACAGTTTTACACTACAAAGCTCTTGCACATAAATTTCCTTCTCCTCTGATCTTCACGGCAATGCTGTAAGATAGAGGCAAGAAATCCCACCCTTCTTCAAAAGTGAGGTTCACAGGGGTTCCACTTTCCATTGCCAACAAATGATTTCTTGGCTATAATAAAAAGGAGTGACTGTACCAAGTATTGGTGACAATGTGGAGAAAGTAGTAAGGATGTAAAACAAAGATGCTGTCACATAATCTTACCATATGTCCCAACAATTCAACTGCTAGGTATCTATCTACTCAACAGAAAAATTGTTAACAACCTTGCATGCAAATATTCATAGCAGCATTATTCATAATAATTAAATACTAGAAATCACTCAAATGTCCATCAATTGGTACAGGGACAAAATGTGATAAATCCCTACAGTAGAACTCCAGTAATAAAAAAGAATCGCCAATAGAAAAATCAAATAAAGATATAGCTCAAAAACATCATGCTAAATGAAAGAGGCCACACACAAGAGTATGTATCATAGGGTTCCATTTACCTGAAGTTTTCCAAAGAGGCAAGGATGTAGCCTGGAAAGTAGAACAGCTTCCTTGGTGCTAGGGATGGGAGGGACACTGACTGTGAATATGGGAAATGGAACACTGGGGGATGATGGAACTGTTCTAAAACAGTATAAATGCACGAAAACTCATTCAACTGTGCACCTATAATGGGTACATATTATTGTATGCAACTATATTTTGGTAGTTTTAAATCATTTAAAAATTAATTTCTTAGCTTATATTATCTCCATTGTGCATGAAAATTCTTAACCATTCCCCATAGGGGGAAAATCATGTTTCTATAATTAAGTGACAGAGGAATCACAAAACATACAAAAAAATAAGCCCATAACAATTAATCATAAGGGTGTGTTAAAACTCAGAGTTCTACATTGAATTCTTTAAGTCTCTGCTCTCCACTCACATAGACCAATGAGCTCAGACACCACACAAGACTTGCCCAAGGTAATCCAAAGGTGAGGTGCAGACTGCATAACTGTCTCATGGACTCAATCACAAACCCCCAGCCAACTGCCTGTGACTTGCAGTGCCTCCCTGGGCAAGGAAGTTTACCTGGCTTCTTCCTGCTACCACAGCTATGTGAAGTAGTTACACAAAGCCCAAAATATTTATACAAAAGTGGCCCTTTGCACAGAAATGCTTACTATTACCTACTTTCAGGTAAAGAAGTTTAAAAACAAAATCACCATAGAGATTTCAGCCTCCTATTGCCCTTTGAAAAACTATATTTCTCATCTGATTTTAAAACGGATTTTCCTGAACTTTGAAAAAATTAAGTTTAAAAATAAGGTAGGAAGTACCCCTGAAAAGAGAAAATGAACTTTAAATACAAGACTGTGTGGCACGTTCTAACTACAGAATCATGGAAAAGAGAATATTTCTTAGCAAACACACAACTCACAGTCTCAGCCCTAGAAAAGGGCACCACACCAACTTCTGTCCCACCATCGCCCACTTGGCCTACATTAAGCACCGTGGTTCCGGATTCTCCAACAACCTACATGATAAAGTCACAATTTGGTCCTGAAATGTGATCTGCTGCCGCTGTCTTCTTCTTCTTCAAAGACAAGAAGGCCAAATAATTTTATGAAGGATAAATTAAAAAGACTATATAATTCTGGAGTAAATCAAGTAGCCAAAAGAAAGTTCGTATCCTTTTTCTTTCTTAAATCCTCACCTAAGGATATTTTCATTGATTTTACAGAAACAGAAAGGGGGAGGTAGAGAGAGACAGAGGGTGTGTGTGTGTGTGTGTGTGTGTGTGTGTGTGAGAGAGAGAGAGAGAGAGAGAGAGAGAGAGAGAGAGACAGACAGACAGACAGACATCAGTGTGAAAGAGAAACTTCAATTGGTTGCCTCCCACATGCACCCTGACCAGAGATCAAATCTGCAACCTAGGTATGTGCCCTGACCTGGAATCAAACCTGCAACCTTTTGGTGCATGAGATGATGCTCCAACCAACTGAACCACCTGGCCAGGGCAAGAACGTTGTTATCTTTTTGCCTGTAGTGACTTAGTAACGAAGCAACCTGGCTTAGATGTCTCATGTGGAAGGCTGGGGGCTGCGGGGTACAGTGTCTATGTTGTGAATGGTACTGAATTCCAGAAACTGGATGTGGATCATACATTATAGTACTGAGGATTTAAATAGCACTTTTTCTCCTATTTTTAATTGAGATATAAATGACATAACATTATATTAGTTCCAAGGATCCAAGAAAATGAATTGATATTTGTGTACATTGCGAAATGAGCACCACTAAACGTCTAGTTAACACCCATTGCCACACAGGTACAAATCTATGTTCTTGTGATAATAATTTTTAACATCTATTCTCTGAGCAGCTTTCAAATATACAGTCCAGTGTCACTAAGCATGGTCACCGGGCTGTACATTACATCCCTGGCCTTATAACTGGAAGCTTGTATCTCTTGACCCTCTTCACCCATTTCTCCCGCCCCTTCTTCTGGCAACCCCCGATCTCTGTCCTCTGCACCTATCAGTTTGGCTTTTTTCCCAGCTTCCACATGTAAGTGAGATCTCTCCTCTTTTACTGTCATTTTTTTCTCTGTTGGAAGTAGGAATACCTTTTCAACTTGGCAGATGTTATTTGTTCCTAATCCTTATTACTAACATCTACTTCAAAGGACATGGAGATAGCTTTATAAGATTCAAAGTTCTAAAGCTGGCTTCTCGACCTCAGCATTATTGACATTTTGGACAAAGTAATTGCACTGGGGGTGAGAGGATGTGCCAGCTGACAACCGCTGATCTAGAGTAATACTCAGTTCTGAAGGAGTTTTCAAAACTATTCACCGTCCAAGACCTAATTAATCGAAAGCAGACTCTGTTGTAAATTCTAGGAATGTCCACAACCTCCCAAAGTAGAATCAGCCCTGCTACAGTATACTTGGGACGGATCTAATTTTCAGTGACATTAAACTGAGCGCATACAGAAGGGAGGGAGCAACTCTGCAATATGATTTGGCAACAGGATTCAAAACGTTTGACAAACATAAGGAAAAACCCCTGGAGGCAACTGGTCTGACAGCGGTGCCAGAGGGACTCCCCTTTCCTGCTCTCCGTCCACTGGGCTGTGTTCTTTTTGTTTGTTTGTTTGTTCAATGCACTTGTATGTGCATAAGAAGTGACTTGTCATGTTTTTATGCAGATGATTTGAACTGCCCACTGTGCTTTTTAACCTCAGGAGCTATTTCAACCTAAAGTGCTTGCAAACCCCAGCACAAAACTCAGAAAGCTTGGGAAAGGTGCAGAGAGGGTGAAGAGACAACATAATCACACTACAAAATAAGTATGAAAAATGCAGCGTGAACACAAGCAGAGGGGACAAGGGAGTGCTGCTGGCTGGGGACAGAACCAGGAGGTTTAGAAATTAAAGGGGAAGGCCCAACCCTAAGCTTCTCCCCCATGGAGACAGCCACCACTCAGTGGGGGGGCCTAGAAATAAAGTGAAGAGGGCAGGCGCCACTCTGCCAGAGCCTCCCCACAGCAGTGGGTGGTCCTTTTACCCCTGCTGCACAGCATGCAAAAAGTGTGGACCCACAACGCTGAGTGATCCTCTGACTCATTCCCTCCCGTGTGCGTGACTGCAGATTTTTAGATCTGAGCCAGCAATCAGTGCTGAACAAACTGTATCAGATTCCAAAGAGGAATGCTTCAGGTCAGCCCAGGGACTCTTAGGCTCTGAATGGAATGTGGGCCAGTGCAGGCTCTGTCCTCAAAGGATACAGAACTCAACTAGGTGCTGAGGCCGGCCCTGACTGTTGGGGAGGAAAAAGTAATAAAGGGAGGCTCAAGAGAGAAACTGCAGGCAAACAGCCCATACCGTTGGAAAGGCGGTGTGAGGACCCCAAGTCTGTACCATTTCACCGTTGACTGTGGGACTGCGATGGTGTTTGCTTTCTGTGTAGGCAATCCCACCAACAACAGTGCTGCCCCCACAGGACATGATGCCACCCCTAAATTTCAGAGGAAAACGTGTTGACAACACTCTCCTTCAGGACTCATAAGCATAAATCGCCCCCCACACAAAAATTCTAGCAGAAGCGTTGGGTTGTTATTCCCAAGGATGGCCCACAGAAATGGCCATCTTCAATGGCACTGCTTTTTAAATAAGAAATGTTTTCAACTACTTGCATCTACAATAGATTTGTAGCTTTGGGCCATGTCATCATCAGCATAATTATCTCTTGGGCTTGCCTATGGGCCTAGGATCATTTATAGCACTATTTTCACAGGAAAATGTGTAGTGTCCCAAACAACTAACTCACAAACTCATCTAAAAAACAGTGCGGTTGTTAACTGAGGCCTATCTGCGTGCATTACTACCAAGTTCACAGACAATTCGCCCCATGGCTTTAGCCAGTTCCAGTCTCCAGGGCACTCCGGGAGAAGGGTCACAGGGTACCGACATTCTTTCCCATTGCCTTGCCCCTAAGGTCAAACTCTGTCACCACTACCAGCTACTGAGAAGGGCGGCTTCCACGCAGGGGACACTGCGAAAACTATATGAAGAGTAGATCGTGGAAAGGGAGAAAAAAAGAGGAAAGAAAATGGGAAAAGGTATCACCAACAATAAACTAACCTTTATATCGAGCAAAGACTCATCAGCAACCCCCAACTCCCAATTCAAACCAAAAGAGAAACGAATGAGGCCGAATGACAAGCTGCCTAAATTATGAGCTTGAGATTCTGTATAGAGTTTATTCCCATGGTTATAGGGGTCCAACTTGCCAAGTAAGTCAGTCCTGACTTCAGATTCTGATGTTTCCTACCTTCCTTGCAATTCCTTGAAACAGCTTTTCAGTTAAAACTACAGTGACCAAATATAATCCAAGAAACAATCTAACACTGAAATTTAACAAAGAAATGAGACTTCTCCAAGCTGCTCAGACAATCTCAACACTGTAGGAATGTGAGAATCCAAGGAATGAAAATCAAATGGTTCCATCTATTAGCCAACCGTCATATAGCCAACACATCTATGTTTGAAAGTAAATAGAAAATGTATGTAAACAATCAGCCAACACCTCTAAAATTCATTCAATATATACGTCATTCAACTTCATCTGTCTGTCTGCCTGTCTACCCACCCACCCACCAGGCCAGCCTTCCACAAGTCCACGCTTCCCACACATATCTTTTCAGCTTCCCATTTCGCATCAAGTGCTATAAAAGATTCAACAGCATATAAAATTGTTCCTGCTCTAAGAGCTTACAATGTATTAGAGGTAAACTATGCCATTCTAAAACTTTCCCCACATAGTCTCTTTCAAAGGGTACAATCCTGTAACGTAAGGAGCAGTAGAACAAAACGAGAGAGAAGGAGGTAAATGGAGAAAAGACATGCAAATTTTATAAAGTGAGTGAGACTGTTCCAAGTCTAAGGACTATGAAAACTAGTGGGAAATCTTCTCCAAGAGACACAAAATAGCTGGTTTTAGAACTGCATTCCATTCTTCCTCTCAGTGGAAACAGTAGGAGATACAGAACAGAAGGGCAATAAAAACTATCAAAAGATGTTTGCACTCCGCACGGAATGTAATACCAGACGGCCTTTACCTCTAATTTCCTAGAGTTTATTGTCCTTTCCCATTCTTGACATGAATAATTTTTTTTGAAAACCCTCACAAATAAACAAAAACTGATAATATTAACTTAATGAAATTGTGGCTCTGTTCTGGCTACCATCTATTTTTAGAAAAAAATACACAAACTTCCTCAGAACAGGAATTTGTCGCTACTTCATAAAAATGATGACCCAAGAACACAGTGGGAAATAAACAAACTTAAAACATGTATTTCCCATTGTTGTCGCACACATACTAATTAATGCCTTTGTAGGATTTTATTAAATTTCAAAAACAATTAATGTTCTTCATAAAATCATACTTCCAGAATTAAAAGGTGCTTAAAAGATAATCCCATCCAATCAAAACACGGGTACGTGTTGGTGAGCAATGGAGGAATCAGACCCTCCTGCACTGTTGGTGAGAACATAAAACGGTGCAGCTGCTGCGGACAAGTCTGGCAGTTCCCCCAAAAGTTAAGCACAGTGTTACCATATGACCTAGCAATTCCACACCTAGATGTATACCCAAGGGAAGTGAAAACATATGTCCACACATCAAAACCTGTACACGAATGTTCACTACAGTTCCAAAGCAGAAATAATCCTAACGTCCATCAACTGATGGGCAGATTTTAAAATGTGGTACGTCTACATGATGGAACATTATTCGGTGACCAAAAGGATGGAGAACTGACCCATGCTACAACATGAATGAGCGATGGAAACATTAAGCTAGGTGGAAGAAGTCAGCCACAAAGGACCGCATTTTGTATGACTCCACTGATATGAAATGTCCAGAAGCTGTATCCATAGAGAAAGAAAGTAGATTGCTGGTCTCCTAGGGCAGGTGTAGGAGTGACTAGGTAATAGGTATGGGGTTTCTTTATGGGGTGATAAAAATGTTCTGGAATTAGATAGTGGTGATGGTTGCATAACTAGTAGTATGCACTAGTACTAGCATAGCAGTGTACACTAATACCGGTTTGGGGTTGGCCAAAAGTGTCTCTCTAGTTTTTTCCATAAAATAAAAGATACATTTTTCATTTTCACCAATAACTTTACTGATTTGGATATTTTGAGTATGTTGCCTACCTCCCACTATTGACTTCTAGTGGCTGGAGGCCAGGGGTGCTGCTAAACATCTTCCAATGCATAAGACAGCCAGCCCTACAGCAAAGAATTATTTGGCCAAAATGTCAACAATACTGAGAAACTTCGCGAACCACTTTTGACACATTCCATCAGTCACAGCACCCTCTCCATACGGTGCAAAATTCTTTTTGTGTGTTTCCATTGTGCTTTTCCCTTTCTTGAAATAGTAAAGGATAATACACCGAAAATGTTGCATATCTTCTTCTATCTTCAGTATTAAAATGGCTGCACAAAAACTTACCAATTTTTTTAAGTATGCTGATGTGACAGCTGTCACAATACAATCTAACAAAATTGTTTCTAATGAAATTAGAGACAACTGAGCACTACTAGAGCCATCACACAGAAAAAAACTAAATGAGGTCTACAGCCAACCCAATACCTAGTGAATATACTAAAAAACACTCAATTGTATACTTTAAAAAGATAACTTTTATGATGTGTGAAATCTCAAATGAGAACGAGGAAAGGGAAGAGAGGCAAACAACTGCACAGAGAAACAAGCAGACCCATGCCCAACTTCAATCACCCCTGGACCCAGTCACCCCAAAGACCACCGTCATCCCTGCCCTCCCACAGTCCACATGCCAAGAAAGTCCTTCTTCAGCTTACAGTGGTTTGGGTTGTGCTTCTATTACTTACAAACAAAGGAGTATCAGCTATTATATGTCACATACAAATACCATGACTTTCAGAAGGTATCTAGAAAGCAATTCACTCAACAGATCTATGCCAATGACCCCAACTGGTTTTACATGTTTTCCCTAGAACACCAAAGCAACAGCTATTTCAGTGCTTTGCCTATTTGATGGATGTTATATTAGAATTTAGATCACTGGTATTACAGGAGGCAGGGCTGGGTCAGTTTCACTTGCCCTTGAAACTCCAGCACCTGAAACAGAGCTGGACTCACTCTCAACCCCCAATCCTACCTCAAGAGCTCCGCTCATGCCCAGGGAACAATGGTGGCATCCACCAAAACCGTGCTGCAGAGACTTGCAAAGACAATACAGAGTCCCCACACATCCGCCAGCAAACGTCTTGCATTGCTGTGGCACAGCGGTCACGACTAAGGAACACTGATGGGTACATTACGATGAACTCAACTCCACACTGCAGTTGAATCTCACCACTTTCTCTCTAATGTCCTTTTTCCATGACCTTATTTCCATCATCATCCCTCCTTAGGTCTTCTCTGGTCTGTGACAGCCTCTCAGACTTTCCTTGATTGAAGGCCTTAACTGTTTTGAGGGGTACAGGTCAGGTAATCCGTAGAATATACCTCAGGCGGTGACTGTCTGGGATTTTTCTCAATGTTAGACTAGAGGATGGTGGTTTTCAATGATGGCTCCATTCATGGAGTCAAACCACCTCAACGGGAACCCTGGCTTTCTTGCATCTGAACACGGCCAGGAACAAATTAACCACCACGGGCCTCAGTTTCCTCAGCTGCAGAGGAGGAGAAATAAACACTCTCTACCTCCCAGTAGAGCGACTATGGGAGTTTAATGAGACAAAGGTGAGTGGAGAAGCAGAAATTCCCGGTGGAGAGTGGAAGTGGCCACTGACTGACTGAGCAAGGAAGATGCAGTGTCAAAGACAGCCCAAAGACTAATAACACCACAGAAGCTTGCAGGCTAACAGAGATGAAGGTCAGATCATTTGAACTTGATGTCAAGGATGAATCTAGGGATACATATGTACAGACTACGTGTGACTGGGGGTGCTGATGAAGAAAGCAGGCCTCACAAATTTGGATTCTGAAGGATGAATGAGTAGGTCAAACCCCACAGGCAGGTGGAGGTTCAACTGAAAGGTCCAATTCTGCAAATTTGCTTAGCGCCACTTGGGCTAAGATACACAGTAACTTGGCTTACCTGCTTGACTTAATCACCATCCGTAAACTATTAACAGCTCCACACAACTGAACAATGAAGGCATTCACCTTTGTCCAGTCCAAGAAAGAAAAAAGTCTCCGCCACGAACCCACCAAGTGCTAGAAACCACTAAGACTAAAATTGCCTCCCCACTTCTAACCAATAAACTGTGGGTCAAATTACATTGTCTTGCAAGCAATCGACTTTTTTCTAACTATGTTTTTACAAAAACAAGAAGCAAAACACAGCAGCCAAGTCATTTGCAGGTATCAACTCTGAATTCCATCTCAGTTCAGAAGACCCTCAGTCACTCAAAACTTGGCAGTTCTCAAGAATTTCCAGAAGTGGGGACTGAGGAATGTGGTTAAGACCCCACATAGGTGGACCAGAAGAACGAGCTGAGCCCAGCGGGCTGAAGTCTGTGGTCTGCCAACCAAAAGCAGCCGGGCCCCATGGAGACAAGAAACACAAAGCTAAAAGGAAGTTCCTACCAGTTCCTCCTGGTTCCTGGGTGCCAAGCCCCAGCTACACCAAAGTGGCCCTGATCCACGAAGGCCCTCTGCTCACGGCTCCCCTTTCTCACTCCCAGGATGCCTCTCACTACTAAGGACCAGTGGTGAGAACAAGCTGGACCCTACCAAGGTGCTGCTTCCCAGCGTGACCAAAGGAAATTTCCTAGAAGTGAAGTCCAATCCTCCCCCAACCCCACTGCATCCTTCCCCTATCACTGCAGCCACAATTAAAGCCACACACACACACACACACACACACACACACACACACACACACACACACACACACACATGCACGCACACCTACTCAGTATAAAGTCTGACTCCTGGCTGGGAGCAAGGGCATGCCTGCAATAAAACGCCACAATGGCGAACCCCTAACGCAGAGGGGCTCCTCCTCTAGGATAGGGTGGGACCGGATGGTGGATGAAGCACACCAGGCAGGGCTGGGCAAGCACTCCGCTCCACTGAGGAAGCAGGCTCTACTCCTAAGCCACCCACCTGGCCCACTGCTTCTCCCTGAAAACAGGGCCCTTCCCCACAGTACAGGCACACAGAAGGAAAGTGACTGCAGGCAGAGGAAGTTGTAACGCAGATGCCAGGCCAAGCACACATCCAGGAAACTATCCGGGGACAGAAACGCCCAGCAGGGAAGCTCTCCTTCCTGCCCTCACAGCAGAATCAAATGTGCCAGAGCCCTTTAACCTCAGCAGAGTCCAGGGACCCAAGCCAGATGTGCACTCCGGGAAGGTCAGGGGCTGGGTCTTCCATGGCTCCACCCGGATTCTAGGCCCAGGTCCGGTGGAGGCCGGGGCTCCTTCCCCTGCCGCCATCTGCACATCCCCCAGTTCAGTGACACCCAACCCTGGGGCGACTCCTGGGAAACAAGGGCCCCCGCGCAACGAAAATGCCAGCTGAAACAAAAAGCACTGGGTTTAAAGCCATAAATCCACACGGCTGTCCCGCAGGGGAAGGCATTACGTCCCAGCAAAACAAGAAGGGAGAGAAGGAGGGAGAAAAGCAAGTTGGCTCGTTAGCTGCACATAGAGTCTGTCACAAAATAGAATGCATTGCTCCTGAGTAATTTAGTATATAACGCTGACGTACACCTCCACGCTTATTTACTCCAAGAATCAATGGTTACTGCAATCCACCTATTTGTTTTGAAATTAGTTAAAAGTCATTTTAAAACAGGTCACTTACAAATTATTTTAGAAGTCCCCACAAAATTATAACAAAGCTCACTTGCTAAATATCCCCTAAAATTTTACCCTTTTAAAGAAAATGTCCTTTTTGAGCAGTATTCAGGGGTTCTGCAATGCCACCGCCAACACTCCCATGGACTACCGTAATATCCTATTCCAAGACACACGCAAAGGGCCCCAGTGGTGTGTGAAATCAGCACCCTAGATAAACCCGTGTAAATCTGTGGTTAAGCCCAAAACTTGCCTTTTCAAATGGCAATAAATCTTCTTTACAAGCTCCCACAGAAAGTCTCCGCACTGCTCCCTCCTGCTAACATGGGGCTAACTGGAAGGCCTCTCGTGTCCTACAGTCCAAACTCGTTTGTTCTCCCAACAAACACCACAGAGCTGTGTCAACAGACACTGGAAATCCAGAGGCAGAACCATTCATCTCCACTACACCTCTATTTACAGGCTCCAGCGACGGCTCCCCCTGGGGGACATCCTACCTGAGCCACAAGATCTAGCATCATTTAGATGAGCAGAGCCAAAAGGGCAAAAGCCCCCCCCCCCCAACAGCGGTTTATTTAAATGCAAGTGGATCATTGAAAACAACAAGGACAAAATGTTCTCGGTGGCTAACAGAGAGTTCCGACCGATCACAGGCAGCCCACCAGATGCTGTCAAGCACTTGAAGAGTGTCGCTAAAACTCTACAGACCTTCCTAATCTCAAGAACTCCTTGAACTCTTTTTGTTCTAAGAGAGAGCTGGCCTAGAAGCATGCGTGCCCTCTTGCTGTCACCAATCACAGACTGGCAGATAAGCAGAATTCTGCGAAGAAACAGTGCTGGCGGGCAGGGAGGCCAGGAGCAGCTGAGCAGTGAAGGAAGCAGTGCGTTCTCCTGGGGTAAGAGCAACAAGCATGATGGCCAGCAGCTCACAGACTGCGGAGATAGAACCACCAGGAGCTGCCTGCTCCTTGGTTCCCAGAGCTCTCTGAGGCCTTCTCGCCTCCTGGGTGAGCACGTCTTCAGACCGGTGCTCACAGCAGACACTTCGTGCAGGCCATGTGTGCGATTTTAAATTTTCTGGCACACCCACATTTTTTAAGAAACAGGTCACGTTAATTTGAATATTATCTGTTATTTAACCATAGAGATGCAAAATATTGTCACTTCCACAAGTAATCGTTATAAAAATGTATTAATGAGAACTTTACATGTGTTTTTCACAGTAATTCACAAAATCCAGTGGGTATTTTAGACTCACTGAACATCTATCTCACTCCAGAAGAGTCATACTTCAACTGCCCACTGAACTGGACCATGAAGTTCTGCACATGAGAATCTGGAGACATTATGTGAGCTACCGTGGTGGGGTGGTGTCCAAAGACAGTATCTTTAGTTTTTTTCCTCATTTTAGGAACAAACTTCCCCAGTGACAACCAGCAAAGGTATGTATGAATTACTCATCACTTCACCGGCCCCGCCCTAACCTGCCTTAGTTCAACATTCACCTGGGGTGACAGAAGGACAATCTTTTTCCCTACCTCTGAAACAAAAAGAAGCATGTGATAAATTGCAATTGCTCGAAGAGTGCAACTTCTACCTGCCCACCATGTGAGATGACTACAGCAACCCTGGGGAACTAGGCGCATAAAGTCCCCCGTGACACTTTCTACCAAAGGGAGGAAGACAGACATATCTGTTTCCTGTAATACAAAACTCGCAGCAATTTCAACAGCAATGTTTTATAAATTCTTGAACTCTTAATTGCCCATGTCAGCTCGTTAGCTGAGTTATTGGTGGTTTAGAGTTAAGACAAATAAAACCAGACAATTAATTATACATCGAGCAGCAGAAAGCATGTGCTTTCACCCTAAAACTGCCCTCTCCTCCTCCCAACCATAACCAGATACTTCTAATGTGACAACGGAGGAAGGGGAAAGAGTCTCGCAAGCCAAATACGCACCGTCTAAGGCAAATGTGTTTTTGATTGGGGCTTCCATGAGCTACAGGTTAGAGAGGGAAATGCACTGAGCAGCAGGGGTAACTACCCTGGAGCCCGGAGTGTAGGGATCTGAAGAAGGACTGCAGACAAATGTGTACATTTCCCCAGGACCCAGCAGGGAGGTGAGGAGCTCAGGCAAACTGGCTTTTCAAAACATGGGGCTCTGCCATCCAGGGACAGAGGCCCAGCCAGACCATCTGTCCTCAACACCTTCCCCTGTCTGCTGCCCCCACCCCAGTTCCCACACCCAGCCCTGCTCCTCTTCAGTTTATGTGACACCAAGAGGCCAGTGTGATCCCTGTAACCCCACATCCCTGCCTTACTTAAGCCTTTTTCACTTGGACAAAATCCTCCCCATGGCCTGTGGACTGTGCACATTCTGGCCCCTGCCTCCCCCACCCCCCGGGGGGACTTTTCCCAGGTCTCTCTGCCAGGCTGAGCCTCTCCCTCCTGCTCCACCATGCACCCTTTTAGCCTGGGCATCAAAATCACCTCCCCTGGCAGGCCCTAGCCTATCTCCCCAAATCGGTCACCTCTGCTCCCGTATCTCTGGCCCCTGACAGCAAAATCAGTACACAAATAGCTCCTGCAATGCCAGCCCTCCCTGCTAGCTGGGGGCCGGGACCACCTCTGCCAGCAGAGACAGAAGGAAAAAGGACAGACTCATAACGAAGGCCCAGGAACACTGTGGACTTCAGCGTGAACTCCACGCATCTGGACACTTAGCCAGGAGAGTGCATCTGTCTTTTATTAGCCCTGTCCCATTAACAACGACCTTGACATTTTGTGTCCGACTCACTTCCTTAAGCCTACCTCTATAGCATTTAAATGGGTGAGAAGACGGGTGTTACAGATTCTGGGGCTCCCATTTGTGGAAACCAGTAATACAAGTGATAACTACACCCTAAAAACACCTCATTATCCTGAATTACCCACCAATGCCCGCCCTCTTCTAGAGTCCTGACAATGAGAAGTCAGTCCCTGCTCACCCCGGGACCCAGGTGCTGCTCCGCTCACTGCCCAGCCCCACCGTGCCGCCTCCAGTGCGGGCCAGGCTCATTTTCGAGACTGCAGAAAGGGCACAGGAATTCCACCACCACCCCAGCCCCAAGAGCCCTGGCTCCCTGGCAGCCTCTAGAGCCAGACCAACATGAGGCCATATTTTCCACATGGGTGGGAGTTCATTTAAAAATGACTGATTTGAGAAACTGTTTGCTTTTTCAACCCAGGCTGCGGTATACAAGAGGACTTTCCAGAACTCTGACCTGGTGTTCTATTTTTTCATGAATCCCAAGATAGGTTCTCACCTTTTAGCCAACTCATTTTACCTAGAGAAGCACCACCATCCAAAATTCCAAATGCACTCATTCATTCTGCAAATATTGACTTAGCCCTTTTTGGCTGTATCAGGGCCAAGAAAGACACAGAATTCAAAAGGCAAGGACATGGGTTTCAGAATCCAGCGGACCAGACTCCAATTCCCCGACTGGCCACATGACCCTGGAGAATAACAGTAACAGCAGACGCATCGACTGCCTGGCAGCCTGTTCTAAACACCCCACATGCGCTAACTTGTTTAATTCTGACACCAGCAGCTAACACGGGCAACTAATAACGCCCCCCTTAACAGATCTGAGAAAGGAGGCACAGAGCACTTAAAGAACTTGCTCCAAATCCCAGAGCTGACAGGCAGTAGAACTGGTTATCTTTTTTCTTAAAAAAATAAACTAGCTTAATTAATATAAAACTTACATACCCTAAAATCACTTACACCCAGGCAACTCTATCCTCCTAATTCCCCGTCATTCAACCTCTCCCATCACTTAGCTTTGCTGAAACAGTTTCCTATCGTATAGATTGCAAATAAACCCTCATCAGCAGAGCAGTGAAGGGGTTAAATTAAGGAAGTGAATGTTAGTAAAAAGATGTTGATGCCTAGCAGGGAGAACCACTCCATTGCCTGAAAATGGGCGAAAGACAATGACTCCCAGAGTTTACTCTAACCAGGGACAGACCTAGTAAATACAGAAAGTAGCCATAATAAAATGCAGAGAGAGAGAAATGTCACAAGAAGTGCAGACAAAAAGCAAAGGGCAATTGTGTGTTTAAATGAGTGAGGATGTGTGTTTCTCTTGCTGAAGTATTTGCAAAGGAGGGAACACTGGGTTGAATATCAAGCTCAATCACTTAAAACACAAACTGCTGAGAAGAGCCTGGAGCCTCTGTCGGGTGGATCTTGCACAGGTGACCCATATAACCTGCGGCCAAGAGTCGTGCTTGCCGTGGCCAGCGGTCTAAACCCCTTTTTCTACAGATGGGGTTCACGACCATCTTTAAGCAAACCAACACACACTTGGCTTCCAAACTGAGGACTCACTTCCAAGAATAAATTCAGGGTACTCAACCTCAGACATCTGTCTGGTCTCATTCTGCAAAGCTTACTGCTGTCCACGAGGAGAGAAATTGCCTTCACTGACCCTGAAACCCTCCGCTTCTCACTGGCACTGCCCTTGCAGGCAGAGTCCCGCTGCCAGAGCCGCCTCCCTGACACCCAGCCTTCCCCAGGCTTCAGCAACAGCCCCCAGCCTGCCAAACCATTGGGTCCCTTTCAGCTCCACCATTCACAAGTGCCCCAAGGTGAGAAAGTTCTGCCAAAACAAAAGGTAATACATTACCTTAAACATAACCCACTTCCACATACATTGCATGGCTCTCAGGAAACCGTGACACCAACTGATGCTCAATTCTTTGAGTTGCTCTAAAGAATCGACTCCCTGATAGGGGAAGAACTACGAAATTTAACCTGATTTCAAATACACCAGTTGGCCGAGAAGGGCCCCCAAGCACACACCACCCTGGCATCAACCCACACAGGGACGGGGACAACGTATGGGTGCAGGGTGAGAGCTGTAGGGGCTTGAGAGTAGTTTGTTAAAGTGACATCTGAGGAGGCAGAACAATCCAGCAACTGTTGAGTCTAATTTCCTGTTCCATATCTTCCATGGCAAATCAAAAAAAAAAGGAAGAAAATCACCCCTACATTGAGACAGCCACATCCTCAAATGTAGTCCCTGTCAGAGGCAAGAGCAATTTGTCACACTTGGTGTTTTCACAAAAGTGGTAACAGTGTCTCTGTCACGCGCACTCCACACGCGTTCCAGGGTCCTGAAGGCACCCAGTGCCTGACAGAACAGCTGCTCCCGGGCCGCTATCAGGGCACCCCTGTCAGGGCACCCCTGTGACCGCTGCAGGTAGGGTCCACACTGCTCTTCCCCGCAACCTCCCCACCATGGACTGGAAGGAGGAGCCAGCAGGTCCGCCTAGGAGGAAAGGGATGTGAACCCTTGACTTGAGGAAGGGTCTAAAGCAGGTTTCTCATCAGCAGCACCACTGATATTCGGGGCCAGATCATTCTTTGTTGGGGGGTGGGGGCTGTCCTGTGCATTGCAGGGAGTTTAGAAGTTCCCTGGCTTCTACTCATTGGACAACCCCACCCCAAACTGCAACAGGCAAAACTATCTGCAAATATCGCCAAACGTCCTCCAGAGGGTGGGCCAGATGACCCCTGCTGACAGCCTTCTTCCCTTGAGACCACTGGTTTTCGAGCCCGCTGACATCCCACTTGGAAGCAGTTTTATTGATATATTTACTGTTCTAGTTTTCAATCAAGCTTTTTAATGAGATCATCAAGTAACAGTTTCTCATCATTGTACATCCAGATGACACGCGTCTGAATGGAGAAAGCAGCCTTTGGTGAACTGCTTTTCTGCCCCACTGCAGCTCCGACCGGAATTTATCCAAACTCTCGAGGGGAGTGGACTCGGTGTGATGACTGACGGCGCGGTGGCCAGGACGGGACTGCGTCATGGAAGCCATGTTATGTTAAATCGTTAACTCCCAAGGACCGGACGTCAGAAGCCTGAACCACCTTATTATCTCTCCAAACTTTCTCCTCCTCCACCCCATCTTCAAGATGTCCATCATCACTAGGCAAAAGGCTGACATTCTAAACAATCCCGTCTCCCACATCCAAGAGGAGCCAGAATGCTGTGGACCCTGACATGGATGTCCCATTTACCCCTTTCTCCTCTACGTCCTTTGGTGAATGTGGAGAAGACGAAAACTACGTACATTCAAGGAACCAGACATGGTGATTTCTAATAACCGCTTGAAAAAGTTTACTTCCTCCTTGTCTATTCTTTGCTTGCATCTTTGTAACTTCATTAAATGGCAGCGCCAGTATTCAAAACAGCAGCATTCTAGGGCACACAATTCTTACCCAGCCTCTCCAACAAGAGACAGAGGACGAGCCAACAGAGGAAACAGACGAAGAGAGGCGCCCTCACAGCACAGGCTGGGGGGACCCAAGGAGAAAGCATCAGACACTACAGAGAGGGCCAGAGGAGCAGCCGCCAATCACTGCATGGGCTGACAGCATTCTCCTTTACACTGGTTTATTAAGAAAAGGAAAGTCAAAGGGCACAGGACAATTTCATCCATCCCTAAACTTAGGTGGGGGGGGGGTATGGATAGAGAAATCATTTAAAATAAGTTTATTAAACCAACAGAAAATGGAAGTAAAAAGTGGGAGCTGTGTTAAAGTGGGAGAGACCAGGACTCTATATACAAATAAATTTTTAAAAAACACACAAGATCCATCCATTCCAGTCTTGCTAAATGGGGGCCTCTTGCCAGAGAGAAATCAATATGTACATTTTATATATATGAGATATATTAAAAACATATAGACATTATTTTTATACAGTGTTTTACACACATTTATATAAAAAGAGCCAACACTAGAATATTATTCAGCCAAAAAAAAAAAAAAAAAAACGGAGTGAAATACTGTAAGCTACCAAATGAATGAAGCTTGAAAACATGCTGAAAGTCAGACCCAAAAGGTCATACTGTACCATTCCATTTACATGAAATACTCAGAATAGGTAAAACTCATAGAGACAGAAAGCAAACTGAGGGTTGCCTGGGGCTGAGGAAGGGGTGAATGAGGAAGGACTCTTTAATTGGGTTGGGGTTTAAATTAGGTCACAAAAATGGAGCCCTGTCTTATAAGAGAATCCAGAGACCTCACTCAACACATGCTCGCTCTCTCTCCCCTGCAGTGTTGAAGACACAACCACAAGGCCACTCTCCACAAGCCAGGGAAAGAGTCCTCACCAGAAACCGAATCAGCCGGCACCTTAATCTTGGACTTCCAGCCTCCAGACTGTGAGAAAGTAAACATCGTTTAAGCTACCAGTCTGTGGTTTTGTTGCAGTGACTCAAGCAGACGGAGACAGGACAGTTACGATCAAACCCGTTTTACAAGCGGAAGCATGAGGCACTGGGGGTGACTAGCCTGCCCACAGGCATACACTGGGCAACAGGAGGACAGCGTCCAGACCCAGGCGGCGTGCATGCCCAACCTCCCCTCTAAACTACACTCTGTGGGGGAGGTCCTCAGTCACGGATGCACGTATGACAGAGAGGGATGGGACAGAATCTTAGCCGGGCATCCAACTCTCCAGGCCTCACAGCTCTGCAAAAAGGGCAGAGTAAACCTTTAACCATTTTGTCCTATCAAAAGACAAGAATATCCAGCTTCTATCCCAAGTAAAACATACAGAATGGGCCAAAAATACTGAACAACATGGGGACCCTTTCCGAAAATGAAGAAATTTAACGTCAATACCACCCTCTCAAAACAGTTCACAATACAGTAAATATTTTTTGGAAGCAAGCTAAAACTAACCCAAAGAAAACGTAAGCCCACCCATTCTCCTTTGCTCCAAAGTTAGGGAGTAGCACGTCTGCCCTCCTTGGAGAGTACAAGCTCCTGTCAAGTTTTGTTTGGCCCACAGAGAAAGAGAGAGAGAGTGAGGGAGACAGGGAGAGAAAGAGAGATTTGTTCCACATATTTATGCATTCATCGTTTGATGCTTGCATGTACCCCAACCAAGGATCGAACCTATAACCTTGGTGTGTTGGAACGACACTCTAACCAACTGAGCTACCCAGCCAGGTCAGGCCTTCTGGTTTTTAAAGAAAACCAGGTACACTGACGTCTGTGAATTGTCTCAATTTGTAAAATGTTGACAAGTAATGCAGAACATTTTGTTTCTTACTCTTTCCCTCTAAAAAAATCAATTTTAAAAAAATTTAATTAAAATAAAAAACAAAAAAACTTGAAGGCTTGGCAACCTGAGCCTTAATTCTCCCAGGTCTGTGAGGTACATTCAACCACGGCCCACCGGGCCCTGTCACCCACGAGCTGGCTCCTTTATTTTGTACATAGTGCCTCCATTCAGAGGAAGCTTTTGAAGAAAAGTGTTTCAATTATTTAATGGGCTTGTCAGGCAATGCTCTTAATTAAACTTGGCTCAAATCAAAAGGAAAATGAGCATGATTTTAGGCCAGTCATGAACATAATATGTTGAATCAAATCTTAATTCTGACCAAATGACAGAATAAAGCCCTTTTTAAAAGCACGAATTTAGCCACTCAAGTGAGTAAGGATTCCATTTATAGCTGCCAGGGGTTAAGGCTTCCAACATCTTTCACCTGCCACCCTGCTCCACGATGAACACATGCATGCGTGCGCGTACATGTACGTACACACACACACACACACACACACACACACCCTCATGTCACCGCCTCAATATCGAATTTCAGCCTCCAGCAAGTCAGACGTTTTCCATCAGTTTCATGTGGGATAATTCCTGAGCTGTAGGCACACTTCCTGGCTGGCTGCCAACTGAATGCTGGCGTGCAAGGAAATTCTGTTTATTCCTCAAAAAAAGAATTGACTCTATCTTCCCTTTGGTGTTTATAAAGTTCACCAAAAATGAGCTTACATTTCTTACAGAGTTTCCATTCTTCCGTGATTGATAACCTAACACAGATATCATAAACTGTTGCTTTGTCTCCAGTGATAAAACAAACGACTTACCTATTCAGAATTGAAAGGTGCTAACCACTCACCCAATAGAAAAGGTATAAGAAGCTATGAATATTCTCTTACGACTCTTGCCAAATTAGTTTTTTAAACTGATTTTAAAGAGAGAGAGAGGGATGAGGGGTTGAAAGAAAGAGAGAGACAGAGACATGTCTATTTGCTTTCTCACTTACTTGTGCATTCATTGGTTGTGTTTCTTGTATGTGCCCTGACCAGGGATCGAACCTGCAACTTTGGAGTATGGGGATGACATTCTAACTAACTGAGCTACCCGGCCAGGGTATTGCCAATTACTTTTAAAAATCCAAATCTTGGATAATATAATCAACTTTTTTCTGACTATCAATAAAGCTGGGAGCAGGATACATGGTAATTTTAGCAGAAAATACAGGTCAATGCACCATAAATTAGGTAAACATTTCCAACTCCAATGTTCTGCTGCTCCTCACCTGGCCATGTGAAGCTTAAGACTGAATGATTAATTTCAAGTCTGCCCCCTGATATTGGAAAATCTCCTCCTTCACAGGTCTGTCTTTGGAAAAATTGTTATTTGCAGAGAGGAGGCTCCCACTAAACATGGTAGATGAGACCTGTCATAACTGAGACCCCAGAACGGCAACAAATCAGAGACCGGATGGAGGCCAGGAGGGGCGGTTCTGCACAGAAGCACCATCAACCCCGAGCAGTGCCCTGAGCAGGGGCACATGTGTGATGTGGGGTTGGGTGTGGCCAGGGGACAAGATCCGGAGTCAGAACCAAAGTGACCAGTTAGAACCACATCACATCCATGTGTATTAAAGTTTAGGCCAGCAAAAATCAGAGCCCCACATACAAGAGGCAAAGCCAAGCTGCCATCTACTAGGGGTGCACAGGAAGGTGGGATAGATGAGGATACAGCTGCTGAACAGTCACCAGAAGGAAGAATGTCCATAATGCAGGGTACTCTCTGTGCTTCAATGCTGAATGTTTTATATCTCATCAGTTAAGGCAAGAAACAATGTACCACACCCAGCCAGCCTGGGCTCCTCACTGGAAGGAGGCAGCTGGGAACATGGACTTGGGCAATAAAGATCGGGAAAGGCACGGCAACATCTGTCTGATCCCAATAAAACGATAAAGACCTTAATGTTACAGCAGCTGGGCAGGGAGAACCCGCTGCTGGAGTCCACACTGCTGATCCCACCTGCTGGCCACAGAGCCACTCAATACGGTTCTGACGGGTGACAACCTCCCCAAGCTTCATGACAACTTTCATGAGCTTCTGCCCTACGAAGCCTGCAGAACCCCTTTATAAAAGAACCTAATGATGATATCCATCTACCAGATAGTAGCCAGCAAAAGAACAAATTAATATGTCCCACAACATCTTGTTGGGACAAGCGATACCTGAGGAAGCCTATGGTGGCCTATCTGTGTCACTGTTAATTCCATAGACCTGTTACTTTTGTTGAAGCCACTATTTTTGTTTTGACCACTTGCAATATTGAGCTTCTAGCCCCAAATATGTCCTATATTTGAGGGCATCCTAGACAAAACACACCCTCAAACTGGGCACACAAACCATGAAATTAACCTTGAAATATGACCATTACCCAGCGTGGGACCATACAGCACTAAGAAAAGTCCAAACATTTGATAAGCCTGCAGTCCATCTTCCAGACGGGCAATCCACCAGACCAGGAGAGCTATGATAAGCTCTTGCGGTATCAACTTGGAAGAAAAACAAATGAACATGGGCTCTGGAGTCAGACAAAAAACTTGGAACCCCATCTACCAGCTGTGTGACTTGACTAGTTTACTTAGCCTCTCTAAGCTACAACTCATCAACTCTATATGGAGAACTAGCAGTAGTTCCTAACATGCAGATGATCTGATGACGTGATATATACAAAGGGTTGAGCACAGCAAATGCTACCAAGTACGTGTCTCGAATGCACCCTCCCTTATTGTCAGTTTGAGAGGTTTACAGCTTCTGGATGAATATCAAGGACGTTTCAGGTTCATTAAGTTAACCAACCATACTTCCTCCATGTCAGCTGGTGCCCCCTCCATAACGCCGCAGTCTCAGTAAGGCAGGGGTGGGAATCCCCCTCGAACCTAGCATAGATGTCGACCTTAGCATAGCTTTGTCTCACATGTGCCAGGCCCACCACAGGTCTGTTGGCACAACTGCACCATGCTGAGTTCCATCGACGTGGCCTTTAACAAGCAGTGATCTCTGAAGCAAAGAAATCATTCACCATACTCGAGTTTCTTATTAATCTGAATTATCTGAACTGGTAAGAGCTGGGTACCAGTCCCTTACAACTGAATGGCTTGATCATGAGCTAAGTTAAGCCCAAGCCTTGGTGACAGTGTCATCCCTGAAGTCTCATTACCCACCTATCAAGCCCAGATTTCCATCAGGAACCACCTCCAGGGACCTTAATTCCTTGTCAAGGTCAGCTAACGCCCAACAAATTATCCACTTAAATTAATTTCCTGTCAACAGATAGTGGCACAGGCCCTTATTCCAACAAATTAAATACCCCATTTGGAGCCCTGCAGAGTCTATTTAAACGACTCCCAATCAATAAACAAAGCATGCACGACACCACAGTTCATTTAGAAAGCTGCCTCATTTACAGCACCTGACGTTAAAAAGCAGCAAAGTCAAAAGAACATCAGATTTAATTTTTTTATTTGTCTTTTTGCCAGAAGGGAAGAAAAAAGGTGAGGAGAAACATGGAAAGAACTCATTCCTATCACAATGTACAGTTTAAACATCTTATAATTTTATATGTCAATTATATCCTAATGAAGCTGAAATTAAAAAAAAAAGAAAGAAAAGAAAAAGAACAACTCACTCCTAAACCACAGATTAAATCCAGGAACTTGAAAACAAACCCAACTTAATGTCCCTCCTGCCTGAATGTTTGGGGAGAACAATTAAGTATTGTGAGTATTCTTCCAATTATTTTCAGCAAATGAGAGTTCTGGTTGCTGATTCAATATAGCCTTTATCAAGCTTTCCATGATCCATTACTGTGGCTTGCAAGAAAACCACATGCTAGGTGAAAATTAAAGCAGAAAGCAAAATCACTTACTTATCAAAACAAAGAAGTGGGAAAGAAAAAGAGAAGGTATGGAGTTTTGTTGGTCAAGTTTCAATTATTCCACCGTCCAGGAAGCTGCCTCTTGCTTCATTATCAAGGATCTGTAACCCGAGTGTTTGGTAATTAACTAAAAATAATCAAGTGACAAGGAAGGTCCAGAGAGCAGAGTGCAGATCTCTAACGCTGGCCTCTTCTAGCTTTCTTCCGTCTCAGAAACACGTATCGGTTTCCTGGCCTTCCGTGACAGAACTCGTCTATTGTTTAAACCCTTGCTGTTTTAGGGTAAGTGCAAGCTCGTGGTTAAGGAAGCCTGGAAAGAAATACCTTTACATCCCACTATATAAATATACATTTTATACCCAATACATGTATTTTATTTATTTTTCACTAATATTACAGAAATCAATTTTGGAATAAATATAAGCTATAACTATAGACCTAGATACACAATTAAGCTATAAAATAGAATTCAGATACTAAAATTAATTTTTTAGAAATCAGGTGAATGCATCATTTACACACACACATGCATGTATATCACCTAAAAAACACACCACGGGGATAATCGCAGCACTACCAGCATTTGGACTGAATCCGTCTGTGCTGTGGGGAGCTCTCCTGTGCGTTTTAGGATGTTTACCAGCTTCTACCCACTGGATGCAGGGGTGCCCTTCCCACATTGGTGGTAACAACCAAAAATGTCTTCAGACATTGCTAAATAGCCCTAGGAAGGCAAAACGACCCCAAGTTGAGAACCACTATTGTATATAAAACATAATCCTAATTCCATTCCTAAAGACCTACCCAGCCCTCACCAACGTCCAGACTGCACACTTTATAACCATGCCAGCACTTTTCTTCATAAACTACAAAACCTGCCTTTGTTAGTAATGAAATACATTATTAGCAGCTACTATATCACCACCTTAACTGAATTAGAGCTTGGAAAAGTCTATTTAATGTAAATCATTAATTATTTTTTTTTAAATATCACATCACATTGCCCTGGCTGGTGTGGCTCACTAGGCTGGAGCATAGTCCAGTAACCAGAACGTTGAGGGTTCGATTCCTAGTCAGAGCACATACCTAGGTTGTGGGTTCAATTCTGGGTCTGGGCGTTTACCAGAAGCAACCCTTCAACATTTCTCTCTTACATCCACATTTCTCTCTCTCTTTCCCTTCCTCAGGTGAGGATTAAAAAAAAAAAATCTCCCATCACATGAAGGGAAGTCAATCTCCCAAATGGTTCCTTAAAATTTTATTACTTGCTGTGAATCTAAATTTCTCTATAAAAAAAAAAAAAAAAAAGCAGTCTTTCTAAAAGAAAATGTATCCCTGAACTAGAATGATACAGCATTTTTATCCATCTCTGCTGAAGAAGATGTGAAGAGTCTAAATGCCCCAATCCACAACGAGACAGCTGAGGGCCACTGACATCTACCAGGCAGATGACAGCTGTCAGCTCCGCAGATGACAAGCAAGGTTCACGAAATTTCCCAGATTCCAAAGCAAACATGCCTCACACAACAATACTTCATGGGAATCTGGGGCCTACCACAAACAGACAAAAGCCATGACAAATGACTTGGGAGATTCAACGTGACCTTCACCTTCAGGAGAGTTGCTCGCCTAGAAATCTATAAAAATGTCACTGAAATTAGTCTTTGAATCTTCTTCCCCAAAAGAATGCCCACTATGCCTCTCCTTCAGGATGAATGTTCACTCGCTGCTGTCACATGAACAACTGGGAGAATTGTGATTTTCCTTGTTGGGTTATAGGGAAATTTTTCCTCCTTGCTCCAGTCACTGGCAAAAATGGATAATTCTTCCCCAGCTCGATTCATATGTTGTAGGCCTGCTCTTTGGGAAGAAGCAAATACACATTCCCAAGGGTCTCCACAAGATGCCATCTGCACCTCCTCCCACGTACCTGCTGCCAGCACCTCCACATGCATTCCAGTCCCATCTCTAAGTCCAAGTCCGAGTCCTACCACTTCCCAGTTGTGCGAACCTGGGAAAATTACTTAACTTCTAAGACTCAGTACTCTCGCATGTAAAATGGAGAGGAGAACAGTACCAACTGCATAAGACTTGAGGAAATTAAATAAATTAATCCACGTAAAGAATTTAACACAGACCCAGCCCACAGTAAGTGATCATTAAATTTAAACCAGACACAAGACAATGCAGATGACACGGAGACTGAACTGAGAGCACACTGGTGCAGCCACTAGGCCGAGTTCCATTTACATTCACACTGTAACCAAAGTCCCCCACGATATCAAACCCTAATTACGCATCGTTATTTCCTTCTCGGACAAATAAACCACTGTCTTGAGTTAGAGAACACTGCTGGAATAAGTATTTTTTTTTCTTTAAAAGGTAATTTTGCCCTAAGCTGGATAAAGACACGCTATGCCCATTATTTAAAAATTAATAATAAACAAACAAACAAACTTCCAAAATTTGGCTTTCCTTAAGGGCACAGCTACTCAACTTCACCAAACACTTTATAATAACACAAAAGAAAACCCTCCGGGGCCTTTAACTCTTCTGAGGATATCCCGTTTCCTTGTCTCACACACATGCCAACGCTAAAGATTCCCATTTAGGGATCTGGTGGAGGGTTAAGAGCCCATGGTGATGTTAAGAGACACAACCTAAGTTTTATCGCTGACCCCATCATTTGTGGTAGACTTGGGGTAAAGTGACCTAGTTCTCTGTGTCTCATGATAAATAAAAGGAATCTACTAGATCTCGCAGAAATACAGGAGAATAACGTCGCAGTCCTGTTAAGAGCTCTCTGAACCCCGTGAAAGAGAGTGTCCCCTACGGAAGCACGTTTCCAAGCACTGCATACAAACTGCAGAAGAGCAGGGCCTAAGGAAGCCAAGCTAGAGTGACTTTTGCTCCCCATTTTTACTGTTGGAACTGATGACTCATGTTTTCATTTTTTAAATAAAATACTAGGAAACAACTATGGTAAAAAGACAGATGTACAAATGGCCCTTCACAACTTAATAAGCGAAATAGTCCCTGACTTGCATATTCTCCAAAATTCTATATGGTGGAATCTACTCCTCCTGATTTCACAACCAGGAGCTCATTTTATCATGTCTTTTTCTTCTGACGTTGACTTTGAAAAACAAGAAGAAAACTCATCTTTGAAATATTTCTGGAAAAAGACACATTGGCCTTTGCAAAGAGAACCTTAAGTGAATATGGTTTCAGGACCTAAAATACAGTAACCTAACCTACCAATCTGCCCAACAGCAAGAAGGAAACTGTTCCAGCTGAAAAACCACGTTACCAAAAGAAACATCCAAGAATTCCAGTGGTTCTCAAGGTCTGAAAATTAATGTCAGAATTTATAGTCTGCACCTGACTTCATATTCTTGAAGTTGAAATTGGTACCAACTTTTGACAGAATCCCTAGAGAATGAAAATCTTTTGGAACGGCAGCGCCTGTGATTCACAAGGCAGTATTCTGATGACCCCGCCCCATTCAAGGCAAAAATGTGTGACAGTGTGGGGAGGCTGCTAACGTTTCTTAAAAATCTGTAAGCAGTTCAGAAATACTGCCCACTGAAGACTCACTCCACTACTGACAGCAAACAACACAGCTACTAGATGAAAACCAACCAACCAACCAACCAACCCTCAGGGAACAGGGCCTTGCTGAGATGCTTCGTTTCCAATGGAGAAAGACTTGGAAGGGCAGCAACGGAAGAATTAGGAAAGATACCAAGAGCAAAGGTGTGTCATTAGAGACCAAGGCTGAGATCATCCACACCATGGTCATTCTCAATTACTCTGTATGGATGCAGACACTGGACAGTGAAGAAGGCTGATAGGAAGAAGATTGATTTATTTGAAATACTGGGTTGGAAGAGAGCTCTACAGATACCCTGGACGGTCAGAGAGACCAACAGGTGGGTCCCTCAATCGAATTAAGCCTGAAACATCGGGGAGTCAAAAATGACATACTGAAGCTGCTCTACTTTGTGTGCACTGTGCGAACACAGAGTTCTTTGGAAAAGACAGCAATGCTGGGAAAAAGAGAAGGCAGCAGAAAAACAGGAAGACCTGATGTGAGAGGGGCTGACTCGATTTAATTACAAAAAGGCAGCAAAATCAGGGATCCAGGGTGGAGACAGACAGAGTCCAGTAGATTAGTGGAGAAATTGGCTGTACATGTGAGGGTAGTTCAGGCTGGGTCCTAGGACTGGGGTAAGGGGATGGCCCAGTCTCTGGCTGATCCAGTGGGTGGATGCCGTCTGTGCGTATCCTAGCTTCTCTTGTCATACCTCACACCTGATATCCCCCATACCACTGCCACCACTATATGCCTGACTCAAGTCGGGGCACTTAAAATGGCCTTAGAAGTCTTGGTTTATGTCAAAGAGATCCCCTTCCATTCAGTCCTGCTGCGATACTGATGGATGACAGGAGCACCTTGTTGCGTTATTGTTGGCATCCCAAGAAGTCTTGGCTCTAGCGAACTCCAAGATCCATTTGTTCCCCTGGCCAGCCCACGTGGGGCTGTAACATTTTAGGGATGTCACATCGACAGTATTAACCAGACAAAAGTCATTTCATTTCATGAAGTTCCTGTCACATTCCTGGTAAGAGACCAGGAATAGAAACCTGCTGGTTGGTACCATGATGACCAAGTTCAAATGCACCAGGTCTCAGTGAATCTACCTCAAAAGACTTCAGACAGAGTCACAAATCAAAAAAATTATTTGACAACAGCCTTTAAATTCACTACAAGGAGTAAACAAGGAGGGCCATGAGAATCTGGGCTCTTAACAACCCTGGGACAAAAAAAAAAAAGAGTATTTTATTACACAAATGACCGTTAGCCTCAGAATGGTAATGGAGGTTAGCAACAGGTATCAAATGAGCACCGGAACAATGGACGCTACTCAGCAATAAAACGGAACGAACTGTCCATATGCGCATCAACACGGGCAGGTCTGAACGGTGCTGAGTGATGAAGGTCCATCTCAGAAGGTTTCCATGTTGTCTGATTCATTGACGTAACACTCAGAAGTGGCAAACTTACAGAGAATAGATTAGTAGTTACTAAGGACTGTGGGGAGGTGGGAGTATTTCTCACGGGGTAGCCTGGCACATGGAGAGCTCTGTATTAGGATGATGCTGGGGGTTACACAAGCCTACACATGTGAAAACACTGACGTGCATATAAAAGCAGGCAAAGTCTGAATGAGGTCTGTAGATTGTACCAACGTCAATTTCCTGGCTTTGCTATGGTACTACTTTTATATAAGACGGTGACCAAGGAAGCTGCTGGCAGGTACGCAGGACCTCACTATACAAATATTTTGGCAACTTCTGAGTCTATTGTGTTGTGTGTGTGTGTGGTTTTTTTTTTAAGTATCCCAGGAAAAAAAACTGTACAAAATAAATACGTGAGAGAGAGGGCAGAAGATACAACTTAGTTCAACATGTTCTCAACTTTAAGAGAATATGAGCTTCTTTGTCCTGCTAGAGAACAGCAGTCAGTTTCATCATCAGTACAGTGTCATATGTTTCTCAATGCCCCAGGGAGAGGATCTGAAAGGGACCCTAGGGAATGAGCGGTCCAACACCAGAAGGGAGACCAACAAAAGCCCTGGGCAGAGGGTACAGCTGGATGCAAGTATTCTAACCAGACTGAACAACTTAACACACAATTTGGATGGTAAACCATGATTTAGAATTCGGATCCTAAACAGAATAAAACTTCAACACTAATAAATGTGTGCTCCCCATCACCCACGGGGGTAGGAAGCAATCAGGAATCCGTATAAACAAGGAGTTTAAAAAGTCCTAGTGACATCAAATTTAAGCTGTGGCCACAGAAGTGTGGCTATAGCACAGCTATCCTCAGCTGGAGTCACTTTGTGTCCCCTTCCTCCCCAGGGGACATACGCAGTATCTGGAGACATTTTCACTTGTCACAACTGAGGAAGGTAAGTGCCACTGGCATGGAGCGATCAGAGCCAGGATGCCGCCCAACGTCCCAAGGCCCACAGGACAGCCCCCAACTACGAAGACGGACCCGGCCAAAAATGTCAACAGTGAAGAGGTTGAGGAGGCCTAGAAGGAGAGCACACTTGCCCACATCGGAAAATCCAAGGCTGAAAACTACCAAAGAGCTCAACACTTTGGCCCTCAGCCCACATCACTGAAGGAACAAAATGTGGGAGGGAACAGAGGCAAGCCTGCATAAAGTGACACCATCATAAACGATGCAGTTATTTGTGTCTAGCACTCAACACTTATTTCAGACTTTATGGAAAGATTTTCCGCGGGAAATTAATTAAAATAGTAAGTCTTCAAGTCAAACATGCAGGCACACACACCAGTGTTGCATGTCACTCAAGTCCCTACAGTTAGAACACCGCCACCTTACTGCTATGGCCCAGGGTGAACTCCCAAGGATATTCACAATGCAAAGGAGTGAGAATTTTTTCAAAAATCCATACACACAATACCCTGAACAAATGGCCAGTGGCTCCCCAGGCAGCACAAGGCTGCGTTCTTTGTGTGTGCTTTGGCCTTGATGAACACTAGCAACCACACTGGGAGTTTCTGGGGGCTAGACATAAATCAAGGGCCCTGCCATTCACTGAGAAAAATGCCTCCCTACTCCACCCTGGCTCAAAGAAGACCTAATAGTGGACCCAGAAATCAAGGTCTAAATGTTAATGTCCTCTGTGAAACAATGCATGTCATTGAGAGTCTAACAAAGTTATGAAAGCCCTCAAATCACAAACACATCCCGGCAGGGTGTCTCAGCTGTGCCCGCAGTAAGCCTCACTAACACATCCTGTGCAACTTTTCCCGCAGAACAGTGAGTAAAAACGTGCAAAAGCCGTCTCTGATCAAATGTCACTCCCAGAAAAGGTGTCCTCAAGAAAAATCAGACAACCATGCAATGATGTAGGTACAAAAATGTTTGTGCGCTGTCTTTCATACAAGCACACCAGAAACAGCCTAAAACGGTCACACAGATGATGATGCAGGCCCGGGACGAATGGGCAGGGCCACTCTCAGAAGTGCACACCTAGGACCCTGCCTCGCGCTGCAGACTTAGAGTGCCCTGTATATTGCAAAAGCAATAAAATAAAGTAACTAAACAGAAGTTCCTCAAAAAACAAATCATGGTGTTGGGTGAAAATAGTATTATTAATTTTGAACTCGCAGTAAGTGGCAGTTATTTGTTATGAACTATTGCTCACCATTAATAATATTAGCAAAAGCTTCCCCAAACCCCAAACACACTTTGGCCATTTCACTTTAAAAATGTGTTTTTAAAAATATTAGAGGAAAAGTTCCTCAGTCAAAAAGGAACAGAAGTGAAGCATGAAACAAAAACTGCTATTTCAACAAAATATTTAAATATCAGATTAAGGAAATAAAAACATTTGCATAACTAGAAAGGGAAAATATATATACACACACAATTTCCAATCATATTTTCACGTAGACTATTTTACGGTGAAAGTGCATTAAGATATAACCTCATCTGAAAACAGATTTTTAATGAATTGACTTTTGTGTTCGGTTTTCTTTAAAATACGCACAATGCTGAAAGGCCTGAAAAACAACTTAAGATATATGTAATGGGCCTAGAGGTCATTTTAAGAAGTGATGATGCACTGGCTGGTGTGGCTCAGTGGACAGAGCACTGGCCTGTGAACCAAGAGGTAACGGGTTCGATTACCCATCAGGGCACATGCTTGGACTGCAGGCCAGATCCCTAGCTGGAAGCATTCAAGAGGCAGCCAACTGATGTTTCTCTCCCCCACTTTCTCCCTCCCCTCCCCTCCCCTCTCTCTAAAAATAAATTTTAAAGTCTTTTTTAAAAAAAGTGAGATGCACAATATCAATGACAGTGACATAATCAAATTACACAATTGTGTTCATACTGCAATATAAACAGTTTATCATGCGCAATCCTACTCCTTTTTAAATCTAAATATTGCTACGTGCGTTTTGTTCACAGTGCCAGTAACTAATCTCCAGCTTCAGCAAGCAGACCTTCTCCAAACCAAAATTAACGTTTAAAAAGCAAATCTAAGAACCACAATGACTCAAAAAAGATTTCCACTTTGCTGTTACTACCAGTAAAACATAAATTATTGTGAAAATCATGACTAATCATCATAAAATTAGTGACTTCGCAGAAACATGGGTGAGAAAAAGAGATTTATAAAAAACATATCATGGAATTTATGTCTATTACTCATGCAAACATCACTGGCCCATCAAAAGGACACCCGGACATGTGCAGCTATAATCCTCTTCACTCATCTTTGATGGTCTGCTTTGAGCAGTAAAAACCGTAACTTCGCAATTTCTTCAATTGTATCCTAATGAAGATGTATTTGTCACGGTAGGAGAATAGAAGAGATTTCATTCAGCAGTCTGTAAGCTTGTAACTTATAAATATTTACATATGTGATGGGGGGACCTGCATTTGTACTCTCATCCTGTCCCTGAGAATGACAAGGGCTCCCATTCACAGGCAGGTGTCCGGACACTGAGGGCTCTTCTCAATCAACTCATAAGCGAGCATCACAGGTGCGCTGTGACCCTGCCATCTACGGAGGCACAGAAAGCACACATGCAGCATGTCAAGAGTAGGACCCGGGGAGTTTCTGTCTTCTGCTTAAGGCATTTTCTAAACTTGGTGCAGCTTTGCAGAATTAAGGGGGAAAATGGTTTAAGAATGACAAAGAAAAGTAATAAAGCAAATCCATGCTTATCAAAAAGCTTTTTTCTCCCAGTAAGAACATTTCTAATTCTAAATATATTCCTAGGAATAAATATATTCCTAGGAACTGAATTTAAGTATCTACAAAGCTAATAAAACCCCAAAACGCATGGTCAGCCACACACAGCCTACTAGATGAAACCTCGTTTTAACAGATATCATGGGCATGGACTCATCAGAGAGAAGCCCACCTCTCTCCACAATGTCAATGGATACTGCTGCTCACATGTTACTAACCGACCCCCCCAAAAAAAGATATTTGAAAGAATTATTTGAAAAGACCCAATCTGGGTAAGAGACCAAGTAAACAAGCTATATTCCAATAGCCCCATATCTTGTATTATCTTGGCCTCTAAATCAGACAGTAAAGATAAGTGTACCTACCCCAAAGTGCAAAAATTCAACCTTGCCTAGCTTTTCTAATACAAATATCTCACTTTCTAAATTAGCACAATGTATAAAGCACCTTTATACAGAAGGAACTCTAATCCTGAAAGCAGCTATGGAAGCCTGGGCAAAGGCAGAGGGACCCAGAGTACAGCTCCCGTATGCTACTCCCTGGCTCTGCCACCAGCCCTCCACCACCACTTCCTGCAACTGGCAGAGTCAGAGGGTACATTGTCACTGTGCCGTGAGATGCTAGACTGAAATTGGGGGCTCAAGTTTCTTATCTTCAGCCTGGTGGAGACGTATTGCAAAAAAGCTCTTAGCAGGGGAGCAAAATGTTGTACTCAAGGAAGGATCCTTGAGAAACGTCCCTTTCTGCTGTCGCAGTCACTGCACGAGTATTAGTAAGCCAACGAGGACAACACGACTGATATGGAAAACTCTGGGAACGCAGCCAACATCTTTACTCGAAAGACAAGATTCCCTCAGAAAACCTCACAGAGGAATACTCCAATAACTGAGCATTAGAACTGGGAAAAACGAGTTGTCCGACCCTTTTTTAATAAAATAAACATTTCTCAAAAACCCCGTTTTCTAAGTGCTTTCTTATACAATCTTCCCACCATCCTCATGAGGTTGGTCCCAGCAGCTTTGGAAACCACATTTTACAAAGAAACAGAAGACACTCTTCTTTCCTAAGTAGAAAACAAACCAACTAAAAATTAGTGTCATGTTCAAAAGTTGATTCACATTTTCCTGCTGGGTTTGCAATGCTTCTGGGGTGTGGACCACTTGTTTCCCCAAATTCCCACACTGTTTTTAACTTAAAAATCATTTACTAACGGCCTACTGTGTATATGGCACTTCATTAAAGAGCCTGGCAACGATGACACAAGTGTAAGGTTAATGACATCAACAGGCTGTGAAGAGCACAGAGGCTCTGGAGACCGCCAGTCTGGATTCAGATCCTGGCTGTCATTTCCCAGCTGTGTGACACTGGGCTAATACTTAACCTCTCTGTGCCCCACTTCCCTAATCTGTAGAGCCATACAGGGTTGTTAAACGGATTAAATGAGTTATTGAATGTCAAGTGCTCAGGAGCATAGGGGGCACAGAGCAAGTGCTCAATAAATATTAGCCATATTTATTATTGTCTTCAAAGAATTCTAAAATGCTTTGTAATTAATGAAAAAGATTACGAGCATCTCCCCTTCCGCCATAAAAAAAAAAAAAAATCTGTGCTTGAGGGAAAAATAACAGCTACATATACAAGGGTAGAATCTCATCCTTAAGGACCTTTCAGTGCAAACAAGGTTCTAAAACCTATAAATGGGATAATTAACCTCTCAAGGCACTGTTTACTCATTTGAGAGGGTGTGCGTTGTGGGGGCGGGGTGGTTTGTAAAGCCTCTAGCTAACAGGAGTAAATTCCCAAGATGACCAGGACAGAAAGAGCCAAGTTCAGAGGAAAGAGAGGTAGGGGGCACTGTGAAGCAGACCTGTCAGAGAGGGCGACATGCACACTGGTATGCAGCTGGGCTGGTAAGAGAGCCTCTGGAATCAAATTCATGCAGGGGAAAGGATGAAGAGAGCTGCAAGATCACAGGCCTGGACAACCCAACTCATGAACGCGGATCTGATTTTGTAAGCAATTTGGATATGCTTTAGGTAAAATTCTGGAACTATAAAATCTACCAGAAGTGTATAGGTTGAAAGGGAGCAAATGAATAAATGCAATCCAGCACAAGAAATGAAACTGGAGAGCAGCTCGAATGCCAAGATTCCCCTGCATGGTTGAGTACTGGGACTTCATTCACCCACGGAGGGTCACTCACTTTTAACTTCTAAGTTACTATAACAAAAACTCTCATTTTAACTCACCTA
Organism: Anoura caudifer; assembly: GCA_004027475.1. Lineage (NCBI taxonomy): Eukaryota > Metazoa > Chordata > Mammalia > Chiroptera > Phyllostomidae > Anoura > Anoura caudifer. The sequence goes on from PVKU01001163.1 coordinate 241,471, forward strand.
CCTACAATGTGACAAGTGCTTTGTTAATCTTATCCCCAATTCACTTAATGATCATATAAGGCCAACACTGTTATGCACACTTACAGACCAAAGAAATAAAGGCCAGGAAGGTCAGGTAATCTGGCCAAGCTCTCACAGGTGAGAGGGTACAGCCAGACACAGCTTTTCTATGCTTTTACAGAGTAACTGTTTGTCCCTCTACCTAAGGACCTTTAGGCAGGGGAAGGAAGTCTTGCTAAACTTAAAGGAGACTTCCTGGATTGTTCACTCTTGAATGTTCCCTGCAAATTAATGACATGAAAATGTTACAGAGCAGTTGCCCTGAATGCAGAATTTTGAAACCCATTAACAGTAAGGTACCCTACCCTACCAATCTCAATAGAAGAGCACATGCAAGGGTCATGTCCTTGCAGGTGACCCCACTTAGAGCGAGCAGAGCTGGAAAAGCAAACAGTCGGCTTGCTCCCTTCACCACATCGGTTTGTGCCTGATTTTGAGAGATGAGAGCAAGAGCAGCCTCCCCCCGCCCACCCTGGCCTGGGAGACCAGGGCTCCCTGCTAAGCAACAACTGTCCTGCTTGCAGCTGCTCCCGGGGCTTTGCTGTTCCCAATGTGACCAAGGCCAAAAAATGTACTTGATAATAGAAGTCTTTGCAGAGTGTACAGAAAAGGCGAGACATTACAACTCCTTTGTGAGAAAAAAACTAAATGCTCTGATCCTATTATACTGTGGTCACAAGTGTGGGTTTCAGGATTTGGTGGGACAAGGAAGTCCTCAGCACTTCCCCTTTGCCTGGGAGAGATGATTTAGGGGAAGGGAAGGAGTTGCCAAAAACAAACCTTACTCTTTTTTTAAACCAAGACAAATATCAATGAGCTCTTAAACATAAAAATATACATGAAACACTGTTAGAAAACAGACCCAAGAACTCTTCCCAGTTTAAAAAGCTAGCTGAGCCCTGACTGGTGCGGCTCAGTTGGTTGGGCGTCATCCCTCAAAGCAAAGGGTTACCAGCTCGATTCCCAGTCAAGGCACATGCCTGGGTTGCAGGTTCGACACCTGGTCAGTCAGGGCATGTGCAAGAAGCAACCGATAGATGTTTCTTCCTCACATCAGTGTTTTTCTCCCTTCCTTCCCCTCTCTCTACAAGCAAATAAATAAAGACTTAAAAAATAATTACAATTAAAAAAAGAAGCAGCTAGCTGAGAAACTTCAGGTAACAACCAAACCCAAGATCCTGTCCCAAACAGTGGAAAGGAGGAAGGTGTTTCCACTTAACATCTTGTGAATTGAGTTTGTTCCAACTCAGAATGAACCAGGCTGTGAATAGTGGAAAATGTTCCAGCCGTACCTAATAATATCTCCCTTAAAACATTAATACCTGCTTCAGAACTGTATTTGTGAATACAGTGCTGTACATTTTACATATTCTTTAAAAGCAAAGCATTTATAAATGTCCTATTAATCATCCTCAAAAGATCTTTTGCTTGAACAGCCATTATGCCCCACCTATTCCTAAAATAGAAAACAGAAAAGTCAAGCTCATTTGAGTTCCACTGGTGGGTACTTAGGGCCCCTCCAGTGTTCCAAGCAACGTACGTACTTGGCCCTGGAGACATGGAAACAGCATCTACTTCAAAATACCAACAACATGTTTGCTCAGTAGTCTTGCCACTTTGCTGGTTGAGACTTCTCTGCTTTGTAAAAAAGTTGTTTTGATTACATACATAATTCTAGTTATTGCCTGAAGTAAACTTTTTAACAATTTACCTCCGAATGTTGAAAAAAATGACGTTTCCCAGAAGCGCACACACAATTTACTTAGAGAATCCATAAAAATCTAAGGCAGGCCGTGAAGAAACAAACTCCACAGGGGAGTGTAGGATGCTCAGTTCCTCCAATCCGGAGGCGCATTTTGAAGTCGGCAGCCATCAGCTGGGGGACACAAGCCTCACAAGCTTCCAGCTGGCCTGGTGGGCAGGAAGCTGTCCGATGCTGTAACACCTAAAGCAGGCACTCACAGGCAAGATGGCGGTGCGTGCAGCAAGGAAACTCATTCCCCAAGGAAACTGCCTCCTGGGTCTAACTCAGTGGGCCTCAATGGGCAGTGATTTTGCTCCCTATGGCTCATTTGGCAACATCTACAGACATTTTAGTTGTCACACTTGGGGGCTCTACTAGCTTCTAGTGGGTAGAGGCCAGAGATGCTGCTCAACATCCTACAAGCCACCAAACAGCCCCTCCCCCTTAAAACAAAGAATGAACTAGCCCAAAATGACAAGGTACCCAGTTTGAGAAACCCTGGCCCCATTCTTAAGTAGCAGCTGCTGGTCTCAGGTAACTATTTCATTATTATCTGGCCACTGATATACGAAACTAATACGTACAATATCTTGTTCAGTGGGTTTTTTTTTTTCCCTCAATTGTTAGCTTTAGCTTCAAATTGTTATCCAACAAGCAACAAGTCATTATGCCTAAATCACAATGGGAAAAGTTACTGAAGAACAGGCTGCCATTTAGTGATAAGGAGACCTTAAAATTTTGCTGTCCTTGGAAATATATCACTTCTATACTTTGTTTTTACTCTAACAGGACATAAGATTTTCTTCCCTGGACAGTGTAACAAAAGGATGCTCTGTTATAAGACACTAATGTGAGAGAGGGGATATGCATTGGGAGTTTGTCTTCACTTAATACGGCACCGTTTGGCCGCCCTGACTGGCTCTGCTGGCCTCCACCTTTGGGGCAGAACTCTGAAGCTTGATTTAGAAATGTATCGCAAGACTGAAAGTGTAACTTTAAATAAGAAAAAATTTCCCCCAAACGACAATTTCCACTAGCAACAGAGGAAAAAGGATCTGGATTCTATAACAAGCTCTTCAACCTTGGGCAAATGACCTAACATCTTTGGATTAAAATTTTTCATCTAGGAAATGGAAGGTGATAGAGTACATGATTGTTAAATACCAACTTCAATATTATATTAATCACTGAAATAAAATCCAACAGCCAGGGTTTCTGTGTTTTTTTACTTTCTTTATTTTACACTTACAGCATAAGGAAAAAGTTTTTCAAACAGAATGAGGGACAGGTTGCAGCTGTCCCACGTTATCCTGCAGTTCCTCCCATTTGCACTAGGGGGAAGAGTTCTGCCCAAGGGGAGGTCACGGACCCCTGTACTCCACAGACAGGCTTCATGGGGATGGGGACTCAACAAACTTAATACAAATTCTATGTCTCATCATATTTCCCAGGCAACCCAGAACACACAAAAACAAAATAAAACCAAAAAAGAGTTAAGAATTTGTCCTGCAGGCAAAGCCTAAGTTTTCTTACAGATAAAGGCATTAAACACAGCCCACTGGTCTTTCATCATTGGTTAACCTGCAACTCCTGCAAAAAGTTCTGGTGCCTTCTTACAGGCACAAAGGATTAGAACCTGTGATGGTCTCACAATTATAGATTTCATTCTTTAAAAAAAAAGTAAAAATTCATATTAATGCATGATTAATTCCTTTCCAGCCCACTTATCACAGAGAATGTGGGTATCACATGTGAGACACTACTCTGAAAAAACTGAGTATTACTATTACACAAGAATATATTTATTACTTTGGCCATTATAAATAGTTGTTTAAGTGGGCATCCAGAAAGCAGAATGACTTGAAATATTATATCCAATGAAGTCTGATAAAGCAAGTTGGCGAAAACAGAGGCAAACCCTCAACAATCTAATTTGCTGGAACATTCCAAAACCGTACTGGGATTCACAAAACACCCGCTGGTTTTCAATGAAAGTCACATCAGACTCCCTTAAGTCAACTAAGTTTACTTTGAGCCACTTCAAACCTCAAACTTAAACAGAATTTATTAAATAAACACAACCAAGAAAGGAAAGGGAGCCAAGAAACCACAGTAACTGGTTTCCTGGGGGGAATAGGTTGGGGGGGGTGGTTCTCAACTCAACGATTTCAAGTAACTGATGTCTTGCCCTCAATGACCCTAAAAGGGGCATCGGTTTAAGTCTTAAAATAGCCATTGTTTGCCCTAAAAGATCTTCTGTACATTCAAATTCAAAATCTGCCAAAGACAACGAATATATGATCTTTTGATCTCACCTTCCAGAATTATCTCAAACCCTAAAAGAGCACTTCTTGGTGAAAACTAGAAGCTAGACTCCAAAGGTCCAGCGGACAGAGAACTCGGTGAATGATTAAACCCTCGCCTTCCCTGCTCACACTTCATTAAGCCGTCTCCTCTGGAAGTGTTTGCATCCCTCTCACAGGAAGCGAACACGTTTTGCAAAGGAAATACCAGACCTTTCTTGAAGAAAGGCACGTCCCAGTTGAACATTTTATTGGGCTTCCTACACCCAGGCAGTTGGGCAAGCAGATGCCCTGGCCGGGCCCCGGAGCCCGCTGCCTCATGTGGGCGCCGCAGGGACAAGGGTGAGCCAGGCACCCACGCAAAAGGAAACTCACCTTCGCTACCTCCTGGGACAAAGTGGAAGCGGAGCAAAACAAAACCTGCCTCGGCTTACTCATCCAGAGGCTCCCCCAGAGTGAGTGGGATTGATTTCAGGCGACTCCCATGAAGTTTCGCCCTCTCAGGTTTAGGGAAAGGTACCAGGAGGGCACGCGGCACCGGGGGCAGATCCCTCCCTCCCGGGCATCGAGGTCCGAGCAGGAAGATAGCCTACGCCCGGTTCACGGAAAGCAGCCAGAGCAGAGCCGTGAACACACTCACCTCGGGGAAGAAGTTGTCCATTGTTCCAGTGCGTTCCCAAACTTGCCAGAGTCGGGTGTCCAGCTCGCGGAAGTCAGCCCAGCAGACGGTCCAGAGAAACCATGCGTGTCACGGCGCGACTCCCAGGAACTCGAGCCCGCGAGGCTCCCCTGCTGCCATCGCCTTATCCCCTTCTCCTCTTTAGCACCTTTTGTTTGCCCAAACCTAATTCTCAACTCATCCGTCCCAAACGCAGCCTTTGTCTCCTCTTCCTCCAAGTTTTTCACTTCTGGGCGCAGCGCAAGCGAGCGAAGAACAGCTGGTGGCACATTCTTCCCCCGGGCTAGTGCGGGGGGGGGGGGGGGGACGGCTTAGGACTTGGGAGTGTGCCCCCTTCCTCTGAGCTGGGACCGGAGGCGCAGAGCGCCGGCAGGCGGACAGTGGCCACAAAGCCAGCCCCAAGTCGTTCTCCCCGCGCGAGCGCCGCTGCGATGAGTATTCCGGCGCCGCGGCTCAGGCTGCTCACCGCTGCTAGGAGTCTCGCAGACAGGAGAACACGCCCCGCCCCTCTCCGCTCCGCTCGCCAGGCCACGCCCACTAGCCAGCCTCGCCCCGCCCCACCAGGAGCCCAGCTCTCAGTCAACCCCGCCCTGTGTTTCCGCAGGGTCCGGTGCCGCCCAGCCGGCATGGCGCACCCGCCGCGCCCGCCGCACCCCGCCCCGCCTCGCCTCACCTACCGCACGGTCCGGCCCACTCCGTGCTTAGGCAGTCCCGGGCTTTGCGGTGGGTGAGGAAGGCGGGGTCCAAGCGGCTCCACTTAAGTCCGGGCCTCCCCACCTAGGGGTGGGCGGGGTGGTTGACTCTTTCTTCTGGTGGTAGAGACCAAGTAGTCACCGGGAAGGAGGGGTTGGGGGGATTCTTTTGTGCCTTTGATCTCTAGCAGACCCTGGAACCCGCTCAACACGGATCTCATTAATGCAGCTCGGCAGATGAGCGACCCCGGGGAAGGAAGCGCGGTTCGCGGAGCTGCCCCGGCTGTTGGGCCAGATCAAAGCCGAGGATGGAGGCTAATCAGAATTTCTGGAAGCTGCCTTCCCGTGTTGAGTTTCTTTCCTGCCGTCAGGTTAAGAGACGTTTTTATAGCCGCGGGGAATAGTAGTTTTATAAACTGGAAGAGGGCGTAGCCAATTGCACCTTTTAAAATGTAACCTTTTTCTGGACCTAAAGGAAACATAAGAAATTCAGATGAGTGAAGAATCAAACCCACCTGGTAATGAATCCTGGTTTCCTCTACGGTAGGTCCTTGAACTTCAGCGTGCACGGAAAACACGGGAATCTTGTTAAAATGCAGATTGGAATTCAGCGGGGTGAACGCTGACAATCTGCATCTCTAATAATCCCTCAAAGGGTGGCACCTGGCCCAGTGCAGGTCTGCATATTGTTTGGAGCCTGTCTGTAACCGGTAGAGAAACGCAGAACAAAGGTTTAGAAAGTTTTGTAACAATTTTAAGATGCCACGACATCCAAGTGCATGATCGGTGTACTCTTTGAACCGGGTATAAACCAGTTTGGGTGTTGTCTGAGTGGTGGTGAGTCACGTAACTGGCACAGCAGGGATCTTGGATTGGTACCTAGCAGACTGGAAACAAAAACGACTGGTTCTTCACCACAAATAGTTTGAGACGCGCTCTGTAGGGGATTTGCCAACTGCTACTCATCCTTTAAAACTCAAGCCAGAAAGTCACATCTTCCAGGAGTCTACCCAGAGATGCCAAGCCATTCATCCTACTTCCAGCGCCACCTAACAACAGGTGTGGCTTATTCCTAAGACTGTCGAGGAAACTACATCATGTTGTAAGGGGTTTTTTTATTGGTGTCCTACCCATCTTCCGTTGGGAATACGGAAGCTCCTTAAGAGAGGGAACTGAGCTTTAAAATTTGTTTTCCCTGGCTTTCTCAAAGAGTGAATGAACCCTTGTGTGAAAATTCAAGCATGTTTGTAACCTATCTCGGAGCAGTTCTCCAGCATTAATATCATGTATTCATTCCATCACCCTCTGGAAAGAATCAAGATGTAAATTAGTGATATTGTGCTATGCTGTTGCACTGTTTCACAGGTTTACACACTTAAGCCATTAAAGATTTTGTCCCATATTGCAAGGAAAGTTAGGATAGAGCCAGGATAAATACCAGCAATCCCAGGCATCAACCAAATGAATCCTGCTGCCACCAGTGTTCAGATATGGCAGCAGAACAGTTACAGGCATTGTAGTATTAATCTGTACAGAACATTTTTCAAGAGAAATTGCCAGGCAGTTTGTTTAAGTGACTGTGTGGGTGTGGCATGATTCCCAGCATCAGCTGGGGCACTGATTATGTATTGGGCCACCTTGGCCAAAACACTTTCCAATGTTGGCTAATCAATTGTAGCAAATGTTCCACACTACTACAACATGTTAGTAACAGAGGAAACCATGGAGAGGGGGCAGTGAGGGGGTAAAGGAACAACTTGCCCTCAATTTTTATGTAAACCTAAAACTACTCAAAAAAGTGATTTTTTAAAAGTCACTTTCCTGTTGATTAAGAAGGTATAGTTGATTACCCCCCAACTTGGCTCATATGAAGAATTGTGAGCCAGATCAAATACATAAGGGTGGAATTTTACTAAGTTATTAATTCTTAAAAAGTTTATACTACCTTTTCAAAATCCCCTGGGACGGTTAAAAGAGAAAAGCAAAACAAAGCATGATTCTTAATCTCAGGGGTATGGGCTGGGTGCCTAATAATCTGCATTTTAGTAAGCGCCCAAGTAGGCAATTCTGAGTGTGAGAATCACTTGTTTACATTGTCATAATTCATTGGATTTTCCTTACAAATGCACATTCCCAAAAAAAGATGTAAAGATAAACTGAGTAGTTAAGACCATTTGCTGAACAAATAGCAAAGTGCATGTTATTTTAAACATTCTAAATAGGATATCTAACTTTCACATATTTGGAGTTGAGTCAGTTGTTTAAAAGGACTGTACAAAACTTAAAAAGGCATTGACAAAGTTGGGCAAAGGGGAATCATTTTAAATCAATAGATTTCTGAGAATATCCACTTTTGTCACCATTTTTAAAAAGTGCTTCCTTTCAAGGGTCTGTGTAACCTATTGGTCAAAGCTGTTTGGGCTAAAACAGTTAAACTCTGCCCTCTGAGAAGTAACAGAGGCTCAAGGATGTTAATACTCCGGTGCAAAGTTCCTTCTCAGTTTTCCTACTTATTTATCAAAGAAAAGAAGTGTTATATTTTCTAATTAAAACATAAAAAAACTTGAATTACATTCTCTTATCCAGCTGCATAAATTAATGAACAATTGACAAAAATTTAATATAGGTGGGACCATTTTTGCCACTTTAAGGGAGAATTATGTATACATTTACAGGAGTGAAGTACTATAATCTCCCTGTTTTTGTTTTCCAGCATGTTTCTTTTTATTTGAAATGTGTTGTTTTAACTTCCTTTGTGATTTCAAGTTGAGTTCCTTTGTTGTTATTCTGTTGCTTTTTTGCAGTTCCTAATCTGGGTGTGTTTAGTGCGCAGAGTCTTTTCCATTACCTTTGTTTTTATAAAATATTCACCTCTAATTGCTCCAGTCAGAGTAATGGTTTAATTACTAATTATGGAAAGGAAAAGTTCTGGAAGTTTCTTTCACACAAATTAGAAGTTAATATTGAAATTCCGTTTTTCATGCTAAACTAAACATTTCATCCTTTCAGGTCACTTAATAGTTCTGGATGCTTAAAAATTCACGTTTGCCTTTTGAACAAACAGAAATTACGAAAATTCTAAAATGCTCTTTAAATTTTTAGATAAGCGTTCCTTTTATTTCTCACAACTTGTGGTTCAAAAATCCTGAAGGAAGTTGTTGTGTGACGCTACAAATAATTGTGAAAGATTTCTGTAGAAAGAATAAAATTGAGGGGTAGTGATATTAGAAATGCTTCACATTGTAAAGGAATTAAACAAGTACAAAAAAGTACAGAAATAAAGCGAGAACAAGACGCTCAAAAACTAATGTGCCAGCAGGCATTTTCTAAACAAGATGGGCTAGAGCTGGAAGGAAACTTACCTCATCAGAGAGCACTCAGTGGACAGTGGATTCTGACTAAATCCCAGTCACTTCAAAACTACAAGAACGCTTTCTAAATTGAAATCCTACACAAACACAGAACGTTGTTTTCATGAATCAATCCATTCCCATTTAAAGCGGTTGGTGCCAGTCCTGCTGAGTGTGATAAACAAATGGTATACATCCTGGAGACACTTGGCGATGAGGTTTTCTGCCCCGATGGACTGTGATCCACAGCTCCCTTTTCTCTCATTTTCTTTGTATCTTCATGTCCCTCCTCTTCTCATACCAGTGGCTGTGAGGCTGACTTTCCAAAGTTACCATCTCTTCCCTCTGCTGTTACTGTTGATGTTTACCGCTTCCAGACTTTGTGCCCTTGCTTATTCCTCCCCCTTCCTGCATCTTCCTGCTCACATTATCCAAGCCAATGAATGTGATTGGGTCTATTTGACTTGGAAACAGCTGTTTTTTAACCCAGTTGCTCCCTAAACCGTTGAGTTGTCTCTCCTCAAACCCCTAACTTTTCACTGTCTACACTTCATCTCCAACCAATCAATTCTTGAACTCCTCGCAGTCAGAGTGTCCTCACATTGTGAATCCTTTCAACCCAACGGAGAACCTTCAAACTTCCTTTGCTCCAAACATGTCACTTCAGTTCTCCCAGTTAGATGTACCCACTTAAGATTTAACTTAGCAAACAAACTACATGAGGACACAGGGGCGGCTCAGAGCATCAATGCTGGTGGCCCAGGTCATAGCAGTCACTATGTTTTTGCGGTCAGCTGTGGGGCAGCAACTTCCAGGCTACGGAAAAAGAAGCAGGTTTCTTAGACTGGTAGGTAGAACAGCCTCTGCCCAACCGGGCCTGCTCTGTGCTGCGGTTCTAAGAGCTGTTTCTAGAAGTTTAGCCTAAAGCCCATCCTCCAGCTCTTCCAGTGATGCTCCTCTTGATTAAGTTCTCTGATTTTGTTGTCTGTGGCTTGCCAACACCTTAGGAGGACTCACACCCTCAGCGTGAAGAACTTGGGTCACTCTGCTTAGGGCTGCATTCCTCAAAATGGCCTAAGTCCCATTCAGTGCTGGGACTGGCTAGGACTAGTAGTGCCATCCGGGGAGGCCTCCCCAGACCAAGATCAGGCCTTGTGCGGGCTTTGCTCTCTTCCTTTCCCCTTTGGGCCAGTCGCTAACCTTCTGTCATGCACATGTATCTTCCAGAAGTCAAGAATGACGTTTACTGGGGTCCTCATGGAGCTTATGAAGGGACCTCAGTCCCGGGAGGACAGCCACTTGGATTTTTCTGCTGGCCAATGCAGTGTGTTTTTCACAGGATCATGAGACATTGGGCCACCAGAACAATGCCGACATGCTGATTCTCAGTGACTTTCCCTCACCTCGGACAGAGGGGGACTGCGGTACTCTTTGCCACCAACAATCCCTCCCAATGTGTGGACTCCTGTGTCATGCCTCACCTGTGTGTTCTGGCAAGCAGCAGTACTGCTGGGACTCACGGCTCCTTTGAGCTGTGGGGAGGTGACAGGCATCTTTACTCTGTGTAGCCCCCACCCCAGGCACGCAGGACAGTCATCCCACTCCCTTCACTGGCTCTGAGCCTCACATCAGGCGATCTTCCCAGCTGAACTGCACCCAGCTCCTCTTTGGAGACAGCTGTTCTGCATTGTCAATCAGCCCTTCCAGGCAATGCCCTCTCTTGACTCCATTCAATATGGTGTCTTTACTCTTGTGCTGTTGGCCCTTAATCTCAGCCAGAAGAGAAATGAAGATGTCTTGCATGAAGGGGGCAGCCCTTCCCCCACCTCCCCGTAGGCGGGGAGCCAGGTACAGTCAACATGGAAATCAGCCATGTGCTCAGAATGCCGTGACTGCAGCCTGCGGAGTTCAAGGGGAACTGTCATGGGGAGATGTGCTGTTCCATTGCTGCACTATGAAATTCTCAATGGTGAATTTCTCAAAAGCTTATTTTTCAATTACTGTTGGCGTACAATATTAGTTTCAGGTGTATCTCATAGTGACTAGACATTTATATGCCTTAGGAAGTGATCACTTGGGTAAGCCTGGTACTCACCTGGCCCAGAGATGAATTATCATTCACATCTTCCTGCCTGTTCTGGATTGGACTTGCATTTGTGGCCATCATTAACGAAACACCGTGACAGCCTTTGAGAGTGTCACTGGCAGCCAGTTTCCTAGGCCCCCACTGGACAACACAGTGTCATAAACGATGTAGTGAACATGAAGTAAATGGAACTAAGAAACTGCAGAGGTATGAATTTCTGTAATATTTAATGCAAACAGGTTCTGAAGAGCCATGGCATTGCGAATAATGACAGTTTCCCTACCTTTTCCTCGTGGTGTGAGATAGAAAGTAGCCACACATGTCACATTTGACAAAAAGAACCCGAGGAGATGTTTCCTGAACATGACCGGGAAAAGCTGGTGCCTAGACCCAAAGAAGAATCTTTATCTGCACTGGTTGGAATAAACAAACACCCAAGGACTTCTTAAATATGCATGGAGGAGTCACCTCACGTGGGCTCGTGAATTTTGTAATATATTTTAATTAAATCAATTATATGTGCAGGGGTCCCACACACCCTATGGGGAGCCTTGAAGAGCAACACGGAACACCAAAGGCTGGCATGCAAGGGAGAAGCTTGGGGATAGGATTCATGAGACGTGGGGTGGAGTACGTGCCAACTCCCTGCAGCAACCCGGCAAGGCCTTGTTATTGCAGCTGAAGTGGCCTGAAATCGCCACTATTGCTTTTGCTTCTTTAATGAGTTAGGAATGCTTGGATTGTTTTTTTCCCTAAAGTTTCCATTAAATGCAAGTGTGCTGCTGCTGGGAGTATTAGGGAAAAATCAGGTGAAGGCAGAGAGTAGCTTCCATAAGAATGTGCAGGACAGTGGTTTACAACAGTCAGGGACCTGGACACAGCACCAGAGCCTCTCAGCAGGACGCTGGTTGAGTGAATCATGATAACCACATAGCAGCACACTCTCTGTGTCGGTTATCTGTTTTGGTGTACAAGTCACCTAAAACAAAGTGGCTTCAGACAACAAAGGCTTATTATTCCTCACAGTTCTGTGGTTTGACTGGACTTGACTGGGCTTGACGGCTGCTGATGTCAAGCGGGCTGTCTCGGGCAGCTGCAGGCGGACGGGCGCTCAGCTGTGGTTGGTGATGGGACAGGGCCTTCCCCACATGGCCGGAGCCTGGCTGGGGCAGCCGGGACAGCTGGGCTGCTCTCTCCACGTGTCTCTTGTCACACTGCGGGAGTCTCAGGATTCCATTCACAGTATGTTCACTGGCATTTAGTACATTGTCAATGTTGTGCAACCATCTATCTAGTTCCAGAATATTTTTATCGCCTCCAAAGTAAACCTCATACCCATTAAACAGCCACTCAGATTTCCTGCCCACTGCTAACCTCTGGCAACCACTAATTTGCTTTCTGTCTTTATGGATTTACCTATTCTGGATATTTCATACAAATAGAGTCATGCATACCTTTGGTGACTGGCTTCTTTAATTCGGTGTAACGTTTTCAGCGTTCCTCTGTGTGGTAACACGTATTAGCACTTCATTCCTTCCTATGGCTGAATACTATTCCACTGTATAGATGGACCCCATTTTGTTCCTTCATTTGTCAGTTGATGGACAGTTTGGTTGTTTCCACTTTTTGGCTAAGGTGAATAGTGCTGCTGTGAACATTCACGTACCTGTTTTCAGTTCTCTTGCATCCATACCCAGGAGTGGAATTTCTGGGTCACATGGTAATTCTATGTTTAGCTTTTTGAGGAACCAGCAAACCACTCCTCTGTGGCCATTTTTGATACTGTCCATATTTACGTGATGTGAAGATATGAATAAATACAAGTTACAGAATGATATGTTTCATGTGTATGTCATAGAAATTTAAAATGAACAGTGGTTTAAGGCAGACATGTTTATTTTCCCTCATAAACAAGGCCCGGAGGCCTGGGATGCTCCATAACATCTTCAGGGATGCTGACTTCTTCCAGCTCTCTGTGGTTGGGTCTCCGCGGCTCTCAGCCTTGCAGCTGGAGAAGGAAGCCTCAGCTTCCTGGGCAGCAGAAAGCGGTGAGGAATGACGGCCAACCAGGGCTGTTTGTGTGTGGGAGGGGGGGCGGTGCAGGAGGTATTGGGAAGGAAGGGACAAAGAGCAGGGCTGCTGTCTCTTAAGGCACATTCCCAGAACTTAGTCATCAACTAAGGAATACTGAGAAATGTAATATTCATCCTGGGTTCTTCCTTACCCAGTGCAAAATTAGTTGTAGGAAGGAAAGGATAGATACTATGGAACAGCTGCCCGTCTCTTCCCAGGTGATAAAATTAATTGTGTAGAAAGCTTTAAAGAAAAAAACAAAAATGTTAAACAGTTGTTATCTCTAGATAACAAGGACAAGGACAATTAAAAAGTTCTTTTTGGGCCCTGGCTGAGTAGCTCAGTTGGTTAGAGCATCATCTCAATACACCAAGGTTGCTGGTTCTATCCCCAATTAGGGCAGCTACAAAAAGCAACCAATGAATGCATGGATGGGTGAAACAACAAATCAATGTTTCTCTCTCCCCTCAACCTGAGTACTCTAGCATGTTACTATATGTGGAGATAGGGCCTTTAGAAAGGTGATAAAGTTAAAAGGAGGCCCTTAAGCTAGGCCCTAATCCATTCTGATTGTTCCTTGCAAGAAGAGAAAATTTGGACACACAAGGAGAAACCAGGGAAGCATTCACAGAAGACATACCACGTGAGGCCACAGTGAGAAGGCAGCCATCTGCAAGCCAAGGAAAAAGGTCTTAGGAGAAACCAAACCTGCCACTGCCTTGATCTTGGACTTCTAGACTCTAGAATTGTAAGAAAAATCAGTCTGCTGTTTAAGCTACCAGTCTGGTGTACTTTGTTATGGCAGTGCTAGCCAGCTAATATAGGAACGGGGAGGGGGGATCCCGGAAAGCTGCACTTGAACCAGGGTTCAGTGGATGAGCAGGAGTCTATCAGATGGAAAAGAGAAAAAAAGCACATTCTAGGCAAAGGCACATGGGATGACCCAGAGGTACGAAAAGTATTTTCAGTAAAGGATGCCAAAAATAGTTGGGAGTAGGGAGGAAGAGAGAGATTGTGTGTGTAGTTATAGGGGACAAACCTGGAAGGTTTGCTAGAGTTCTAGTAAGTTAGTTTACAATGAGTAGTGTGCTGGGAGATGTTTGACAACTGACCCTCTGGGGGGATAGCCCTGAATTATACCACAGCACTTGCCAATGTCTCTGGTATAAACGCTCTCACCTGATTTCAAGCTGTCACCACAACTCACTGAACATGACATTGAGAAGAGTTTCACAGAAACTCATCATTAGTTAGTATTTCCACCATAAGCATATCGACAATGGACATAACTACCCTCAAGAGCATAGATAAGAGTAAAAAAGCACCAGAATAATTTGTAAACCATGAGTATTGAGTATATTCTCAATACTATTTTGGGTTTCAATGCCATTTATGTAACTGTAAGTTTATGTAACAATTTTGACTAATGGCCGTGCTTAACAATGAGCTCACAGAATTCTGAAAATGTAGTCAGTCCTCGTGAGTCAGTATGCGCACACTGCTGTTTACACCTACTATTTTGTAAATTATTGCGCTTGCCCTGGGGGAGGGTTAGGACTAAAAATACAAGGTAATACATAGCGCATTTTATCATCTGCTCGCAGAGATGACACGCATGCACTCAGAAGGAACCTGGGAGGGAATTGCTAAGAAGGTGGAGGATTATTGGGAGGAGGAGGGAGCCTCTCCGGAGGACCACTGTGGAGGAGGTCGGCTTAACTGGAGGCTTCAAGAAGAGGAGTGAGGGTAACGTTTGGAGTATAGGAGGAAGATTAATATCGCAGGGAGAGAGGAGATTGTGGGATGGGGAGGACGATGGGGGAGGGGTTTTCCAACTGGATGCACTCCGCCAGCTCAGCTCCTTAGTAAACTGGGAGATCAGCTGATTTGCACGTTTGCTCTGGTAAATGTCCTAGGTTCACTCATTATCTTGAAATCAGAGTATTACAGCCTTGACATCCAGGTGGATGGGAGCCTTTTGGGGACCTGTGTAAGCCTGTGTAAGGGGGGGTTCAGTGGTATATAAGTGTGTTCTCCAGAGAGACATACCAACAGGAGACAGGAGGTTATCGAGCTATCTATCCATCCATTGAGAGAGAGAGAGAGATTGGTTGATTTTAGGGGTTTGGTTCACATGCTGGTGGAAGCTTGGTAGTCCAAAATCTTCAAGGTAGACTGGCAGGCTGGGAATCCAGGGGAGAGTTGCAGCCTGGGTCCCAGGATGGTCTGCTGGCAGAGTTCCTTCTGGCTCAGAGAAGGTCCATCTTTGTCCTATTGTCCTTTAACTGATTGGATGTGCCCCCTGCTCCCCATTATGGAGGGTAATCTATTTTACTCAATGTCCAGCAATTTAAATGTTAATCTGTTCCAAAAATCACCTTCACAGGAACACTGAGAATAAGGTTTAACCATCACCTGGGCACCATGCTGCTGCCAAGTTGACGTAAACCTAACCAAGACAAGTGGGATATATATTTTCGCATTTGGCAATGTTTACTGTTTGTCTTTAAGTGAATGCTAGCTGCCCAAGTGCTGGGATTGCCTCAGCGAACATTCCTGCCTTGTACATTGCCGATTCTGCTGCGGTGGAAACCAGAGATGTGAAATGGGAGGTCTCACGAAGACATGACCATGACCCAGCCCCAGCTCCAGCTCCAGAAGAAGAGAAAAAACTGGGTTTAAAATAAACAAAACAAGTCTGCAGAAAGTTCTTCCAAATCTGACAGCTCATATATAAAAGAAATTTGAATGAAGTCTGCCCAAACTTGCCAACAATCCTAAAAATGTACATGACATTGCCATCGTTCCTTATGAAGTGGAAAGAACGCTTCTAACTATCAGTAATAAAAAACAAATTTCTATTCATCATGTTAGAGCAAGACTAAGTTATCATTCTCATTCTCTCTATTACTGTTATTATAAACAAGCTTTATCATTTGAAGAAGTGATTAAGGAGTACGCAGCCCAAAAAAGTGTATGAAAACATTATTAGAGAAGAGTGTTCATTAATAACAAGCTTTTTAAAATTTGCAATGTGTGACAATTTCTTTGTTCTACAAGATGCTTACTTTTGAGCTAATGTACTTGTGATCGTATATCATTTTTAAGCAGAGAGTCCTCCAAATTGCATAAACCCTGGGTCCCCCTAAACAAGGACCCCTGGGATTGCTGAGGAGAAGCCATTGAGGAGAGAGAAACCAGGAGGACTCATGGAAATGAGAGAAGGGACTATTCAAGGAGGCAGTGTCTGGTTATATAGAATGTTCTGGGACTTTAGAGACATCACTGCTAAAAATCTCACACATGCTCATCAGAGGCTTTCAGGGAGTTATAAACTGCTCCATCAGGGGAAAACCTGGGAGTTTTTAAATGTCCCATCTGCATCAGAATTCTTAAGGGATGAGGTTGCCAGATTTAGCAATTTAGGATCTAGAGGACCCAGTAAATTTGAATTTCAGATAAACAACAAATAAGGGTCCCATATGAGTATGTCCCATGCAATATTAATATTTTATCTGGCAATGCTACCTGGGGATTTTCTTAACACATTTAAACAGATTACTCAGGTGTAGTAACCTGCTCAGATTCGTGTGTACAGAGATGGCCCTGGACTCTTACCATGGTTTGACTTCTGATTTTTTGACTTTATGATGGTGTGAAAGTGATACTCATTCAGCGGGGACTGTACTTAGAATTTTGAATTTTTATCTTTTCCTGGGATACCAATTTCTAGCATGATACTCTCTCCTGACGCTGGCAGCGGCAGAGAACCTCAGCTACCAGTCAGCTCTTCCATTGGGTAGGCAAATGACTGATGCTCTCTCTCTATAATTGTAAGAAAGAGAGAATCACAGCATAGGTATGGGGTGGGGCATAACTAGGTTTACAGTTGTGAGTATGCAAAACAGAGTTTATTCTTCTTATTTTTTTAATCCTCACCCGAGCATATGTTTATAGATTTGAGATGGATAATAGGTAGATAGATAGATAGATAGATAGACAGACAGACAGACATTGATTGGTTGCCTCCCATATGCACCCAGACTAGGGATCAAATCTGCAACCTAGGTATGTGTCCTGACCGGGAATTGAAACCACAACCTTTGGGTGTACAAGGTGGTACTCCAGTCAACTGAGCCACTTGGCCAGGGACAGAGTTTTCTCCTGCATTATTATTTATTAATTATTGTATTAATTTTTATACAAACAGCAGTAAACCTACTTTTGCCCAACCCTGTATGCACATCACATACATATATAGTTGACCCTTGAATAATATGGGTTTGAACTGTACAGGTTCACTTATATGCAATTTTTTTCAATAAATACCTGTGCTGTTTTTGATCCTTTATTGGGAATCCGCACATGTGGAGGGCTGACTATATGTACTGATCTGTGTTATTTTATATAGGACCTGAGTGTCTAAAGGACTTCCTTTTTCCTCTCATGACTGAATAACATTCCCATATGTACATTCCATTATACACATATATGTATATATAATATCTTTTTATTCATTCATCCACTGATGGACACTTGGTTGTTTTCAGGCCTTGGCTGTTGTATATAATGCTACAACGTGGGAGTGAACACGGGAGTATCGCTATCCCTTCACCATAGTGCTTTCCTTTCCTTCGGATAAACACCCGGAGGCGGAATTGCTGGACCATATGGGAGGTCTATTTGTAATGCTTTGAGGAACCCCCACGCTGTTTTCCAGCGTGGCCTCACCAACTTACAGTCCCACCAACAGTACACACGAGCTCCCTTGGCCAGCACTTCTTATCTCATCTTTTTGATGATCACCTTTCTAACAGGCCTGAGCTGATAGTTCGTTGCGGTTTTGTTTGCATTTCCCTGATGATTAGTGATGTTGAGCATTTTTTTATTACCTGTTGGACATTTGTATGTCTTCTTTGGAAAAATATTTATTTCCTCTGTCCATTTTTAATCAGATTTTTTTGCTCCTATCCATTAAGGTTTTTTTTTTTTTTTAGTATGGATATATATATATATATATATATCACCCAACATTTGTCATTTAAACCATTTTTAAGTGTATAATTCAGTGGCATTAAGTACGCTCATAATGTTGGACAACTGTCACCATTATCTATTTCCAAAATGTTTTCATTCCCTCAAACAGGAATTCTGTAACCATTAAGTAATAACTCCCAGTCATCTTCCTCAGCTCTGGTTACTTCTAGTCTACTTACTGTCTCTATGAATTTGCCTATTTCAGATGTTTCATATAATTGGAATCAAAAAATTATTTGTCCTTTTTCTAACTGACTTATTTCACTTAGGATAATATTTTTAAAGTTTTATCTATGTCTTAGTATATATCGAAATTTCATTCCTATTTATGGTTAAATAATATTCCATTCTTCTTTTATCCATTCATTAATGGACACTTGGGTTGTTTCACCTTTAACTAACGTAAATGATCCCGCAAAGGACATTGGTGCACAAGCTCTCTGTTTGAGTCTTGTTTTCAATTCTTTTGGCTATAAACCCAGAAGTAGAATTGCTGAATCATATGGTCATCCTGCTTAGCTTTTTGAAGATCTGCCAAGCTCCCGGGGTACTGTTTACAGTCCACCTGTTGCACACAAACAGCCACGGAACTCCAACACAACAGCACCTAGGGCCAGCTTCTTGGGCCCCGTGCTCAGAAGCCCCCCATGCTTGGATTAATTTTGCACTGCCACCATCTTGAAATTCTGCACAATCTTAGCTTTGAACTTGTGTTTTGTGACAGTGAAGCATGTGTGTTCTCAGCCATTTCTTGCTCTGCCCCATTTGCAGGTAGTGTTCATACCTGCCCCATGAGTGTAGACTTCTGGAGGAGCCGGGAGGCACAGGAGTTCAGTGACACTCCAAGTGAGTTTAAGGCAGTGTCATATGTCTGTGGCTGAGTAAAAGGGGAGAGGGGAGTGCTGGTAGCCCCAAGTGAACAGAACTCACTTCTGTTCAAGTCAAAACTTGCTTTGAAGGCAGAAAGTAAGCAATAGTGTTTTAAGAGACATAAACCACCAAGGAACCCTGCCCTATCTTTTCTTATTCATGTGACTCCCCTGTGTTCACCAACTGCTTATGCTGAAAGTGATGATGTGGAAGAAACGGGGAACTGAGCGTGGTGCACGGTCGTTTTTCATCTCAATCTGTCCTGACTCATCATTAATTCAAAGGTAACATTGTGGTAAAGTGTGCGTGCAGCAGAAGTGAAATTTGGACGCTTCAGTGAGTCTTGTGCCTCACCCCACTGTTCCTGTAAGACTAAAATACATGTGATGCATGTACAAACAACGAAATATGAATTGTATAATTCCAGGGATTCTGCATGAGTCAAACATGGTCAAAATAAATATTTTCATTTAAAATTGGCATTGTACCACAGAAAGATGGACATTAAAATTCCTGCTAATAATTTAAATTTTTATTTTCCTTTATTTAGAATGACATTAAATAGTAAGTAACAAACACCATGACAAGCCAAGAGACAGAACACAGAAGAAAGAAAAGAACATTTTATTTTAGTGCTTTAAGTGGCACTTCTCTCTCTCTCTGTCTTTCTCCCCCTGTCTCTCTGTCTCCTTTTCTTTTTGAACAAAGGGTCATGCATTTTCGTTTTGCACTGGGCCCCATAAATTATGTAGCCAATCCTGACAACCCCTTATTCTCAGGTACTACAACAGTAGTTTTATGCGAAGTTAGGGAAGTGGGGGAGGGATGAGGTAGATCTCAAGTGCCATAGTGTTATTTTAGGAAGGGCGGAGCTCACCATGATTTGGTGAAGGAATGCACTTCAGAAAATAAGTACACAGATGAAAGAGCTTGGAGACTCAGGCTTTCATGACATAGTTTCTCGGCCTTCTCATCCCAGATGAATGACAGGTATGCTATTTTAAAGGAAGAGAGAGGGAGACAAACAGTCACATGGACAAGGCCAAGCTTCCTTTTTCAGTAAATATAACATGTCACACAAATAAAATTAAAATACTATAAGTGAAAATAACAGTGGGCTCTATATTGTTGACATTTTTATGAAAAATAAAATTTATATATTTTTTCATCCAAAACTCAATCTGATGATCTGATGGATATTTAAGAAGACTTTATTTTGATTGACTGATCAATAATATAAAAATAAACTCAGTCACATGCCTTATCCTTTTTTATGTTTTAACATAAATATTTTATGGAAATTAAAGTAAGCCAATAAATATCAGAAATAATATCTGAATCAGAAGTAATAGTTCTACTGTCCTTTAACATATTTTAAAAGTTTGTTTTTCTTAAAAAGTACCCTAGAAAAATAAAATATTTTGGATTAGTGATATGAAAGATTTTTTCCTTTTGGAAATTCTGAATATGTATTTCTAGAAAACCTGTTTCTCAATACAGGGAGAACTAAAAGAACAGTGGTATTTCCCCAGTTTCTCTGATGATCTGCAGCTTTTAATCTCCCACCAATTCAGATATGCAAGTGATATTTAAAAAAGTAATCAGCGCTGGCTGGTATAGCTCAGTGGATTCAATGCCAGCTGTAAAGGAAAGGGTTACCAGTTCGATTCCCAGTCAGCGCACATGCCTGGGTTGCGGGCCAGGTCCCCAGTACAGGGCACATGAGAGGCAACCACACATTGATATTTCTCTCCCTCTCTCTCTTTCTCTTCCCCCTCTCTAAAAATGAATGAATAAAATCTTTTTAAAAAAGTACTGTATTTTTTGGACTATAAGATGC
The DNA here is from genome assembly GCA_004027475.1 of Anoura caudifer. NCBI lineage: Eukaryota > Metazoa > Chordata > Mammalia > Chiroptera > Phyllostomidae > Anoura > Anoura caudifer. Next base: position 262,205 of record PVKU01001163.1, read on the forward strand.
ACCTTCCCCCCAAATTTGGGAGAAAATGGGGGTGCTTCTTATAGTCCAAATGTAGCTTTACATTTACATTGGTGAAATATTATGTTATTTATGTTATTAAATATCTTACCACATTTTTTGCTTCAAAAAATTTTTTTTCTGTTTTCCTCCTCTAAAAACTATGTGCATCTTATAGTCCAAAAACATGGTAATCAAATGTGTCTAGGCTCTGCCACCTATGTCATGTTGAATCAGTGACATCCATCAAGGAGAAAGACTTGAAAGGCATGCAAACTCACATTTTAAAGGAAATTGCAGTCAAATTCCCCAAGCACCAGGCAACATCTGGTCTATACTTACATCCTCATGATTTCTCTTGTCTTGCATAACAGTTTAGTAAGATATAGATATTCCTTTTTCATGTACTATTAATGAGCAAGTTAATTTACTAATTATTTCTATGCCCTGCAGTGCAAGCAGAAATCTTACATGGCATTAAATACATTTATTGAGCACTTTATTCAATGCCATGTACCTGGATTGTCTAATTTAATCCTCCCAACAGCCCAATGAGGTGAGTCCTATTGTTAATCCATTTTACAGATGAGGAAACAAAGGATTAAAGATTAAACAATTTGTCCAAACTCACAAAACTTGGAAGTGATGAAGATAAAATTCAAACAGTGGTATTTTGATTCTATAGTCTACCAAACTATGCCATGCTTGCTCCTCAAAGAGTCTACCGCAGTACCACAATTTGTTCAGTTAATATATAGAGATTAGATTAGAAAAACAGACTTCAGCATGAATCTCTCCTCCTTCTCCTCACAGGATGACTGCATGATTGGGTACCTGTTACACCTGACTGTTAAGAGGCAGGTAACCAGAAGGGAGATATAGTAAGATAGGGCAAGTCCAATGTCATTTGTCTCTGCTCAGGATGTTTGTACTCAAGCTAAAACTGTTGGCAAGAGCTAGAATGCAATATAATTTCCCTTTGCTGTCCTACATATAAAGAAAGGGTCTAATAATACCTAATGTTTTAGGTAGGAAATACAAATTAATATTTATATGAATCCCGGTACAATTTTAGAATCTTTAATAATCAGATGATCTAGGAGTACTCAGTAAAGGATGTATTGTTCACTATGAATTGGTTAGGATCCCCTAAGTGCAAAATTGCCACACTAAACTAATTTTTTTAAAGGCTACTAGAATTATACCTGGCAGGTGTAGCTCATGGGATTGAGCACGGGCCTGCGAACCAGAGCTGCTGGTTAGGTTCCCAGTCAGGGCACCTACCTAGGTTGCAGGCCAGGGCCTCAGTAGGAGGCATATGAGAGGCAACCACACACTGATGTTTCTCTCCCTCTCTTTCTCCTTCCCTTCCCCTCTCCCTAAAAATTAATAAATAAAATATTTTTAAAAATGTTTAAAAGTAAAAAAAAATAAATGAATGAAAAGGATACTAGCATTATAATGAAAATATTCTGCCAAACTTGACTAAGTACTTTGAAAATTCTATGGCTAGTGGCTAAGATGAAGAAACATATTCTGAATGGTAATACATCTATATGTACTATAGAGTTTGATGCACTAGAATTTGTCCTAATAAATTTTTCAAGTCAGTAATTTTGATAAAAACACAGTAGACATGTTTGTCAGATTTTAATGATCAAGTATGGATGATATGCTACGATTGGATCAAGATTATTAGATATTGGGAAAGTCTTGAAGACTCAGTCACTGTAGAAGAGATGAAATATAATGGGAACACCTGAGAAATTCTCTGTTCAGATTCTAAAAATAGACTCATCCATAGAAAGAGTTTGTGTCAGTCAGGATAGGCTAGATTCTGTGGCCGAAACAAATTAGCTGCCAAAATTCCGTGACTTGGCAACAGGTTTTATTTCTTATTCACCTTATACATCCGTAGTGAGTCATCAGGGAATCTATGCTCTACATTTTCCTCCCTCTGGGATCCAGTCTGACGCAGAAGCTATCATCTGATTATTGCTAGTCATCGTGCCAGAGAAAAATCTTGCATTAGCTCTTAAAGCTCTCAGTGAAGTCACATGATGACTCACATCACACTGGCCAAGAAAGTCACCTGACCACATCTCACTGTAGAAGTTGAGGTAAGTGCATTCCTATCCTGTGCCCAGAAGGAGAAAGTCCTAATGCTTACACCAGGCACAACAGCTGTTGTTGTGAAAAATATCCCGGGGTTTCGGCTGATGGCACAACTTGGTTGATGAATGTAGTCTTAGAGGGCCTTGATTGGAGCAGCCATGGTAGGTTGAGTAACAGTCCCCAAAGACATCCAAATCCTAATCCACAGAGTCTGTGAGTGTTGCCTTTTATGGCAAAAGGGACTTTGCATCTGCGATTACATTAGGATTTTGAGATGGGAAGATATCCTGGATAGATTATCTGGATGGGCCTTGAATATAATCACAAGTGTCCTTATACAAGGCAGAACACAGAGGAATACTGAAGTGATGAACTTTGAAGATGAAAGAAGGGACCAGCCCTGTTGACACCTTGATTTTAGTTCTGCAACATTTATTTTGTACTTCTAAACTCAAGAAATATAAGACAATACATTTGTGTTGTTTTAAGCCACTAAGTTCCAGATGAAATAATGATGAGCCATAGCTCATTATAAACAGACTTGTTGAAGCTGCTAGGGATGTTTAACCTGAAAAAGAAAATACAATGGAGGCTTTCATATATATATATATATATATATATATATATATATATATGAAATGTATATGTATTATTTATACATTATACAATTATATATTATTCTTTATTTATAACATATGTTATATTATACATAACATTATATATTATATACCTATTATATATATATTTAAAATAAAGGATAATAAATATATAAGGGTTGGCCCACAGACTTGGGTGAGGCCTGCTGTGTGTGGGCACAGAAACCAGAATTTAGTCAGTGAATGGGGTTGTTACAGGGTTTGGCTCATGACAAGAATGAAGCTTGTTCAACATCAGAGCAGGCTGTCCTGGTGCCACTGGATGGAGGCACAAAGATGCCAGATGACCACTGGTCAAGGACATTGTCAGAGAATCCTGCATTGGGTAGGAAATCGGGATAAATAACTTCTCAATTTACTTCCATGATTGTTTTTTCTCCTGTATCCAGTCCCGATAGTTGCCTGGATGAGAACCCCACAGGGTGGTTCACAGGCACGGGAGGTCCTGGGGCTATGCTGACAGGGGGCTCATTATTGGCTCACTGGTGGGCAAGGGGATTGGTCAAAGGGCATATGTGTAGCTCAGATTAGAAGAAGTCAATCCGACATCTGGAGGCAAGGAGGTGCCCAGTCAGAACATCTAGGAGTGGCAGGGCAAAAGGCATCGAGAGTGGTGAGCATGAATAAGGCTTGCCCTTAGGTAAACTGAGGCTCAAATGGGTCAAAAGGGGAGGACAGTGAGCTATGGGATGAACCGCATGAATACTGCCATATATAGCATTTTTAAAGCTTCCAGTCATTAAAGGGACCTCACAATCTGGCCTCCTCTTGTAGACAAATGCTGGTCCAGCTCCCTGCCACTACAAAAGCCAACACTCGAAAGGCAGGTGCAGATGAAAAGGAAAGTGGTTGAACTGCAGATGCTGGCCATCTGGAAGATGGGAAACTCACGTCACAAAGCCCATCTCCAAATCTCAGTGCTGGAAGAGGTTTTAATGAGGGAGGGGGAAAGAAAACAAAGAGATTAAGGGAAGGGATGGCAAAGTTCTCTACATTCAGATGAGTATAGTCCATTCCGATAAGGCAAGTGATGGTCTAGTGTGCATCATCCTGGTTTAGTCATCTGGCTTCACATCATCTCAGCTTCACATCATCCTGGCTCCATGGCTGAAGGTCAGCAAATCCCCCAGAGCTGGGATGCCTGAAGGTTGGGGTTTGTATAATTTGAAGTTAGTTCCTAGGATTCTTATATAGTATTAACATGCTGTTCATCTACAAGCTACAAGTTAGAGTCAGCACTTACAGAAACGATGTCAAAAGAATGGTGGGGTGGGTTGCAATTTCCCACTGTTACATTCTTCTTAGTTTTCCTTCTCATTCTCTTTTACTGAATGAGACCGTGTCCTCCAGCCACCCCTTGAGATCATGTTTCTTTGAGCACCCCCTGCACCATACTCACCTGGGGTGCCAGGGTCACGAAGCTGGGGTCCAAGAATCTCAACTCTTAGCCGGCTTCCTAGTTGATTTCTTACCTACTTAGGTTTAATATCCAGTGCTTTAAATATTAAACTCTCTGAAATTCTACCTTTATGACATCTCTCTTCTTATTTCTATGCTCTTGCTAGCTCATTATCTAGTATGCAGTTGATAAAATATTTGTGAAATGAAAAAATAGTATCATCTAAATTATAGCTTCAACTATTGCCTTGTGGTGATGGGGACTCCTTAAATCAGATCTCTAGGTCATATCTCTCCTGAGCCCTAGATCAAACTCCCATCTACTAATTGTACAGGTACCCCAAACTTAACATTTTGCAGAATTGAGCTCATTATCTTTTCTCTAGAATCCCCTCTCCCTTATTCCTTCTTCACGTTTTTCCCTAGTTAGCATGATCACCATCTACTCTGTGTTTCAAGGAAAACAAATCTTCCTTTACTCACCCCATTCCCATCGGAGTATCCAGTAACCCCACATTCTATTATCGAGATATCACCCAAGTCTGTTCCTTATCCTCTCCCCACACTGTGATTACCTTAGCTCAAATGGTATCTTTTGTTGACTCAAAAACTGCAAGAGCCTCATGATTAACCCTTCAGCTACCAACCTCTTCTCACTCCAGCCATTTTCATCACTGCTGCAAGGGTTAATGTCCTAAAAGCACTTCTGACCCCATCAGCTCCCTCTCCTTTTTCACTTCCGGATTCTCTAGGATGGTGAGCAAAAACCCTTCACAGTCTGTTTTTAGGCTATTCTAGTTTGTTCTCCCCTCTTCCTCCAATCACACGTTGACCTTATGACCCAGTCACATTGAGCCCCTCATGGTTCTGGGCTAAGCTGGCCCTTTGGCACCTACATGACTTCAACACGCTGAGTCCTTTGCCTTAATGGCCCACTCCTCCTTTGACTGGCACTTGAAGGCCAGTTCAAGCAACATCTCCCTTGAATAAGTTAAGTGAGGATGTGCATACTTACCCAGAGCCTTCTGGGTCCCCCAGCATCTGATCTGTTCATGCCTCTGTTATATTACAGTATTGCATGGATTAGAAATTAGCTATGTATCTGCTCCCTGCCCCGCCCCCCCCCAGCGGATTATGGCCTTCTTAGAAAAGAGATCATGTCTTTTTCATCTTTGCATTTCCAGTGCCTGGCATAGAGCCTATTACATACTAGCTGCTAAATAAATATTTACAGAATGAATCAATATTGGAGCAGATTTCAAGGAAATGCCCAGAACGGCTCTATTCTGGAGACTGCCTGGCACCAGTGTCAGGGAGTGCTGCCTTTGGATACTCTCCCCGAGTCCTTGGGACCATGAATGTATTCCATTTGTCCTTCCATACTTGGGACAGCTGAAAATTATCGAATCATATTTTTAAAATCTTATTTGAAGACTTATCCTTTCCCAGAACTTTTTATATTTGATGAGAGGGAATTGTTTTAAGTCTTTCCTGAGAGAGAGTTTAGCATAGCAACAGAAGGCCAAGCTATGAATAATTACAAGGGATGATGAAAAGTGCTTATTCAATATAGTCAACAATTAAATACAACTATCAGTATGAATTAAGACTCCTGTTTTCCATGGGGGATGCAATTGCCTAAACTTTCTCCCTGTTTTACAAGACTCTTCCTGTGCCCAGTGGGAGACTGTGGCCCTTGAGACAGGAATCAAAGAAAGAGAAGCTTCTGCTTAGAATTTCCGAGTGCTGCCACCATTCCAATGGCAACCTAAAAAGTTGGTCTTGGAAAAGAGGAAGTAGTGAATTCAAGGCATAGAATCTCTCTCTTATCTATTTCTTCAGGCCATGGATAATAAATAATAAAGACCAGCCAAAAAAATTACCAGCAACACAGGTAGAACATCACGCCATCACTTTCTGTTAGGATGTGCTGGGACACGGAGGACCTAAGCCACCGCCTATGCTGGAACAAAGAAGGTGTGTGTCACCAGCTAATTATCTGACCACGAGATTCGCCATTATCAGAAGCAACTGAGACACAGCCGCCGGCATCCTGCTGGAAAACTGTTGAATCCTCACTGCTCCTCCCCTCTTCCTCAAGCCTTTCCCAGAAACAAGGCCCATAAATCTCCCAGACTTTGCGTCCCCAAACCAGTCATCCCTGATCAGAGGATGTGGTCTTGCAAACACCTATACCCAGGACACCTGGGGCAGGTCAGCAGGAAGCCCAACCCTCCCTGGGGGTTTGCTACACACCCTTAAAAGCCCTCCTACCCTTTCCCTTGCAGCTGCAGTCTGCTTGGACTCAGCCTTCCTGATCATAGTGTCCCTCCTCGAATAAAAGCCCTTAATTGAACCTTTTTGGCTTCCGGTCCTTTCTTAGCCACCTCGGCTACCTAACACTTCCATAATGTGGTTGGATGCCAGGAAGAGGAACAGAAGATTCTGGAATGCTTTTGCTCAGCTTCTAAGAATGCTCATCAAGTCTCCCTAGTTTGGGGAGAAGGGGACCAAGTGGGTAGGTCCAAGGAAAAGATATGGGAAGAGTTGTAGGAGCAAAACGCCCTACCTTATCACTCCAGAATTTAGCAGTGAGCAAAGGGTCTCTCAGGTTTTCTTATTTTCCAGGGCTTGTTGCAGAGCTGTAGGGTCAAACTGAGTCCTCTAGGAACTGGGGTACATCCCCAACTGGGTGGAGTCAACATTGGCCAGATAATTTTATATAAACTCAGACAGGAGACAGAGCCCAGGTGTTGGGTGTCTGATGATTTTATATTTTCGTATTTATATTCTTCCTCATCATGTAATTGTTTTGTAATGAATCATGCCTTTAAAAAGTAAAACAACAAAATTGCACGCAGATAAAAAGAAAGAAGCCCATAAAAAACCCAATCTCGAGAGAGCGTTTTTTTTAAACGGGAGAGAGAGGGAGAGAAAGAGAGAGAGATCAATTTGTTGTTCCACTTGTTTATGCATTCACTGGTTCATTCTTTTATGTGCCCTAACCGGGGATGGAACCCACAACCTTGGTGTATTGGGGTGGTGCTCCAACCAACTGAATTACCTGTCCAGGGCTGAGAAAGGTCTTTTTGGCTTTTCCCTAGGATTCTTTTTATTAACAAGAATCCCTCCTTACCAATAAAAAACCAGCTCTCCCAGGGACTCATTCAAATGACTCATCACCTTGTGAGCTCTCTTCCAGGTCAAAGAGTGAAGAGGAAGTCTGCTCTTGCTTACCTAACCCTATACCTTTCAGGGACCTGAGGAGTTAGGAAAACTCTTTAGTGAGGGCAGGGTGGGAAAGGACCCAAAGAAGTACTTACGCAAAATTGTCTCAAGGACAAGCACATCTCAGGGAGATAGATCTTTCAAATTGTCCCAGTGGTGTTTCAACTTCCTCCTTAACCCCAGAGAGAGTTGGAATGACAAATTCTCCCAGCTGCTTTACTTCCAACACCAGAATCTCTCATCAAAGTTCAGTCCCCATCTCTTCTCTTCTGTTGGATCCTCGGATAATTTTGGTTGCATGTGTCCCTCACGTCACTTTTCCACTTGTGGGGTGGTAACATTTCAGGTATCAAAAGCATTGCACAGAACTGTGTTTGATTCCAGCTACATTTTTCATTTGCATATGAGAAATGGCTACCATGACTATTTGAAAATAAATCCTATTAATAGATAGAACCCTAACATTCAGCCTGTTAGGATTTATATCCTTTATATTTTCTTCTCCACGTAAAGTTGCAAAATAGATGCATATGATTCATATATCCAGAAAAAAATATGTGAAACTAAATAAGAAATTCTGAAGAGGATTTTAAAAATATTTATATTCCCTTCCCTCCTTTTACAATGAAATGACAACTGAGTTAATATCTCCTTCAAAAGTTATTCCCTTCAGTGAGGCCAACTGGCTAAGAAGGAAATTTAGAAGGAAAAAGAAAAGGAAATAACTTCATGCAGCTTGTGGTCAGTTAAAGGAATTTCCTGTCACAGAAGGTCAAATGGTCAAATGCAGTGGTGGGATCACTCGAAGGCATTTTCAGGGTGCAACAACTGGAGGGAGGCAGGCAGGGGCCGAGCTCACCGTCAGCTAGTAAGAGGGGCTGAGATGTCCAGTTTTAGGGTGAAGAAGAGTTCCAGCTGAACTAGTAAACAGGAACATTCCCTGACCTCGATTTGAATATTCAGAACAAGATCCTACTGATAAATTGCTCATTCAGACTGAAGCTACTTTCTGTTTTAGTGTCGTATTTGACCTTTGGTCTGCCCCCTGGACTCACACTAATGGGCCCTGTGGCAGCCGTTGTGATTCAGGGTGCACTTGGGCGTTGACTGAGTGTAAGGCACTGTGCCAGGCACTGGCAATGCAACAGCCAGTCAAAAGGGAAGAGCTCAGAGTCTACCAAGGAAAACAGATTATGTACAATAAATGCAAAATTATAGAACAACCCATTAACACTGTTACAATTAAGGATAAAGTGACACGGGAACCTAGAGGTGATTGACTTTGCTGAGTTGGGGATTGGGAAATATGTTTTCCCAAACTTCCCTAGAATAAGAATCATCCTTGAACTCTTGCTGGAAAAACAGATTGCTGCACTTCAACTCAGAGCCAGTGAATGAGAACATCCAGGGGAGAGGAGGTCAGGAATGGCACGTCTACCAATTACTCGGGGGATTGTTACCTGAGGGCCATTTGGGAAACCAGGGTGGGCAGGAGCTTGTCGGGCAAAGTGGGAAACAAGGTTCACTCAGGATGAAGAAGCGCTTCTCGACCTCCTGTGTGCGTATGATTCGCTCAGGGACATTTTAAAACGCAGACTTTGACTCAGTAGGTCTGGGTTGGGCCTGTGATCCCATTTCTAACCAGCTCCTTCTTACACCAAGGATGCTTGCTGGTCAGCAGATCATACAAGACTTCTCACTGTCTCTGTAACAAAGTACAAACACAACCTGTAGCGCATATCCTTTGTGGTCCAACCTCTCACCTCTCCTGTCTAATTGTTTTCCCATCCCGTCCTGTATTCTGTTCTGACAAGTTCAACTGTGTTTTGTCTACAGATAGTTGTGGACGTCTTCTCTTCTACTCATCCTTTCTCTTTGTTAACAAACTTCTGGGTCCAGAATTCTGTTCTGGGGCATTTTTTAGGCTCCCCCTTAACCCGAGTTTCCTTCTGGAAACATGGCCTGATGCCTTGAACTGAGCAAGAGCAGAGTGGACCTTTTGGACACCTTTGACAATCCAACGTGGAGTCACTGTCAGCCGTGACAGTTATGGCAAGTGCTGTGTCAACAGTGAGGTAATGGGGTGTAATGGGAAGGTCCCCAGGAGGGGCCTGGAACACCCAAAACCACCAGTCTGGGCACTTGGGTAAGGACTCCATTTAGACACTGATATGAGTGGGACCACTGCCCCTCGTGGGCTATGAGAAATCAGAGCTCTGACTACCTGACAGTAAAGCTTGGCTGCACCGCAGGCCATGCTTGGAGACCCGCCAGACTTCCGCGCCACCGGACGTGTGCTGCCGGCCGCAGAGGCCTGGCTTGAGGCCCAGGCCCGCCTCTCCACCTGCCCGCACCACCAACAACCGGGGCTTCATGCCGGTTGCCCGGTCGCTCGCTCTGCTGACTTCTGCCACTCTGTCACTTAAGCTCCCCTTCCTTGTGACCCTGGCATTGTGGAAAGACACAAACATGTGTGAATGACTCTTTTCAAGGATGCTCCCTTGCTCACGGAGTGCCCACAAATCAGAGTAAGGCACCTCCTGTTCGGACAGCACCGTTCACTCTCCCTGCCACGCCGATTGGGAGTTGCACGTTTGCGCGGCGTCCACCTTCCTCTTCCCAAGTCACACAGCCTAGCTGTAGGGAACTGTTTCAGAAATGGATGCTCATGGACTGAACTGAATCGCACTGAAGATCCACATCAAACAGATTGCATTTGTTCAGGCTAAGAGACTTTGACAGTTGTCCAGGGTGTTTTTGGGCCCCGAGTAACAGCAGGTCAGTGGGAGCGGTGGTCGCAGTCATGGGGAAAGTAACTAACAGTACATCAGGATGAGGGCTCTTGCAGGAAGGGACCTCGGGGTTAACAGTTTTTGAGTCATAGAACCTTTAGATGGGACCCACGGACCCTACCCCCTGAACAAGGCCCACACAAACAAGACATATAAACATTTTGGGAAGGATTTCAGGGAGTTTGGCAACCTGAAGCCTAAGGACCCCACGTTAAAAATCTGACATTAAAGGCGATCCTGCAGGGAGAGGAACTGTTGGCAGAAGGCTGGATTAAATCAGGCCCGAGGGCCGTTAAAAAATACAGTTACCGGAACACGACCTTGCACGTCATTGCTGGGCCGACGGTGCAGCATTGCAGCTACAGAGACGCCGTGGAATAGTTGCAACACGGATTTAATAGCCTGGAACACCCAAGTGGTTCTAACTGGCTTTTTATTTTTAATTTTTATTTTTTATTTAATCATTATTGTATTTTTTTCCCTTACCATTCGGTCCCCTTATACCCTCCTCCCCTCAGCAATTAGCTGGATTTTTTTTTTCATTTTTTAAAAGTAGATTTTATTTTTTTGCCAAAAGTATATTTTATTGATTATGCTATTATAGTTGTCCCATTTTTTCTCCCCTTTACTCCCTTCCACCCTGCACCCCACTCCCCCCCAGCACTCCCCCACCTTAGTTCATGCGCATGGGTCATACATACAAGTTCTTTGGCTTCTCTATTTCCTATACTATTCATGCCCTCCCCTGTCTATTTTGTGCCTACCGGTTCTGCTTCTTATTCCCTGTACCTTCTCCCCCATTCTCTCCCCACCCCTCCCCACTGATAGCCCTCCACGTGATCTCCATTTCTGTGATTTAGAGAAAAATGCTTGCTGACCCCTGGATTAACCAGTAGGAGCACGATGGAGGAGGAGGCTCTGAGAATGCTCAGGCGGTGGGTTTTCCGAACATGTGTTCTGCTGTTGGCATCCTGAAAAAAAAGAAGAGATTATACATTTTAAATTGCTTTTCTTTTTCCAGGTTGAAGGAATGAATAAAAGGCTCTGGCTGGGTACATCATTTGGTTAGAGCATTGTCCAGATACTCCAAGATTGCGGGTTTGATCCCTGGTCTGGGCACATGCAGGAAGCAACAGAGAATGCAGAAATAAAGGGAGCAAAAAATTGATCTCTCTCTCTCTCTCTCTCTCTCTCAAATCAATAAAAATAAAAATTAAGAAAAAAATGAAAGCAAACATATGACAGGACCCCCCAAGCCCCCAGAATTTATCTATTAAAAATTGTGTATTCTTTCATGTTTAAACTTCAGTCACCCTCAAAGTAACTCTCCATTTAATGCAATACACCTATTGAGATGATTTTTCCACTGCTCAAAAACGAGTTTGTCAATTTTGATTCTGCTGGTTTTTTTTTTGTTGTTGTTGTTGTTGTTTGTTTGCTTCATCTCTTCTACATTGGCAAAACATTTCCTTCTGAGGACTTTTTTCATCTTGGGGACAAAAAAGTTTCTTGGGGTGAGATTAGGTGAATAGGGAGGGTGAGGCAGAGAGGTCACGCTGGTTTTGGTCAAAAAATGCTGAACATTCAGCGCTGTGTGGGCAGGTGTGCTTGTAAATCGCCCATCATTAATGAGCAAATGTGTTGAAAAAGTCTTCCAAAAAAATTCACTGAAGCAGAACACAGCCTCTCACAACAACGCCAGCTGGTGCACTGATACGGATAGGATCCTATAGCACTCACCTAGGGGCCCCGGGTGAGGGCCCACCCTCCAGAGGACAATTCTGGTTTTTTGGGGGGCCCCCCCTTGTATCAACGAAACTCAGAAAAACCTAGTGCCAAATTGTGGCATGTACATTAAACAAATTAAAAACCAGAAATTTAAAATTATATGAGTACTTTCAAGGACATTCTTTAAGTTGGAGGGGACAGCTAAATACGTAGAATGTAGCCTTTCTCCACTATTTTCCGAAAAGAGGTCGGTGGCAGTGCAGGAAAGCCCAGTGGGGGAGCCTCCTCCGGGACCTTACCTAAATTATTTAGCCACTCAGCGCCTGTTTCCTCTTTTGCAGCCTAGAGTAACAGATGCTTATTTTTCCCAGAGTTGTTGTGAAGATCAATTGATATAACGCAGCAGGTAGTTAGCTCTCACGAAATGCTAGTTACTAACAATGCTGATGTCGGAAAGAAGTCACGAGGGAGTGCAGGTGTTGAATGCATTTTACTTCTGGTGTGGTTTTACTTGGCCCACACCTCCATAAAAAGTACATTGTTTACAACGTAATTCAGTGATCTTGAGGAAATCAGCCCAGAGCACACTGCCTGGTACATACTGGGATCTGAATAAAAGCTTGTTTAATCATTGGATCAAAGAATGATGAGTACTGAGGGCTGCTGATAAACTTCCAAAGATAAGAAATGTATGAGAATCCCATTTTCGTACTTTTAAAAATACAATGCATGAATCTGGGGGGCGATCAGAACACAGGCAATTCTGAACTACATTATATTGTGGTGAGGAACAAATTATGCAAAAAAGAATTAACTTCCATGGCTTCATAAAAAGAGAAAAAGAGCTCCTTGAAGAAGCGAGGCAGGTACACAGGGCTGACAGGGAAACTCACCATTTTCATTTGCCTGACATCCTGCCCTATCCCAGCCTCCCCTCCGGGGCCATAATTCATTTCGTTCCCATCAGAAATATTTAAAGAGCCCTTTGTAACAATGCTGCAGTTGTGGATGGGGATACAATTTATCTCTTAAACCCTTCATAGGGACCTTTTGTTTTCTGCCTGCTCCTAATCTTTCAGCATGGATGTTGAAACAATTTATGGGATGTGCTTGCCTTTCCTCTGATTTTGTTTCTCTTAGATCCTTTATCTGAGATTCCCAAGCTCTTAAGCATATTAACACTTCTTAGAGGGTATTTCTTGTTTAAAATTTTTTATTTTGTATTAATTTATTTTTCTTTTTTTCTTTTAGTAGGAACAGATAATATGAACTCTACCTCCTTACCAAATGTTTAATTGTGCAGTGCAGTATTGCTAACTATAGCCTGTGTGTACAGCAGGTCTCTAGAATTTCTTCACCCTACATAACTGAGAATTTGTACCTCTTGAAGAACCTCCCCCATTCCTCCCTCCCCCTTCCCATTAGAGCATTTTCTTTAAAGACACTAAAATACTGAGAGAATAAATGGGATTATTTTAGGACAGTGGGTAGAGGAAATAAAGCATAACAGAACTGATCTAATCTCTGAAGGAGTCACTCTCTGCTTCTCTGGATGCATTGTATGACATTGGAAGACATGGGAAGCCCGGAACTTAACAGTTACAAGAAAATATAGAATCTACCAGAATCATGATGGCAAGAAAGACCCTGAATTGCCAAACGCAGGCTAAGACGGGGGCAATTAATGAAAGAAACAAGTCCTGCAGGAATGCAATGGATTGAGCTTCAGGCCAGGATCCAAAACCTCTCGGACCCCCACTGCCCACCAGAGTGGTTTTCTTGGAAAACCTCCTGAATCATTCTTCTTGATGCACAGAGAAGGTGTGGACCAGCCTGGCTTATTTCTTAGTAAAGAGAAGACCGATCTTCTCTACCACCTCTTGCTAGCACACTGCAGGGTTCTGGGCTACCTGTCACCTCTGCTTTACCGCTAGAAACAAGGAAGAAAACAACAGAAAAACAAACTTTTGTCTGTCTGTAAACATGTGTGACTTTTCCCACCTTCAAAAAGTTTTATGAGGCTTAATTAGGACATCTCTATAGAGTATAGAGTGCTTCCATATTTTGAGGACAATCCATGAATGGACTTAATTTGACCTAAAATGGAATTATTTAAGATAAAGTCACAGTAGTTTCAGATTACTACCTTTGGTTTCTCTTTGGAGAGCTGGGTTTTAGCAAGTGCGAGTTAACCACCAACTACCGTGTAAGGTTCACTCTAGAGAATATTTAACTTCTTCTCAAGATTTACTTTAAAGTCAAGTCTAGGAAGCAAGAGCAGTAAAACGTAGAACCTCACGTACAAATGTAATGGATAAAAGTGTTTTGTTTCCATAAAAGTTTGTTTTTAGGAAATTACTGTCACTATTGGAAAACCTATGAAGCTTCTATGATTTGAGTTAGGTGAAAACACTTTTTTTTTTTTAAAGCAGCCATCAATTCCATGTTCTGCCTGGAAGAAAAATATTTGAGGACTTGCATGGAACCCACAATTCAGCCTCTTGGATCTGACAGAAGAGTCAACGGTGAAAATAAAAAGAAAGGAAGGGGCGGGGCAAGGTGGGGAGTAATGCCATGTGATGAATGGTATTTTATTTTTATTTTACAAAAAAAATGTGTACTAATGAATTTCAAACCAAGACCTTACATTATTCTTTTTTCCTCTCATTTATTTCTTCATTTTAAAAAAGCAGACACGGAGGTATGTGATCTTTCTTCCCCTCTCCTTTTTTTTTCCCTCTCCCTTAACCTCAGCCTCTTTGCATCCTAGTGGGCTTCAGCTTAAATGTGCACGAAGGGAGTGACCCAGCTGACAGCTGAACCACAATGAGTCTAACAGTCGGTGGGAGGGAAGTTCAAGCCTCCTGGAATGAATTTTGCCCGTCAGCTTCTGCACAGACTGGAGTTCTGTGGAACTTCATAACTCATCTGGGGTGCGGTGCTGAAACCACAGTGGGCACTGGCAGAAATCACCGTTGATATCTTGACACTTCGATGGCATGCACGTGTGGAATTGCCCAGGCTGGGAAGATGGGAAGACAAAATTAAATTAGTTGAGTTAAAATGAGAAATAGATGTTCTTCCTTGGACAGCATGTGATGCTGTTCCCTCGGTGAACCATTCACATTTCTCATTCTAGAATATTCTGATATGTATTCTGATAGCTGAAGGTATACGGGAGGCACCTGTTGGTCAGTGGCCTCTTGGCTGTGCGAAGTGATTTTATCCTCAGCTGTGGCATTTCACAGAAGTCCCCTTCCTATTCTTTTGTCTGACAGCAGTCTTTGTTGCACTGGCTGCCCATGGAAAGCTCTTTCTGTTTTGTTAAGTAGATGAACACCAACTTGTTCCGATTTATGATTGAGTTTTTTCCTGGAGAGTGGGTAACTTTTGTGTGGTGTATGACTGTTTTTTTCTATCATTATTCTTTTAGGGACATTTCTGATGTGCTTGCTCATTTCCTGCAGCTGGGCATGACTTGTTAATTATTTCAACAAGCCAGTCTCTTTCTTTACCATTAGTCAAGAAGAACAGGATAGAGGGGAATTGGACAGTCATCTCTCCCAACTGAATTCCATTTCTCTTCTTGTAGAATGTCATTTTTCTTTCACTTTTCCACTACATTTCCCCCTTACTCTTCTGTGCTGAGTCTCAGGAGCAGATCCAGATCATCAAAATGAATGGCAATTTCACTTATTCATAATTCCTTCAATCAGCACCTGCCAATTCTGTCATAACAAGCAAGATCCATCCTGAAAGCCTGAACTAATGCTAGAAGGCAGGCACCTTGTGAAATAAATATTGGGAGGAAAAGGAAAGAGATGGGTAGATGTGAGCAAAGAGGAAGAAAGATAGAAAACAGAGATGGGGAGAGCTACAAAATTGAAGGAAGATAAAATGAAAACGAAAAGGAAAAGCTTTGAATGTGTGTGTGTTTTAAATATTGAAGAAGATTAACTCAGAACCAACTATGTGCAAATGACTGTCAGGACACTGGGGATCATGCATACCAATTAGTCTTAGTCTGCATCCTCCAAGATTTTCCAATTAAGAGCAGAAATCAGATGTAAAAATGTGGGAAAGACAGATTTGCCTTTGGCTCTTGTGTTTCCTGAGATACATATGAACAGAGCTTTTAAAAGCAGTGAACACTTGACTTCAGGTGGTGGACACACAATGCAATGTACAGATGATGTATATAGACTTGCACACTTGAAACCCATATAATTTTATTAACCAATGTCACCCCAGTAAATTCAATAAAAATTTAAAAAATAAATAAAAGCAGTAAACATATTTCACTTCTTTAGTAAAGAACTTCAAGGGAGTGGAATCATTTAAAATCTAAAATTTGTACTTTGTTGCTTCTAAATCCCTTTTCTGCGTTGCAGCCTGGGCTGGGGGCTTTGTGGACGTCCAGGGCATGGGGGGGGGGGCGGAGAATCACTGGGCTGTGCCCCATCCTCTCCAAACAGAAGTCAGAACCTTTGCTGCCAGATAATGGAGAGGAAGAACGGACATGTTTTCTCTTCCCTCCCAAAACTGTTAATGCCCTGTTCTCCAGTAAACTATTGTGACAATTGATCTCTGTGCAGTGAATGGGAAGCTCATTCCATCTCCCTGCGCAGTACACTGAACTGAGCAGAATTCCTCTACAAATGACCTCTTCTCTCTTCACGGTGGACAGTCGTCCCCGAGCCACAAGGCTTTGAGTTCGCCCAGGTCAGTGCCTCCAGCAGCACACACAGTAGTGTGAGCAGGAAAGCCACAAGGACGTTACTCCCAACGCGGCTGCAGCGTGCTTTGCCCTGTGCCAGGCAAACGTGAACCCGTCCTTGAAGTACTGAAGGAAGTCAGAGAAAGGAAGCGTGCCGGTGGGGCGCTTGTGATATTTTTAGCAGCGATGTTCTCACTACCTGCACTGTGTGTTCGTGTCTATTATGATGTTTACTGCGACTTGTGAAAGAATAGCTACTAAATCGGGATATGATGAACTTCTCAGCTGGAGAGAACTGGATGGAGGGGGAAACAACGTTTTGGATTTGAGATGTTGTGATCTCTTTGAGGCTACGTCTAGGTGTTTAGATAAGGAAGTGGAAAACCACATCTAGAAGACTGAAACAGCTTAGTCTGTACCCCATCCACGTAAGGAAAATGGAAATGTTTGAAGTGAGCTTTGCGATTGTTGTGTCTAAAAAGAGGAACAGCTCCAGGCTTTGTCCACTGCATCCTCACATCCTTTTAGACTTTTGGTTTGGTTGGTGAGCTTTTTCCCTCAAGATTCTGTTTTATTTCGCAAGTGTTTGAGGGTCCTGGATGATGGATTTACTGTAACACTGTTTTGGATTTTGATCCATTTTTAAGACCAGTGGCTCTTTTGGGTTATCACTGCAAGAGAGCTTAAAAGCTCCATAAAATCTATTCTGGTTTCTGCCTTCAAGGGATAAAGTCATGCCACAAATTTGGTTGTTTTCCCGACTTGTCAAGAACCTCTAGCAATACAATTCAAAATAATTTAGGCCTGGGCTGGACAGAAAAGATGAATGCTCTCCTCGGAGGGAAGCTATCGGGGGTCCAGAGGGAGGGACCTCTGGGCAGACCCAAGTCTTTAGAAAGATAATTAGTGTGTAAGAAAGGGGAGTGCAGACCGTTCTGGTAGAAAATCCCTTGTAATTACCCCACCAGAAATGTTCTCAGGACCTTGTTAAAGGGGTGTGGGACTAATTCAAAGGGGTTGAATGATCAATGGTTGACCTTTTATCCCAGGGAGAATTTTACCAAGGCTAGAGTGCGCTTCCTTCATGTTTTGCCTATCACGAGAATAAAATCCAAAAAGCGGCGATTCTGGTGACAGATGGGTACTAGACTTCTACGGTGTTAACATCCCAGTTACATCATAAGGTATATGAATGTAGAAGCACTATATTATGCACATGAAAGTAATATATTATATGTCAACTATATTTCAATTAAAAAATTGTCAACTGTGTAAAATGGAAATTTAAACTACGTGATCTGACTTTTATCAGTACAACCAGTAAGATTTGCAAGGACATAACTAGGATGTTAATAAATATAGAATCTATAATATTTGTTGCATATATACTGATACAATCAGACTCCAATAAATAAACATCTTAACAAAAGAAAATAAGCAGTAGTTCGTTTGTTAATTCACCTTTTAGATCTGTCTACACTAATAGCCCCACATAGCATGCATGAATTATACTTACTGTGTTCCATGCATGTTTAATAGAAACAAAATGCATAGAAACCTTGTGTAAAGATCTTAAAAGTATGTGCACAAGTACTTCAATGAGATTTGGGATGAGAAAAGATTTCTAAAACAAGACGCTAATAATAATCAAAGATATTTTGTTAAATTAGGCTCTTGAAAATTCACTGAAGAGCTGTATCTCATTCCTTACCACTTCTCTTTTTCTTATTTTGTCTTTATTATAGAGCTGAGGGGTTTGGGATAGGGATAGATCCCATTTACTCTGCAATCCTATTTTCCCCCTATTTGTATGAGAATAAAAAATGCCTCTTAAGGAATTTGGTGGTCAGGCCCAGAGCCACGTGCTCAGTGCTCGGCTCTCCTCTGCCTGCTGCAGCTCCCAGACCTGCCTCCCTGAGTAAGACTGTGGGTGCGTATCCGCCTGGTTCACATCCTGCCCACTGACTGCGCAGGGGAACAATAGTCTTTTTCTGCCTCGCATTTGCCCTCCGGCGATGAGAAGTTGCTTTACTGGTTGCTCACTTTTGACTGACTTAATTCGCTGTGCTGGCTCCCTTCTGAAGTTCCCTCCTGTTGTTGCCTTTTGCCTGTTTTCTGATGTGTCAGCTCAGAGTCATCTGAAAAAAAAAGTTATTTACTTGAAAACTTGATAAGTAAGTGGGTAAAAGTGTTTTACAGAAAATCAATGAACTGCCTCAAACTTAGAAAGTTCTTAATTATCCGTGGCTAACAGGGTCCATGAAGAAAGATGCCATTGAAATATGCATAATTTAAAAAAAAAAACTGTTGTACACCAATGGTGCAACTTATTTTCCTAGCACACTTTCCTTTCCTTTTCTTTTCTTTTCTTTCTTTTCTTTCTTTTTTTTAACATAGAGCCCCTTCCCTTTTCTGGACCAGCATTTGGATATATTAAGAACCACAAGAATGCACCTAAAACAGTCTGGCAGGCAAGTGGACTGAATTAAAATAAGAACCAATGGTCTTTACAAATTTAGTGATCAAATGTTGAGAAGTTGAAAATTAAGTATGAAAAGATATAGTCTTTCTTGCCTTAGTAATCAACTGCCCTTATACTGATTGCCAGCTTATTGGAACCACCCAAATCACAAAGGACAAATTCGGAGAGACAGAAAGCAGACTGGTGATGGCTAGGGATGGGGTAGGGGGATGGGCAGTTGGCCTTTAACTGAAATGGGTCAGAAGTTTCGGTTTGGGAAGTTGAAAAAGTTCTGGAGATGGATGGTGGCGACGATTACACGACAACCCGAATGTACTCGATGTCACTGAACCACGCACTTAAAAATGACTAAAATGGCACATTTTATGTATATATATTTTACCACAATAAAAAATGTAGAAAGAGAGGGATGGAAGAAGGAAGAAAAGAAAGGAAGAAAGAAGGGAGGGAGGGAGGGAAATGGGAGGAGAGAAAGAAAGAAAACAAGGAGCAATTTTAGTATTGGCTGCAAGAAATAGCCAGTTGAGTTAACTGGGCCTCTTGTTGTTTGAGTGTGATCCTCCTGAAATTATTTTGGGGCGTATCTCTGCAGAAAGAAATGAAGAAAGACATCTGAACAACTTAGCATTTACAGGGTACACAATTGGGAGTAAAACACATGAAAAATACCATGATAGAAAGTCTTTATTTAAAGTGTGGTTGAAGGTCGCTGACTCATCGGGTAACTGAAGCATTTGTGGCTTAAGTAATGGCCGAGCCAAGAATCCTGGAGTGAGTTAGACTCTTTCTTTCTTTCTTGGGGTGGGGGTAGTGTGGGGGGGAGGGTCAAGTAAATTCTATTCCACTCTATCTTGGATATTTTGTTCAGCAATTGTCTTGACCAACCACAAATTCCTCAAACAAGGGAGGAATGTTCAGTGTTTTTGTAACCTTGATTAGCTGTGATATTATTTCAAAGAAGGAGGATACCCATATGGGGGCAAGAGGTGGAAAGGAAAGAGCTAAATCAGGAATCTGTTTTTGTTCCAGGATGATGGATGTCTTACCAATGGGGTCAGGGCCATTTCTAATCTCATCCTGAGCAAAGACACCCTTTCACCAGCTGGGCAAATTATCTGGAATCAAGTGGGAAACAACTTTGATTCAGCTAAACACCTGAAAAAAAGTCTTAAATTATTCTGATACAATTATACCAATACAAATAGACCAATTGTTTTGTCTTCCTAAGGTTGCATTTATTTCTGAGTGTTTTCTAGGTGGGAAGAAAGTAATAATTTATGAACCAGGTGTTTAGAACTGCATGGCCCCAAATTGCTGTTTTCTGTTAAGTCCGAGCACTGGGTTAGCAGGAATCTGGTCACCTTAGGGATGTTACTGAGTGTGGCCAGGCAAGGGTACTCTGGAGCCAGACTTCCTGAGCATGAACCCTGACTCTGAGCCTTAGAAGATGAGACTTTGGGTGTTTACTCACATCTCTGTGCCTCGGGTTTCTCATCTCTGAAAGGAGGAGGGTGGCGGTAGGTCTTACCCCGTTAGGTTGCTGTGAAAATACGATTTAAAATATGTAAAATGCACAGAACAGTGCCTGGTGTGTAGAAAGCATGCTGTTAAAGTTAGCTGTTCTCACCACTAACCCCTGCCCCTTTGGAGGGAGAGGTGGCTAGAACAGTGGGATGAAAGCTGGTGTGGCTGTTCTGTAGCCTGGGGGTCAGACACCCGTGAGCATTTGCCCTGGAGAGTTCAAAACTCAGAGGCTGTGTCAAATCATTGTGTTGTGCACATTAAATATATTACTATTTTATTTGTCAATTGCATCTCAATAATGATGAAAAAAGGGAAACTATCCTCCGTGACTCCTATCCACTTATATAGCTGAAAATAAAATAGTGATTTTAATGAAATATTCTTACTTTACTCATTTATTGATTTACCATGTGCCAGGCATTTGGGGATATCGAGTCAGTTATGCCATGATTTATTATGGCTCAGGCTAGTGGTAGGGACACTCGCATAAAGAAATTACCGTGGCCATGGTTGGTTAGAGCATCATCCTGATATGCCAAAGCTGCAGGTTCCTTCCCCAGTCAGGGCACAATCAAGAGGCAACCAACGAATGCATAAATAGGTGGAACAACAGGCCAATATTTTTCCCTCCTTCCCTCCCTCCATCCATCCCTCTCTCTTCCTTTGTCTCTCTCTCTAAAAATCAATAAATAAAAATTTAAAAAATTATTATGCAAATATATAGGTGCAAAGATATCACCGAGGTATCACTAAGATGTAATGGCGGGAACCTCAGGTGTGGGGGAGAGGGCGGGAACAATACCCAGAGAAAACTCCTGGAGGAAGTAATTCCAGAAAATACGGATATATCAAATAAAAATTGATTAAAAAAAATCTCTAAATGTTTTAGTCTATGTCTCTAAAGGGTTTTCTTTCTCTCTTATAATAAAACTATTATTATTACCCTTAAAAGACATTACAGTGATTGCTTAGCTGTAATAAAATATCCTATTGATTATCAATAGTCTTATATGTCACATTATTTTTTAGTTGGTTTGTACGATCAGGATACAAATAAAGGCATACCTTTATTTGTATATGTCTCTTAATTATCCCTTAATCTATTTAGGTTCCCCCTTCCTGTCTCTCTGGCTCTCTTTTAATTCCTTGTAATTCATTTGCTGCAAAACTGGGCTGTTTATCTTACAGAGTTTTCCATAAATGGATTTTGCTGATTGTGTCTCCACAGCGTCATATAGCATTTTTCTCTATTCCTTATATTTCCTATAAGTATGTACTTAGATTTAAAGGTGTATTCAGATTCAGGTTCAGGTTTTGGGGGGGGTGGGGAGGTGGGCCAAGACGACTTCACGGGCAGTGCTGTGCGTTTCTGCGGGGGGGCCCATGTTGTCTGGTTGTCTCTCCTTTTCAGGTGTTCGCAGCCCGTTCGTGGCTAGGTCCATTCATGCGCCGGGGATGTGAAGTGGCCCTACTCTGATTCTAGCATTCCCTTTTTAGCTGGAAGCCTGTAAGGGCAATTTCCCCTCATTTATTATACACTTGCCCAGTGGTACAGTGGTCCAGGAAAGGCAAGAGGAGTGCCTGGCTGAAAATCCGTATGCACAGCCGCCCCAAGACACCACAGGACTCATAACCTTTAAAGGCAACAAAATTCTATCCAGCATACCATTTTACTAAAGCAGGAAGGTGAACCTATGGGTTATTATAAATACTTGGCATGAGAGAAGAATTTCCTGCTTGTAGCATAGCTTTAAAAACACTCTAACGTTCCCCCAAGCTTTTAGTAAAAATAGGGATTTTTTTTTTTTACAGCAGTTACAAAAAGATAATCTTGTTGAACTGAAATCCTAGACTACATCTGATATCATTTTAGTTTTCAGTGACCTACTTACTTTGTGGCATGATTTATAGTTGAGGTTTATTGCATTAGCAAAATAATGCTTTGGTCATTTACTTAAAACATCCTCTCAGTTTTATTCTGTGGTATGGAATGAAACCCTTAACAGTCAAAATTGGCTTGAGGTTAAGTCATCATTAAAACAGTTTTGTACTTTGGACCTAAAATAAAGGCGCACCTTGGCATTGATGCATACAGATCCCGTGTTTCCTCAAAGTGAAGGACACATGTGTTCCCACCACTGTATGCACAATGAGTAAACACACACACAGGCTAATGAAAAAATGAAGCACTGTGTTTTAGATATTTTGTAAAAGTCCCTTTTAAGTTTCATTCCAAGTGAAATCAGCTCTTTGCCATTTGGTTGGTGCCATAAAACATCAACAGCAGTAGAAACATGAGGAACCTCTGAGTTGTTAGGTAGACTCCTGTGTGACCCCCAAGTCACCAGCTAAAGTGACCCCAAATCCCTGACTCCCTCCAACAGGAGGCTGGTCCACCCAGATCCTGACCAGCTTTCCTCTTTCCTTCTCCCTCTAAATCACTTAAATCCTTTGTGTCCAACTACATTAGATCTATTCAGTATTTCCCTTTTTAATGCTTCCACAATTTCTTAATATCGACAAAGAGCGAATTGATTTCCACCCCCGGAACATGCCAGCAGGAAGCGGCAGGGTGTGCATTGGACCGGCCCCAGTTTGAGGAACAAGCCAACAAGGGGAATATTGTCTTCCTTTTCGTTCTTTATTTTATTTTTTTAGAGCATTTTTCTTTCTTATCCAGATTAATCTGACCTCAGCCCAAGACAACTACATATTACTTTTAACAGCGAACTTGAATGCCGCCTGGGTTGTGTTGGTGGTTTTCCACAAATGCTATGCGATCATCCCCATGGAGCCGCCCCAGCCGCTTACCGCTCTTACCCTGATAAAAATGCTCGGTCGGGCCTATGACCATGTCTTGTATTTTTAATCCAGCTGAAAGGGGAAGCACGACAGAGCTTAGCAATATTAATGAGAAAATTCTCTGCTTTATATGTCAGAATACTCCCCTCACAAAGGATGAGCATAAAAGCATTTTGCCCCACTCTTCCCTCAACAGAAACATCTTCACTGAGGCTTTGGAGTGAGGCTTTTAAGGAAGCATCATATGACACAAAAATGGAAATGTCCTAGCAGATGAAGTTAACATTCTCTTGTTGCACCTGTAGTGCAAACAGTTATAAAAGGAGTTGCTAAATAATGTATACTCCCTGACAACTGAACGTGCAGCTGAGCTCTTTTCTATTTTAAAAATCCTGAGGGTTAAAGCCTAATCTAATCCTTTCTTTGTCAGAGTTTCTGTCAAACGATCAGGCCTTTGGAAAAGTTTTCAGGTCGGACTGAATCCTGCCGACATTATTAACAGGCTGTCCATGCTGCCCCGAGGACCTTGTGTTTGTTTATTATCAGGTTGAAATGCACGTCCCATCTTACTCTGGTTCTAATGAAGGAAACGTGTACCAGCCTCCGAATGGGTGTTCCCAGCAGATGGGTCTCTTCTTTCTAAAAGACACGACTCACTGTCCTGCTTTACCCCTAGGCCCAGACCTGCAAGCATGGTTTTTGAGATGGCACAGTGTTTTAAGTGAAAATCACTTGGCAGATGAGTTTTTCTCGTTCATTTCATGAAAACCAAAGAGAGCAATGGGGTCAACCTCTCTTGGGGTCATCCTGCGGAGACAGGATGACTCCCATGTGAAATTAGTTTTGGCTGTCAAGACAGACACTGGCGCACAAGCACCAGGAGGGTGTCAGTTTTATGACTTACCCGCTGAGGCTATCTGGGGAGAGCAGGGCAGGCCCCCAGGCAGGGCCAAAACTGTCTTGAGGGAGCAGGGAATGGAGACCAGCATGGATTTTACCACGATGAGGAGGTAGCCCAGGGTGAAGATTGCTGCACGCGTCCCAGAGCTTGTGTAGTTTTAACTTCCCAGTGGTGTCACAGGAAGTCACCTGGGCTTTCTTATCAGCTGGCCCAGTCGTGGACCAGAAGAGTCAGGGGCAGCAGGGCGTGGGGGCCTTGAAAGCTGTCAGCAGTCAAACATCCCAATGGGGCCTGACTCTACACCAACCTCTCTTTTCATTGAAGACCTAGGGCACTCTAGAAAACGCTAAGAATTTTTAGGCTAATACCAAATGCTGCTTGAGAATGAAAGGTTTTGGTATTCTTGGGTTTTGCTAGGTCCTTTTTGGGCTTTTAGGTGCAAAACAATGTATGCAGTTAGCCAGTCCTCTTTGTTTCTGATAAAACATTCAGATAAAAAGTCATAAAATGTCTAGATTATTACCAAAGGTACTTAAAAATTGCCCCATTGAATCCAATGAACTTGCCCTGACCAGTGTGGCTCAGTTGGTTGAGAGACATCTGACTAAGTGAAAAGTCACTTGTTCAGTTCCTGGTCAGGCCCATGCCTGGGTTTTGGGTTCAGTACCCAGTTGGGGCACGTAGGACAGGTAATCAATTGGTGTTTCTCTCCCTCTTGTTCTCCTTCCCTTTCCCTCTCTCTAAAAATAAATAAATAAATAAGTTTTTAATAAGAGCTGATGAACTCTTACTGTTGGTAGATTATTTTTCACTTTCTAACCTAAGTCCTTTGCACACTAGGTCAAGGTATTTGCTGGTTCTCTACGTTGCATTTGATGGAATGATGGGTAATCAGAAGGTCAAGAGACATTAGGAATTGCTCATAATAATCTTACTTGGTATTTAGATGAAGAAACTTCAAGCCTGGAGGTGTCCAGTGTTTTAGCCAAGATCACACAGACTAGAATTCAGGCCCTGAGCTTTGTCTAACGCACCTCACCTAACTTAGAGGGTTCAGTGTTCTCATACTTTCCTAGGCTCTTGTTATAATACTTTTTCTGTGGAATGGTGTTAAAGACTTAGATTTTGAAAAACTACAATTTTTTGTCATTTCTCTCTAATCCTCTAACTCTAAATAGATTGTAGAATTTTTACATAAATTCTAAAATAGAATCCCTATATTTTATTACACTGGAAATGGTGAATTTTATCTTAGCATTGGGCTAGACAACCAACAACAGATATTCCCTTTGTCTAATTCAGTGTATTAATTTTTAAAATGACATTATATATTGTTTAAATCTATCCCTTTTTGTGTTTCCTTTTTAGGACTTAAAAATAGACTTTTAATTTAAACATGATTTTAGATTTACATAAAAGCTTTGAAGATAGTACTGTGGGTTTACATCTACTCTGTATGCAGTTTGCTCTGTTAACAACATTTTATGTTAGTATGGTACGTTTCCCCAAATTAGCCAATATTGACGCAGTGTTATTAACAAAAGTTGGTGTGTTATTCACATTTTCTTGTATCTAATGTCCCTCTTCTGTACCAGGATCCTGTCCAGGACACACCCTTCTTTTGTTTTGGTGTCCTTGACTGTTTCAAGGAGTCTTAGTCAAATATTTTGTAGAATGACCCTCTACTGGGATCTGTCTGATGTTTTTCTCGCGGTTAAGCTGGAGTTATGGATTTTGGAAAGGAGACAACTGAGTTAGAGGCCCATTCTCATCACATTGTATGAAGGGTACAGACTGCCAACACGACTGACCACTGTTGTATCATCTTATTCACTTGGTCTCGGTAATGTTTGTCCGCAGATAGTTCAGGAAAACCATACATGACAAGACAGGAAGGACAGAGGGGTTTTATGTTTGATTTCTGTACAGTAAAGTTACTGTCTTGCATGTTAGAAAGTCATTATGAGCCACCTAAATTTAAGGGGTGATTATGCTTCTCCATGTTCTTAAGGGTGAAATATGTACGTAAGTGACTTTGAATTCTACATGAGAGATCTCTCTACTATTGTCTGTCTGTCTATCTATCTATCTATCTATTAACTATCTATAACAGTATAAGTGTGTGGATATTTATTTTATGGTTTGGATCATAATCCAATGCTACATTGTTTTGTTGATTAAATTGTTTCAGTTTTGGCTGTTGGGACATCTTCCAGTTATCTGCTGTGTCCTTTTGACATATTCCTATTGTGTTCATTTGTTAAGCATTCCTTATTTCCTGGTACTGTAGGATGCTCCAATTTCATCTTGTAAAGTCTCTGCACCAGTCCTGGAGTCAGCCTTTTCTCTGAGGGCCCTGATATCTTTTACTGAAGAATGGTACTAGAAATCATTCTTGGATGTGGGATGAGCTTGTTGCTACCACTATCATTGCTTCTAGGTGGCTCTCAGCCAACAGAGCAAGGAAATGTATGTGAGTATACTAACTCTTATATATACATACATCTATAAATATGTCTGTGTGTATCTATCTTTACATCAAGCTAAGCATGAGTTCATACTGATGTCTGTGACTCTAATCCAGCACCACACAAATTGTTCTAGTCCCCTCCCTTTGTTTGTCTGTAACTTCCCACTTCAACAGAGTGAAACCTGGCTCCCACCATCTGTCACCCATTAATTTAATTGCTCCATTCCAGTTATACATGCATAGTGGTTTCAGAATGGCTAATATGATTTGGGGATATTTTTTAACTTTATCTGCCAACCTGTCTCCTGAGTTTTTTTCCAGTCTTTTTTTTTTCCAGTTTCCAAAATCTCTTTTTTATTCTCTAATGGTTCCTTTTATAATGAATTGGTAGCTTTTTCTTCTTTTTTCCTAAAGATATTAATTGCAATTTACAAAAGTCATTCTGCTTTCAGGATTATTTGTTTCTTTTCCAGTTTTTTTGTTTGTTGATGTCAACCTTTGTCTTTTTTCTTGGAGGCTCTCTTCAAATATCTGATCTTTGGCTATTTACATGTTTCTAATCGTGAGGCGAAATGACTCAGAAATTATAAAAGTGCCTAAGTAGAACATGTCTAAATAACTTCCTGTGCTAAACTACTGATTCAATAGTTGTCATCATAAAAAAGAATCAAAAGATATTATTGATGAGATGCTAAGCTGTTTGTGACTCAGAGACACTCCTGGAGTTATAAGGCAGAATCAGGGTCAGAGAATCATTTTTTAAGTATAAAATATAAAGTACTCTGAATTATTACTTTTATATGATAAGTAGCTAGCTAGCTAGATACAGAGTGAGGCAGCAAGCAAGCTGATGGTAGCTGTGTGCTGGAACAGGACTTGTTGACTGGTGGGCATCTTCAAGGAGGACTCCCAGTTTTGGGGGGTATCCCCCAAAACAACCACTGTAATATATTTCACATAATGAGCCAGTAGACATGCACAAGCACCAACCTTTCTACCCAAACCATGAAACAATATTTAAATTTACTAAGTGCAAAATACTCTGATGTTTACCATTTTAAAAAGGTCACTAAACTGATTCCACAACCCAGTTATGATTGAAGACTAAAATTGCAAAAATTTTGTTCTAAAGGATTCTGTGAATTGAGCTCTAGCTATCTCTTTACCTTGATTTTTTTTCACCATTTCCTGTCAAACGCTCTTGTCAGGTCTAAACTATTTAAAATTCCTGGAAGTGCTGGGATTTCTCTGGATTTAATATTTTGCACATGCTGTTCCTTTACCTGATAAGTCTTCCTCACTGTTCTGCCTGTTAACTTCTTTATGTCCTGCAGACTCAGCAAAGGCTTTATTTATCTTGGAAAACTTCCTTGATCCTTTCTTCTTTTCTATTTTCTACACATCCCTGGGAAAAGGGAGATTTCTCTCTTCTGTTCCCTTTTTCTTTATTTCTATGGCAATGAACACATTTACTATTATCTTATCTAATGTATACACATGTGCTTATGTAACCATTGATTTTTATATCTATCTCCTTTGAGGCTATATAAGGTCCAATACAAATAATGTCCCTTTTTTATTATGTAATCATAAGCATATAATTGTGTAACATAACAATATTACACTCAAGCACACCATATAACATTTTAGGTGAAATGTTCAAATTAAAACTACAAATTATTACACCCATATTATTATCCTACCGACCACACTGAAGCAGGCCTTACTTCTGCTGGACCCTGTGTATTCAGGCCATGGTGTATGCTTTGTACTTTGTCTTCTTCGTTCCTGGGGTCCAAATCAGACTAGTATTCACATGAGACAGACTGGTATATATCTTCTACCACCACTTATAAGATTTCTAGTATGTTTTGTTGGGGCATGCAGATTAGATCCACCCATGAAATTACTCCATGAACCCTTCTACCTGTCCCTTGAACCTGCATAAACACAGCCCCACATGCCTAATCTTTAGACCCATTTGGTGAAATGCTGATTCCATAGAGGGCAATAAACTGCTCCGTACTGTGTTGAGTTCAGGAGAGAGTGAGCTATAGAGATGAATGGAGGTTTCTGGTCTGTTTCCAGAAAGACAGCGGACTTGTGACTGAGTCACATGTCCTATGCCCATGAGAACAGGAGTGGAGAGTGGTGTCTCAACCTGGGGTCATCTGGATAAAGCACTCCTCCTCTCTGTGAAGTGTAAAGAGAGAGGTGGAGGGAGGGAACAGAGGCATTTCTCCAATTCTGTTCCATCCTGCACCTGTATCACAACCATTTTTCCTCTTTAGAAGCCAGTGGCTCAGGGTATTGAGTAGTTCACTGTTATAGCTATTTCCTTAGCGTTAAATTACATAAAGTAGCCATTGCAACAAGATGGAAGATCAGTTTTTATGGTTGGAAGGACAGATGTGGCTAATGATAAGTGGATGAAAGACTAGAATTCATGATGATCGCACATACTATACTTGGTGAAAAAAGGACAGGAAATATTAAAGTACAGTATAATATCTTGGTGACTGATGGATTCGAACGATTGCCTGTCTTATTTGCTATCTTAAAATAAAGTTATAAAGAAGAAATTGAGGATTGTGAGACCTGTGTATTAGGAGCATCATCAGCATGAATGTGAATATTGGAAGAGATCATGATAGAGGAATGAAGGAGAAGTGAGGTTAAGCCATGCTAAAATAATTTGAGGGTACAACAGAATGTTCTGGAGGCTCATATGACTAAATAAGGACAGTGTGGTTTTATATTAAAAACAAATACTTTTTATTATATATATTGATTTATTATCACCTTTTATAATTAACAGCATTTTTTTGTTGTTGTTCTGAAGTGTTTGCTTTTAGGATCAGAAAATCAGCTCATACCATAGGGATGGTAATGCATTTCAGTGTAAAATAGGAGTGATGCTTCAGAAAGGATAATGCTAGTTGCCATAACAAACAAGCCCCGCAAATGTGCAATGGCTCATTTCTACGACAGAATGTTATTTCTCAGGCACGTAAAGTTCAAATGGGCTTTCCTGGTGCGGGGCTCTCTTATAAAGATGACTCAGGGGTCTAAACTCCTTGCATCTTGGGGTTCTGCTATCCTTCTTATGTGGCTTCCAAGATCATGATGCCTAGCTTCATCAAGCTGGTTGGTTGGGAAGTAGCAGGAGAAGTAGCCATACTGCTTGTTATCAATTTAGGCAAGAAATGAGTGGTTTCCACCCACATTACATTGGTGAGCACTAGTTAATGTGTCATCACCTAGATTCAGGGAAGGCTGGGACTCTAGTCCATGACTGCCAAGCACTTTTCAGCCACAAAGTTACAGAATGAAAGGAAACCCAGGCTTTGGCAGATAATTAGCCATTTTCCCAAAGATGGATGGTATGTATATATCCATAATTTGTCAAAAATAAAAAGTCCTTTCAATAATTACTAAATTACATTTAAAAATTCAGTAAAGTATGATTTTTTAAAAATTAAAGCTTTCAACAATTGACTGAGTAACCAAAAGCAATTAATAAAGATATAAAAGATATGAGGACCCAATTAATAAGCTTGATTTAATGGATACAAATAAAACCTATTGATACATAAAGAATTAGAAACCACCCATTCTTCTTAATTACTCAGAAATATTACAAAACTGATCAAAAGTTGGCCAAAAAGCAAGTTTTCATGCACTGCACAGCATTGGTACCATAGAGCCCACATTCTCTGATTAGAAAGACAAGCATCACCCCGTTGATTCTGTTCAGACGGGAGTATTGTCCCTCAAAACCAACTGTCAAGGACACAGCGTGCCATCTTTGCAAAGAAAATGCATTTAAAGCAGTACGTTTACATATTTAAAAGATAATTTGCATATGGCAGTGATGAACATACATTTTCCTAATAGTTTTTAACCATCAGCTGACCCTTCTATTGCTTCATATTATCCCGACCTTGTAAGCGTGAAGTGTTTTTTACTTAACCTTTGTGATGGTTTCTGATAACCTACAAATGATAGGTTGCTATGAAGCCTTTGGATTTGTAAACTTTGCTCTAGTTAGAATTAGGCAGCAAATCATGGGGCATAAGTGCAGCATTGCGAACACTTAAAATAAAAGTCAACTGTATCTCCATTTCATTAATACTCACCAGAATAACAATGTATAATCATTTCAGTAGAAGACAAGAAATTATTTTCATTTTTATTTAATAGATGGCATCCTTTGTTCAACTGTAAAATTTAACAACAACAACAAAAAATAATAAAAGGGCTTAGCTCGAAAGAAAAACATAAGGAGTTAAGCTTGTTTGGTAGCTGGACATGTCCCCAAAGTTCCTTTGATCATATGGACACTCATGTCATTTATTTTCTGACATAAATTTCCCAGTGTGTTACACCTCTTAGGAAATTCCTAGCCCTAGTCTCTAGAGCATAGATCCTCAAAGGAAAGCGTTCAAAAGCAAGCAAGGCTGTTATGGGACTCACAGTGGGCGAGAAAGGAGTCAGAGTTACTAAACCTTCGTGCCAGGGGAATTTAGGATTACTTACTTCCTCATTTTACACATGAACATGCTGAGGCTGGGTAGTTGAAGGTATTTACTCAGGGTCCCCTAGACACTTTAGTTCAGAATTAACAACAACAATAACAAAAGGTCTTTATATACTAGGCACCTACTGGATGTCATGAAAACATGCCAGAGCAGCATAGGGTTTAGTGGATCAGCAAGGAGAAGACAGGTAGCTGGTGGCATGGCAAGGAAGAGTCTGGAAGGGGATTACACAGATGTGCTCACAGACACAAGCTTTCTGTGTTCTTATTTCAGTAAAAGTAGGTATACATAATCATTGGCTTACTCATATTATTTAACAACTATCACTAAGCCCCTGGTATGTGCCCGGTCCATAAATACCTGTCTTCATGGAGCTTATCTCCTAATGGGACCATTCTCCCCCGACTCAGTGCTTTCAGTGATGAATTTGCAAAAACCTGGAACCAAGAGGAACTGGGGCAGTAAAGGAGATTCATACATGAAGTATGGAATGGTGACTTACAAAGTCGCATGTCCCACTACACACCCACCACTTAGGCTAAAATTAAAAAGACTGACAACACCAAGTGCTGGGGTGAGAATATGCAGAAACAAACTCATACATTGTTGGAGGGAGTGTGACACGGCACAAGCACTCTAAGAAAAGATCTGACAGTTTCTTGTACAACTAAACAGACTGAAAAAATTTTAAGCCTAGTTATTCACCCCAAAAATATTAAAAAGTGTCTATGAAAAACTTATATAAACATATTCACAGAATGTCTATTCATCATAACCAAAACTTGAGACAGCCCAGGTCTTCTTTCGTAGGTGAATACATAAACTGTGATATAGTCATACAATGGATAGTACTCAACAATTTAAAAAATATTTGCAGTACTAAATATCATCTAAGACTATATCAAAGAGGAAGAAATATGAAGGATAATTACTTTCAGAGGCACCTTTTTTTCCCTCCCCTAAACACATCATCATGAGAGAAAAAGTCTTTCAGACTAGTCCCAGGCCGTTGTCTGCTATTTGTTGATCTGAGGCAGGTCTCTGGCTGTTCTTGCTTGATGTCCTGGTTCCTATCGATCTGCTGGGCTCTCTCGTATTTGATGATAAGAACATTGTAAAACTTCCATATGGACAAATGGTGCTAATAGTGCATGCCACCTGACTCCTGGGAGTGTTGCCAAACTCTAAGAAGATATGACCCAGATGATGGTTGGCTAAGGACAAGGGCGAGCTCTGGAGAGCTGATACTGGTTCATGTCTTTCCATCCAGGTCAGAGGTCAAGCTATGGCTCTACATTCACTTTTTCCCAGTCAAGAGCTTTCCCCACTTGGCTCTATTTTTTAAGCCCCCCCCCCCACCCGCCAATGAAATTTCTTATACTGAATTGCATTAATGGGGCTTGTTATTTTTGGATATTTGTGGTCCATCAAAAGTATGGTATTCTATCAACTACACTGAATGAGAGGAAGAGCAAAAGTTTGAGAGCTTGCAGGAAGCCTGTGGTGTCAATTTGGGATCCATTTATATCTGATCCTTCAAGACTGGGAGCCAAATTGCATAACTGGAAGTGAGACTTAGGAAGATAAATTTTCTTTTTTAGTTTAAAATCTTGGTAAGTGAGCCTGGGCTTTCCCCCCCCCCCTTTTTTTTTTAAACTTCTTCATGCATTCTTTTCCTTACTTTCTGCCAAGCCAGCTTGTCTTCCTCAGCCTTTTGGTTCTGTTACTTCCTCTTCCTTGGTCTTCACTTCCAGAAGCATCCTTGTTTGTCTGGAATGACCTGGCAACACCTGAGAGGAATAAAGTGATCAAGAAGCAGCCCCTCTCCTTTCTTCCTTTTGAAGGTTGGGAATTCAAGAAAGAAAGATGAGAAGCAAATGGACAGAGATTACAGCCAGATGCTGGAAGAATAGCTCTCATAAACATTGGGTTAATGATAAGTTTAAGAAGTTAATAGGACATCTCCTCAAAGTGCCTAAGACTGTCACATGAGACAAGAGGCTGTTCATTTGACTGAAGACATGAGTTAAGGCAGGGAATCACTTTAAAAAGGGATACAATTTCTTTGACCTCAAACATATACATATATAATTTTTTGTCAATTTTCTTTTTTTTAAGATTTTATTTATTTTTAGAGAGAGGGGAAGAGAGGGAGAAAGAGGAGGGAATGATTCATCTGTCACATCCTGCAGGCCTCCAACTGGGGACCTGGCCCACAGTCTAGGCATGTACTCTGACCAGGAACTGAACTGGTGACGTTTCACTTTGTAGGATGATGCCCAACCCACCGAACCCTGCCAGTCAGGGAACTTTTGGCCAATCCTTTGTTGTGGGGTCGAGTATATTTTGTTTTTGTTTTTGAGTTTGGTCTACTGATTGGAGCATAGAGTCATCTTTCTTAGGTAAATAATATTCTATAATATATGATCTATGAGTTCTAACCTCAGTTTTCTTGGTGTATTAGAGGGACAATTTAAGGGCACTTGTGAGACAAAGTACATAATCCTTCTAGATTTTTAAGATCCCCCTGCTTCTAGTCACTTATGGTCATTTTACTCATATTTACTTTAACAGTAGTTGTTGTCATTTTCTCACTTTTATCTCATTTTTGCATAGAATTCAACTGTGTTTTCACAAAAAATGCTTTCCTTTCACACTCATGTTTCATTGGTTTTCATAATAGTTAACTGATTTAATTAAATCCTTAATAAAATTAGTCTAATTCAGATAAAAAAAGACTTGGGAATAAACACATCTACATTTGATAAGCACACAGCTAGGTGAGGGCATCTGAATGTGTGGCTGTCCCAGAGAGAAGCCAACTAGCTTTGAGCTTTCCACTTGTTGTGCGTCTCAGTGAATTTGCTTATCAGACGGATTTGAGAGTGTTGGTTAACCCAAGGAGGTGGTTAAGTGGCAGCCCACTGGGAGAGCTTCTACTTTGCCCTCTGGTTTGTAGAGCTGACTGGATTCCAGACTTGAAGAATGCAGGCACTATCTTTACATCATGAAGACAGCCACTTTATATGACTCGAGGTCCTCTGGTAAAATTGCCTTTGGGTCCCATGTTTCTACCTCAGTGATATAAACATAAAATTCCACTGAGTTCTTGTGATTTGGGATTTTGGATTGCCTTGTACAGACATGCTCTTTCAAGCTAATGTATATTTTTAACTGCTAACACCTAGCTTTATCATTAGTATCTTCTATGAATTGGTTTTGTTGGAAATTCCAATTGGAATTGGAATTGGTTATTGGCGCCAATGCCACGCCAACAGGAATCCCCAATGCGGGGTTGGGGGCCGTGTGGTGAAGAAGGAAACTTCATTCAGTGCAAAGAGTTCAGCAGGGATACAGCGTGGCTCTGGACGCAGCACTCTGTGGGACAGCTCAGTAGTGCGGCCGCCCGGCTGTGGGAACAGCCGGTGGAACAGCTCGACATTTTTTAGATTTTTATTTTACTGAATTTTATTTTATTTTATTTTTTTAAATATCAGTCTTTCTATTGTTAAGATTATAGTAAAATACATAAAATTTACCATTTAACAATTTCAGGTGTACACTTCGGTGGCACTAAGCACATTTACACTGCGGTGCACTATCACCACCATCATAAATCCCCATTTCCCCCCTTTCCCCCTCCAATAGCTCAATCTGATGTAGCACAGCTGTGAAAACAGCAGGGCGGTGAGGCTGCCCTGGGGCTGGGCCTCTCTTCAGCCAGGCAGCTCTGCTCGGCCCACCGCGGTCTGCTCCCTGCTCCCACCACGGTCTGCTCCGTGCTCCCATGAGACATCGTCCGTGCTTCAGCCCTGGCTGAGAAAACGCAGACTTCAGACTTTACTGAAAAATGCGCTCCCCAAGCCAGAGGGGAGGTGGCTTATGTGGACAGAAGTCCCTTGCCCCTAGTTCCTGATTGGTGTGACCTCCCGCCAATGAGGGTGCCAAATCCTTGAAGTTTGATTGGTCCAAAAGACACTGTCCTGATTGATCAGAATAGAGCCACTCTAATTGGTTAGAGCTGCACTGCTCTGATTGGATGGGGAAAGCCTCGGTTCTATTGGTTGAAATAGGATTCCAGGAAACCTTTGTGAGGGCTGGCCCAGATGGCAGAAACGCAGTGCAGGCAGGCAGTTCAGCCCAGAGGTGGGCCTGTTTGTGGAGTGCGGTTTACATGGGAGGCTCCTGTGCAGAAATGGCTGCTAGACTCTTTTTTTTTTTCCTTACAAATATTAAGCCCATTAGAAGCCCTTCTTAGTAGATGTCTTCCTCCCACCCCATTTCAGGGTTCACAGTTTATTGAATCAATTTCATTGCCAGAAACAGCCTCAGGAAGAGTAAAAGTTTCAAGAAAGAAATAGTGCCAAAAGAAGAGGTTGTCAAAGACAATTTCACGTTCTACTTTATAAACCTGCCAAAAGCTGAACCTGAACACGACTATTTTAGTAATAAATGAGAACAGTGTAGAAGTTTTGAGCATCTTTCATTTTCTAGCACTGTGTTAGCTTCAGAGAATACAAAGGGGTGCTGAGTGATGAACTTTGTGGTAAATATTTGTCAGCAAATATTTATGCCCAGAGTTTTAGGGTAGGCATATGTGTAACTACTGTATGTTTTAGAACACAGGAACTAATGCGATGCTTGACAAAAATAAGAATGGAGCAACTAATTTTCACTGAGACACTTGTGGAATTTACGTTTGGGCTGGGTCTTGAAAGGTGAGTATGCTTGTCAGACCAGGAAGATGGCAGAGGTCATTCTACTCAGAGAGAGACTCACAGACACACAGACAGGCAGCATGGACTACTTCAATGAATAGACATGTCACGCTGGAGCAATTGTCTGGTTATCAGATAAGCAAGGTGTAAAATTGTGTTAGTCTTGGTTCTCCAGAGAAACAACCAGTAGTGTGTGTGTGTGTATACATATGTGTATATGTATATAGAGTACTTATGGAGTCTCAAGATCTTCAGCTGGCAAGCTAGAGACTCAGGAGAGCTAATGTTGTTGTCCCAGTTTGAGTCCGAAGGCCTGAAAACCAGAGCAGCTGATGCTGTAGATCCAGTCCAAATGCCAGCATTCTCAAGACCCAGGAAGAGCCAATGTTTTAGTTCTAATCCAAAGACAGGAAAAAGTCCTGGTGTGTCCGCTTGAAAACTGTGGAGCAGGAGGAATTTCCTCTTATTCAGGGGAGTGTCAGCCTTTTATTCTATCCAGGCCTTCAATGGATTAGATGAGGCCCACCCACATGAAGTAGGGCAATCTGCTTCACTCAGTTTATGAATTTAAATGTTTTTAAAATTTTTTATTAAATTTATTGGGGTGGCATTGGTTAATAAAGTTATATAGGTTTCAAGAGTACAATTGTGTAATTCACCATCTGTATATTGCACTATTTGCCCCCCAAAGATAAATCTATTTCCTTAAGCATATATTTGACCTCCTTTCCCCATTACTGCCCCCCACCCCTTTCCCTCTGGTAACCACCACACTGTTGTCTGTGTCTATAAAGTTTGGTTTGTCAGCTCATTTGTTGCTTTCAGTTGTTTATCCCACATATGAGTAAAACCTTATGATTCTTGATGTTTTCCATCTGACTTATTTTGTTTAGTGTGATATTCTCAAGATCCATCCATGTTGTCACAAATGACAGGATTTCATCTTTTTTATGACTGAGCAGTATTCCATTATTTCTGTGTACTGCATCTTCTTTATCCAATCATTTATCAAAGGAGTTGCTTCCATGTCTTGGACACTGTGAATAATGCTAAATTCATTCAAGAACACCCTCACAGAAATACTGAGAATAATGTTTAACCAGCTATCTGGGCACCCTATGACCCAGTCAAGTTGATGGATAAAGTTAACCATCTCAGAGGTCTTAAGGTTCAAAGCCAAATCTTTTTATTTATTTTTTTCCTGTTATGATGGAACTTAAAACATGGGATGGCACTCTTGAACCTAGAACTGCTCAGCCTCATTGGGATTGGAAGTCTGCAAATGCCTGTTGGCTGCTGTCGAGCAGGACCACACAGGTCAGTGAAGGTGTCTCAAGTGGCCAGCACTTTCACTGAGAATTTTTAAAATTTTTTGTAAAAATGTGATGTTTAGGGGCTTAGTGTCAACTTATACCATCTGGTGATATTTGTAGGAGTAAATTTATAAAATTAAAATTATGCTGGAACAAATCACTGACAACTTGAGGGGCTATTTTCATATCATGCATTAATTTGTTGAGCTGCTCTGGGAATCCAATACCCACCCCTCCCCACAAATATCCATGCCTTTTTGCCAAGTATTACTCAACCAGCTAAATTAGAGTATTTCCTCACTATTGACGGTGATCAGCTTGAACACTTGGAATTTAGTAAGGGACAAGTTGAAAGTTTAAGGCAGCTGCAAGTTCATTCTATACTATAGAATGAATAATAGCCAAATACCTCATCCGGGCTGTGTCCTTTGAGCTGTAGGTCTTTAACAATGATTAGGATGATGACAATTATAATACCCAATTATTATATCAATTATTGATTGAACTAAGTTGCTTTATGTTCATTAAATTGTTTTCTTCATTTTATGGATAGATAAACTGAGACTTACTGGGTTTTAAACCTTGATTAAGCTTACACATCTAGCTTGCTGCTAAGATGCTAGACTATTCTCATTTACTTTTATTGATGTTCATAGTGAGCCTGAATGATTTCTAGCTCAAGGTGATTTCTTTATATCTATGACATCCATTATACCAACACGGACTAAATGTGTCAACCGCCTGGCAAGAATTCAAAATAACTTCTCTGTGTAGGAGCGAGGAGGGCTGTTTCCTGAGAGGTTTGTAGATAGATCATGATGCAGACAATTTCTGGAAGGGTGAGGAGTTGGGTAATTCATTTAGCATGTTGTTTCTATATAAAAAAAAATTAGTACATTCTTAAAAGAGAAAAAAAAAAAACAGGTTAGTGTAGGAAAAGGGAGGAGCAGAGATCTACTCACTGTTTGTCCAAGTGGTATGCTGATGGTCTATGCGCTAAGCTTCGGCCTACTTTTAGTTGTACCTCTGGGTCATTTACATTTTCCTAACCTGGTTACAGTTCTGGGACTTGGACTCAGTGAAAAAGCACTTCCTCACAAGCTAAAACGATCCTTTGGTCATATTAAGATGGGAGAAGCTCAGAGGCAGTGGGGGGAATTCCCACCCTGGGGGAAGGTTGGGGATCATAACATCCTGTAGGTATGTTCCAGGGCACCTCTGGTTCCCTGAGGCTCCCAGAGGCACAGCCTGAGCTGAGGGCAGGAAGGTCTCCTTTGCTCACCCGTGTCTGTTTGTAACAGTCCACAACACCTTTACTAAGAACAAATAAGATAAAACACATTGGACTGACTTAGGAGAAGCAAATACTCACGTAGAATGTGATTTTTTTTGCATGTATTCAGCATAAACTATCCCATTTCTAAATGGGAAAATAATGCTGTTCTCTGAATACTATTGGGGTGGTATTGTAAGGGAAGAGTAAAAGACAAATGGGCTGTATAGGCTCTCACAACTGTCAAGTCCTAAGAACTGATTCATTGATTATTTACTCACCCCTTTAACCAAAAGTTATTGTGCAAATATAAATGCCAGACACCCTGTTCACTGCTGGGAAGCAATTGAGAAGATTTAATCTCTGCCCTCATGGAGTTTATGGTGGAGGAGGGGAAAGAGGAAATAGACAGCAGGAAACAAGTATTTTTTGTATATTTCTATAGAAGAGACATGACGAGATCTTACACAGCTCTAGATCTGTGCCATGAGCAACCCAATCTAGACCGGAGTTTCAGGAAGAGCTTTCCCAACAAAGTTACATTTAAGCCCAGGTCTGAAAGTGAGTTGCGTGAGGAAAAGGGCTGGTAGGAAGAATCAGGGTGGAACTGTTCCAGCTCAAGGAACAGTGTGCTGTCTAATTTTCATGGCATTGACTAGAGGTAATTTTAATAGCTTGTTTTTATAAACTCTCACTAAGTTCCAGGGTGTGCACTGAGAGCTTTATGAACACTATCACACTTAATCCTGTATAACAACTCTGTGAGGTAAATATTATTCCCTGCTGAGGAAATAAAAGACCTAGAGAAATTAAATGACAGTGAATGGGAGGATTGGTTTAAGTCCACATAATACTTGTGAGATTTAAAAGAGAGAAAGACTAGGGCAAAAAAGAGTAGGAGATGGTGAGAATTCTTAATTTCAAGCAGCGTAAGCTGTCTTTTCTCAGGCCCTGCGCGTGGACTCAGGCCAGCCACATATGAAGTTCATTTAATGCTGGAGTCTGGGACTTGAGTAGCTGATGCTAAAAGGAAGACTTCCACGTTTGTCCAACCCACTCTCGCGGTTTGGGCTACTCTAACAGAATACCACAGATAGAGTGACTTATGCAGCAGAAATTTATTTCTCACACTTCTGGAGGCTGGGAAGTTTGAGGTCAGGGTGCCAGCAAGGTCGGGTCTGGTGACAGCCTTCTTCTTGGATTTCACATGGCTGTCTTCTTGCTGTGTCCTCACATGGGGAGGTGCAGAAAGATGTCCAGGTTGAGTTGCTCAGTTGGTTGGAGCATCACCCTGTGCAACAAAAGGTTGTGGTTTTGATCCCCATTGGGAGTGTGTATGAGAAGCAACCAATTGAGGTTTCTCTCTCATATCAGTGTTTCTCTCTCTCCCTTCCTCTCTCTGAAATCAATAAACACAACCTTGGTGAGGATTTTTTTAAAATGCAGAAAGAAAAGCAAGCTTTTTTGTGTCTCTTATTATTAGGGTACTAATCCCATTATGAGGTCTTTACCCTCATGGCCCAATCACCTCCCAAGGCCCCCACCCAAAATTCCGTCAAGTTGGGAACTAGGGTTTCAACATATAAATTTGGGGGGGACACAAACATTCAGTCCCTATCCACCACTCTTCTTAAGTTCCTGATCCCCACTGCTGAGTCCTGCCTGAGGACTGTCTCTAGAGCAGTTCTTCTGGGACATTGCCCCTCTTCGAGATTGACTTTGACACCTCCTGGGGTTCAAGGCTGCTGGGTGGGGATCAGGTGTAGTGAGGGTCCACGATGGAGGTAGAGGGTGGGAATACCACTACCCTGAAGGTGGGTCTGAGTCATGGACTCGTGGGAATCGAAACTAAGCTCAGCCCTAAGACACCTGGACTTTTCTAACTCTGAGGAACAGGCTTCTCTTTGGTGACTTCCGACTGAGGGCACCCACACTCCACAGAACGAAGCTCATAATATCTGAAACTATTGGTAAAGCCAGGGCTCTCAAAGGGCTTCTTTTTCCTGAACTGTGCATTGCCCATTAGCACAAGAGCTGGCTGAAAAGAGAAATTTTGCCCAAACTGATGAAGGGGCCGGAGAAATCTGCCAACCAGTGAGACACCTGTAATATGGCCCCACTACCATTTTCCACCCTTTTTTCAGTCCGAAGTAGCGAGATCCAAAAGGAAATTCCAAGAAGTGATGTTGCTCTTGGCCAGGCGTGAGTAGCGATACTCTCAGTAAAACTTGTTCCTAACTTTTTTGGTTTACTGACACTTTTTCAGAGTCTGATGAAAACTATAGACCCCATTCCCAGAAAAAGGTATCACACAATATTTTGCACATAATTCTAGGGCACATAGTCCATCCATGGTCCAGAGGTTAAATGCATGTGGTTTATACGTTGCAGTGAATAAGGAAGCCAGGGTAACTTGGTGGCTGCTCCTCAAGGAATTCTTCAAAACCACAAATTCCAGTTTGGAACAAGGTGAGATGAAAATTATTCATCAGTCACTCTCAAGGAATCAAGCAAATGTAATTGATCTTCCTGTTGTGCTTAATTTGGGGGCTGTAGTTATGTTTTAGGTATAAAGGTGATGCAATTTAAATCATAGCTTTGAATACGATGCTCGCTTTTTAAACAAGCTAGTGGAATATCTTTGGAGAATAGCAGAGAGAGATAGCCTTCAATGGTGTGCTGAAATTACCTCACTCCTTACAAGAACCATAGTGAGACGCTTAAAAATGAGCAATTGTTACCTGTATACATTTAAATACTCAAAATGAAATAGGAAGTCTAGAACTCTTGTCCAATTTCTGCCGCCATTAATACTTGACACTAAAAGGAAAGAAAAGGCCCTGGCTGGTGTAGCTCAGTGGAATGAGTGTGGGCCTGTGAACCAGAAGGTTGCTGGGTCGATTCCCAGTCAGGGCACCTGCCTGAGTGCAGGCCAGGTCCCCAGTAGGGGGTGCATGAGAGGCAACCACACGTTGACATTTCTCTCCCTCTCTAAAAAATAAACAAACAAACAAACAAATTAATTAATTAAAAGGAAAGAAAAGAAAAGGACTAGTACATTAAACTTGGCTCTTCCCGAGATTCTAAAACAACAACGCCCTTAATAACAGTGTGCATCAATAGCCTGAAAAAGGAGTTCTAGACAATGTTGGGACTTTTAATTTGCTACAGCCTGGGGCCCAAGTCATGGGCTGCACCGAACCATCCTCTCCAGGGGCATTGGGTGATTTTGTGGGACTAATTAGAAGCCAGCACTCTTTTCACAACATTCATAAGACATAAGTCAAAACCACAGTCAGCTGACACTGTATATCAAGGAAAATTTATTATACTCCCGACAGATCTTTGTCCAAAAGAGTTATCTGGAGAAGTCTGTTTAAGCACTTCTAGACTTCAGTTTTTCTTTTGAGAAACTATTGAGTGAGTCTTACATTTAATGGTCTCTCAAATATCAGTGGTGGGATGTGCTATGTGTGTGTGTTTCTTGGTGTGTTAATACCATTAATGGTCTGTGTGGAAAGTATCCAGCCGTGTAATATGAAAAATAGAGACATTTATTGAAGAAGATACAAGACACAAGAAACAGTGTACAGAAGACAATGGCATCTCACTCTCCTTCAAAGTAGGCACCTTGGGACCTCACACAGTTCTCCCAATCGTCATCAGCTGCCCTGTCATATTTTCCAGAATCTCGTCAATGGTCTGAAATCTCTTCCCTTTCAAAGGTGATTTTAGTCTTGGGAAAAACCAGCAGTTATAGGGTGCCAAATCTGGACTATAGTGGGGCTGAGTCTCCTAGGTGATGTGATGTTTCACCAAAAAACTCTGCATGAGAAGTGATGCAAGAGCAGGCGCATTATCGTGATGAAGCTGCCAATAACCGGTTGCCATTTTCATGGGGAAGTATTCAGACTTAATGCAAAATTTGATGCAGATTCATTGCTCTACTCAGTCATTTTGAATGTGACAGGCATGCAGTTCACGTGCTCCCTCCGTGGTGTCTACTGTCCCTACAGACTAGTACAATGACAACGTCATTGTTCACACGTGCACATTCCAATCCACTCTCCTTGGCCGACAGGGTACATGATGTCATGCAAACCATTCTTGTGATATTAATAATGGCTGGACTTTTTCAGGACAGAGCTTTGTGACAACTCTTCAACTCTGAGCAGGCATTAAATGGCAAGGGAGGTTGTTAAAATAAACTGTGAATTTCGTGAGGAATCTATTTAGGTACTCAACATTCTACTCAAGAAATCAAAGTCTCAGTCCCTGTCTCCAGGGTTTGCTCTCCACTTACTTGTCTAACACATGAGCCTGGGGAACAGTAGGGAGTAAAGGTCTTAATTGGTCCCCTGAGTCAGCAATATGTTTGTGGTAATTCCAGAGAGACATTATTTTTACATCCAAAATGCGTATTTTTATGTCCTCAGTAACAAATTAGACATTTAGTTTGCTTTTGACATTTAATTTGCTTTTGACATTGGTTATTTACTCTGCTTTTTTGTCAATTTCTTGCTAAAGGCGGAGGTCATGCTCATTGACGGTACTGGTCTCTTCCAGGTACTGGACTGGAAGTTTTCAGTTGACCCTGGTCTGCCTGCCTGAAGCCTTAGTTGTTAGCAAACAAGAGTTAACGTACATACAAAAGGAGTATTTTTTTTTTTTTAAGTTAGCAGAACTGAACAATTCTTATCGTTAAAATTGTTAAGAGAGCTGTTTTCAAATATACACACAATTCACCATATAAAGTGTATGTTTTAATGTTTTTTACTATATTCATGGGGTTATCCAATTCTAGGACATTTTGACCCCACCTCCATAAGAAACCCCAGGCCTGATGGTAGGCACCTCCCATTCCCAACTTGGGTTACTCATCTCGGTAACTATTTTTTGAACACCTTAGTTTTAAAGTTATTTATTAAGAGTATCAAACAGTATATACAATAGACTATAAACATATAAACAGTAGTAAATGAGCACAGGGCTGTGCTAAGGGATTTACACAGAT
The DNA here is from genome assembly GCA_004027475.1 of Anoura caudifer. NCBI lineage: Eukaryota > Metazoa > Chordata > Mammalia > Chiroptera > Phyllostomidae > Anoura > Anoura caudifer. Next base: position 305,874 of record PVKU01001163.1, read on the forward strand.
CGTTCGTTTAACAGACGTGAGTCAGAGGAGTTTAACATGCCAGGCACTGCTCCACTGCTCTGTCCCTGTGAAACACACATTCTAATGTGTGTGTGTGGGGGGCAGGGAATAATAAGCAAGGCAAATATAAAAATATATATGTTAAATATGTTACATGGAAATAAGTGCTATAATAATTAATTAGCGAAGGGGAATGGGAAGTGCTATTGTTATTTCAAATATCGATACTGTATAAAAATTTATTTGAAAGATATAAACAATATATTTTATAATACTAAAAATATACATAATATGTTACATGGAAATAAGTGCTATAAATATTAATTAAGGAAGGGAAATGGAAGTGCTATCATTATTTTGAATACTGAGACTGGTATAAAAATTTATTTGAAAGGAATTATGTTTGAAATTTATTAATTGAGATATAACTGACATGTAACATTATATTAGTTTCAGGTATACAACATAATAATATTATACATATAAATTGCAAAATAATCATCATAATAAGTCTAATTGTCCATCAGCACACCGTTGCACATTTTTTCTTGTGATGAGAACTTTTGAGATTTACTCTGCTCTCAGCATCCTTTGAATATAATACAGCACTGTTAACTTAGCCACCTGGCTGCTAGTGGATCCCATGACTTGTTTATTTCATAACTGGAAGTTTGTACTTTTTGATTAACTTCATGCATTTCTCCCCCAAATGAGATTTTTCTTAAAGGACATTATTAAAATTTCTCTTCAGAGAATGGTGTTTTGATCAGAAATAGAATACATAAATTTAGTTACCCACCCACCATGAGATCCTGGAAGACACATGCATGCAGAAAATAAACATGAAAGGGCAAAACTGAGAAGCACTTCAGAGTTAAGTGGGGCTTGTCTCTCAGCCTTGGTGCCCACCTGTGGGCCCAGCCAACCCCACGGGAGAGCTCTGTTAAGCTGAGTGTGTCTGAAAGGCCCAGGATACAGGCAGGCAGCAAAGTGTACTTTTCTTACATTCTTAGGCCAGAACTCAAGTTCTTGACTTTCTGGAACTAATTTGAAGAGGAGCACTCTTAACCTTGGGTGGCTGAGAAAGAGCCCGTGAGATGCAACCACAGAACTTCCTGCCCAATGAGTGGAGTCTCTGTCCCTAGACCTTCTTATGTATTTGTCCAACAACCATTTATTGAATACCTATTATGATAGAGGACTTAGAGGTGAAAAGACAAACAAAGACCTTAAACCACAGAAATAATAATCTATTGGGGAAACACTTTACAAATGCTTTTAATAAAGTGTCATCCCCTGCTGCATATCAAGGTGGTTAAGTTCCCAGACTTGGGAATCAGAGGACTTGGGTTTGCAGCCCAGGCAAATGACTTTGGGCAACTCAATATCTTTCTGTCTCAATTTCTGCACTTGTAAATGGAGGTGATAACAATGGTAATTACTCCATGGGTTGCTTAAAGTGATGTCCTACATAATGAAAGTTAGATAATACTATAGAAGTTTATCTAGTTAAGAAAAAAAAAAGAAGGTAGCCCAGTTTATTTACAAAGTGTCTTTCTAATGCAGCCTCAGGGAAGGGAGGAACCACACCCACAGCTACTATCTCCTGTATCCTTTTAGAGGATCGCTGAATGATGATGTGGACCAATCGAATTTGCTAGAATTTGACTCATCCTGGTCAGCACTCCTGCATGGGAGTCCAGTGGGTTTTCCTTTTCCCTCGTTCATCCTAGGAGAAGAGAAAGTTCAGGGTGGGGCAGGGGCAGAGAGGGGCTTGATTTTCTTCACCTATAGGTCAGTATCCTCCTGCTTTATCTTCTATTTCCTAATAACTCAGTAGCCTGAGAGTCAAGCTCCTGTGCCACCTCCCTGAGTAGGGGCGGGGGCAAGATTGGTGCAATATTAGGGAAGTATGCCCCTTGTGGTTCACAAGGCCCAACTTCCTCTTCTCCTTGTCCCCAGGGACTCCTCCCCAGAGCAAGGAGATCAGGTGATTCCATCCCCTGAACTCCTAATGACCTTCAGAAAGTACCCCTTTGATGCTTCCCTCAGAAGCTTCTGAAGAGGGCAAGACAGGGCATTAAGTTCTTTCAAAGGCCTTGATTCTAGACTAAGAATTAACTCCCAACACCATGTCCCATATTAAATTACCTTTCTTTTATCTGTCAACCGAACCACTAGGGAAAATTAAATGACAAACATTGGCTTATAGAATAACTCCAAATCATACAACCCTGGCAATGCAAAAATCGAACCATATAAATTATCTTCCATTATTCAGTGAATCTCTTGGTTCCCTAGAGAAATGGCACAATCCAAAGTAAATATGCTTCACCTTGATGCCACAAAAAAATTTAGAGTTGGAAAAAAGAAGGAAGGAAGGAAGGAAGGAAGGAAGGAAGGAAGGAAGGAAGGAAGGAAGGAAGGGGTGCTGGAGAGAAAGAGAGAGAGAGAAAGGAAAGAAGTTTCATTTTTCTCCATGTGGAAGTTAAATGGCACCCACTTTCCTCATTTGTTTTTAAATTTCCCGTGAGCTGGAAATGGGGACTGTTGTCTCCATTGATGAATTAGTGCATGGCGTTTGGAGACTCGCAACCTGAGCAGGCTCCGGTGGCCGGGGGGCACCCAGCACCCCTGGGGGCAGCCCTGGCTTGTTTCTGAGTCAGCCCCCGGGAGGGAAGCAGCTTCCTTCTTCCTGGCCACTATTCCCGCAGTTTTGGGAGCAGGCGTCCTTCAGGTTTGGGACTGAACAATTATCCTGCGGGGTTTAAAAACGGGTGTTCGGTGCGCAAAGTTCTTTAGCTACATAATCATTATTAATGGATAATAGAGGTAAATTAACTAACTACTCTATAATTTATCCTACTGTGGCTTTTAAGAAATAATTAAAATAGCATTTTATTAGCCCAAATATAATGTTAAACTTTCAGACTTGGGACAACTTTATATAAAACAGCAAATAATAGAATGAGGTGATTTTGATCACACAGATGCGGATTTGGGACACAGGACAACATTTGCAACCTTTTGTCAGCCTCAGCTGACTGCTTATTCCTTTGTCTTGTTTTGGCTGCACGGTATTGAGTAAACTAGGAGCATTTTACAAACACCTCATCTTGCAGTCTTGGATGCTCTCCTGTTAGATTCAATCCAGAAATTTGGAAAAGAAGTAGCAGGAAGTGTTTGTTTCAAAGTTGAATCTCTAATGTCTTCTTGATTTGTTTTTGATTCATTCCTGATTGCTAACTGGTCATTATACCGGGACTGGACTGTATGTGACCGACATGTCTGGGGCTTGCTGGACATTTGCATGTGGAGAGCATGAGCTGTGGGGTGAGCTCCCTTGAATAACTGTACATGAAGGGACAAGGAAAGGCTTGAATTTTTTTTTAATCAGTGGAACCGTTTTTAAGTGGCATTAAGTACATTTGCAATGTTCTGTAACCATCCTTGCCATCCCCTAGTTTGGTTTTAAAGTTATTCCCATGTGTCTATGTCATGTCACTTTGAAGGGGACACTTGTCTATATCAGTCATTATCTTAAAGTGTCATGTATGTAATTTCCTAGTTATTAACACTTTAGTTCATATCAATCCCAATGTGGTTAATCTCTTCAATTTCAATTTGACTTGTTTTTTCCTTAAGGTTAGAATTGTTCTGTCCTGTCCTGTCCTGGTGGTGTTTCCAGAAGATTCAGAACCCTTAGGGATGCTGGGAATTGGAATTTTTGAGTGTGACCTGATCCCTAGCTCGCATCTTCAAATAGCTATCTACCCTAATTTCTTTAGTTAGTATCTTACCTGTTCCCTGAGCTAATACTAATGACCTGAAATCACATCACCTTCTTTGTACGAAAAAACAGAACATTCACTCCTGTGGCATCTCTTTGTTCTTTTTTTGGTCAGAACAGAAAAAAAAAAGAGGAGAATTAGGTACATATTTTCCTCTATACACAGAAGAAATAATAATTGCTGATTAAAAGATCCCATGTTGCTAGAATGATCCTCACAACATCCCTATAAGGAGGGTATTGTTATCATCTCCATTGTACAGATGAGGAGATGGAAGCACAGAGAGGTTAAGCAGCCTGCTCCCAGTCACACAGCTAGGTAAGTGCAGAGCTGGGACACAAACCCAGGCAGTCTCTCCAGTGCCCACACCTAACTGGGCAGTCACAGTGCCCTCCTATTAAGGATGGCTTCTGTGGACATCGCCACAATTCCTTTCTAGAACTCCAGCTTCAGGGGAAAATTTGTGTCACAGGCAAGAAAGACACAAATGTATTGGGAGCTGGAGTTCTGGGTTCTTATTCAAATTCTTTCTCTACCTTCCTATGTGATTTGGACACACCCCATAGCTCTTCTGTGTCCTACTTTCTTTGTGAAACAAGGGTGTTGTGAGTGATCGCCATGGAGAACCCAATCTGAGGACTGGAAGAACAAGAGGTGTAGCTGGGTGGGAGCAGGGCCAGCTACACAGATGGGAGGGCCCAGGGCAAAACGGAAATGCAGGGCCCCTTATTCAAAAATACAAAAAAAGGTGAGACAGTGATTGCAGAGCATTCAGCCAGGTGCAGAGCCTTTCTGAGCGAGGGGCCCTGTGCGCCTGCAGAGTCACCCATGAAGCTAGCCTGAGGGGAGGGGGCGTGTGTGCGAGCGCGCGCGCGTGCGCGCGCGCGCGCGCGTCCCCTATCCACAACAGGAACTGGGGCAGTGTTTCTGATGAGAGAGTCTGGATTCAGAAGCTGACTCAGAGAGAGTCCTTATCAGGGGACAAGTCAGCTCTTGGCAGGTCCCGAGGTTTCAGCTAGATCCTTATCATCCTGGAAAGCAGAGTTGGGGGATGCAGTCGGTGCCTGAGGGAGGGTTTGCTGACTGCAAGGTCAGAAGCAGAGAAACACCTAAACTTCAGAGCCAGCCTAGAGATACTCATAACTCCTCCTTTCACTAAGAAAGCAGGACCCAGAAGAACTATGGGCTATGTCCAAGATACGTAGGAAGACAGAGAAATTACTAGAACTAGAACCTAATCTCCAGCTTCCAGTTCATTGTGTCCTTCTTATCTGTGACACATTTTTCTCCTGAAGCTAGAGTTCCAGGGACAAGTCATGACGGTTTCACAGGATGAGCTGTTTTGAAGCTGAAGGCATTGTACTCAGGGGTCAGGTGTGGGCTCTGGAGCAGCCTGTCTGGGTTTCTGTCTCAGCTCCGCACTTGTCTAGCTGTGTGACCTGGAGCAGTTTGCTTAACCTCTCTGTGCTGTCATCCCATCATCTGGACAATGATATTCTCCTCCTGGGGCTGTTGTGAGGACCATAAGAATTAACACATATGGGGGGTTTAAGATAACGAATTTGATAAATGTTTGTGCCCCCCTAGAATGCATGTATTGAGGGGCCTTAACGGGGATAGTTAGTTTTGGATGAACTCACGAAGGTGGGGTTCCCTTGTTGGCTTTAGTGTCCTTATCAGAAGAGGAAGAGAGGACAGAGTTTTTAGTTTTAGTTTTTCCCCTCTGGACACTGCAAGAAGGTGGTAATCTGTAAACCAGGGAGAGGGACTTTTACTGGCAGACAGTCAGTGTGGAGTGCTGGGCAGTCTCCACCCATTGGCCAAGATGGTGGCAAGGGGAGTTTCTTACATTGAGCCACGCACAAGTTAGTAAGATAACTGGATAGAGGAAAAAGCCCTCCCCAATATCTGGTACCAGATTAGGGGTGGGACCAGAGTGGGACCATAGAAGTCAAAATGACATAGTAGGAGGTGCACCCACCTGAAGCATGAGAAAGTGCCTGGTTGTCCCACACCCAAGCTAATACCATGGGAACAAAGAAACACAGTCTGGCTTGTTCTCACTGTCCCATGACCTGCACTCACATGGTGCACTGGCCTGTTCCCTCCACAGGCCACGTGGCCTTAGGGAGGGAGCCTCTCTGGCTCTGTCTTGCCGGCCTGCAGATGCATTTGCCAGTGCGTTCTCCTGGAGGCTCATGACCCTGTGGCCCTGGCAGTTGCATAGCTAGTGGCCATGTGGGCTCCACACACAGGCTCCAGGAGGGAGCCTGAAATGAACAGCAGCGGAGACCAAGCTATGCCACCTGGATGGGGACTATGACGGCTTAGTAGCCTGCAGGCTTCAAAGCACTGCATTTTAAATTGAAGCAGGAACTCGGGGCCCTGCATTTGATGAGGAGGACGTTTGGACTTTTTGCATGGCAGAAAAATGAGATGGTCTTTGAGGAAGAAGTCTACCATTCTCTCAGGTCACACAGCAGCTGAATAGAAACTCTTTCCTGTTATACCACATCTGATTTATCATTTTAGCTTTTGTGGTGACAGACCACTGAACCCCCATTTTTGATCAGTTAATGGGACCTAATCAGATAATTGAATCAGTTGGCACCTTGATCTTGGACTTCCCAATCTCTAGAAGTGAGAAATAAGTGTCTGTCGTTGAAGCCTGTGGTATTTTGTTACAGTAGCCTGCACTGACTAAGCCAATAAGCATTAACTGTTACTATTTGGAGGCAAATAGAACTGGTTTACTATTTCATAGCAAGTTACCAGCTCCTTTAAGCCACTGTTTCTTATGCAGTCATGTACCCCTTAATGAGAGGAATACGTTCTTAGAAACGCAGCGTTAGGTGATTTCCTTGTTGTGCGCACATCATGGAGTACATGTACACAACCCAGATAGTACAGTCTCCTGCACACTAGGTTGTGTGGTACAGCCCATTGGTGCTAGGCCACAAGCCTGCTCAGGCCTGTACAAAAGCACGAGATTACATAAAGCACAAGATAAAATGATGCAATCGGGTGACCTAGTAAACACTGCTAGGCTGCCGCAAGGGTAAGAGCACACTCCTTACGGAACACTCCTTATTTGTAAGTAGAAAGAGTACACTTGAAAATAATGATAAAAAGTATAGTACATAAATACATAAAGCAGCAACATAGTCGTTTACTGTCATTATCAAGCATTACGTGTTATACACAATTGCATATGTTCTACTTTTTCACACCAGCCTCACCCCAAACACGTGAGGAATGTGTTGTGAGGTCACTAGGCTGTAGGAAGTTTTCAGCTCCATTATAATCTTACGGGATCATTGTCAAGTATGTGATCTGTGGTTGACTTAATGGCCTTACGCAGCACATGACTATGTAAAATGAAGCGGTACTATGTACCTTCCAGGGTCACCGGCAGAGCGTTTAACACGCTGTCAGACAGATTGGGGCAGCCGAATAAATGTAGTTCTCAGCAATCCTAGCTACTATACAGAATCCCACGCTCTAGAAACAGATGTTTTACAAAGAGGACCTGCCTCTCCTCCAGCAGAGGAGAGAATGAGAACCAGAAACCCCATCCCTTCCAGGCAGGCCACTGAGGGACTGCCCCCTCTGAGGCTCACACACCAGAGCGGTGTAGGGGATTGAGTGGCTGGGTGACCGCTTCTCAGTGAGTTACTCACCCCTGCTGCCACTGAACACACCTCATTTCTAAAACGCCTGTTGATTGCTAACCTTAAAATCTACCAGACAAGGAGAAAAATAAGAACAATACAACCACACACAAAAACCCAAACCTGTGGCCTCCGGCTAGCTTGTAAGGGTCAAGGCAGGACTGACTGTGTTTATAAAATATTACATGGAACAGGCCGTGGGCTGCATACACAGACCTGGGTCCAGCTTGCTGAGGTGTCCCTGTTGTGGTCACAGGGAAGTCGGAGTGAAGGACAGCTGGGGCAGTGTTTGCAAAATGACCTTGAAACCCAACAGGGAAAACTCACTTGACAATCACGCCTAATATGTGCAGAATTAAAAGCAAGCAGTGGCTCTTAATTCAGCTCCAGGTTATTAAAAAAAAAACAACAACAAACAATAACTGAAAAATAACACTCAGGATGAAATAACAGTTTCCACACCGGTTAAAAAAGGAGGTAGGTGTATTGTGAGTGAGATGTGGAAACCACCCCCCCCCCCCGCCCCAAAACAAACAACCTCAATTAAGATTATTTCTCTGTTGGGAGATGTGATTTTCAAACAATGACCCTCACATCCTGCTTACAGCAACTGTTAAAAATAGCATTTGGGGATTTTGTTTTAGCCTCTCCTGGGTATAGGCTACGATACCAGCCACCTTTGTACATAGAGCAGCTTCCTCCTAAGAAAAGGGAAGCTGGAACTTCAGGGGCTGGGGGGTGGGGGCTGAAGAACACTGACACAGAAACGCGAGGGCCCGCCCCGAACGCCCCCTGATAACTGTGAAGATCCATTCTGCTGGCCTTGCGTCTTCCTCCTCTCTCCCTCCCTCCCACAGTTTCACAGTTCCACGTGCGTTCGTTGTGCACGTGCTGTGTTCTCGGCACTGGAGAGAGGCAGAAAGGAGAAAGCTCCGTTTTGGAGACTCTATCCACTATTTGCTGTGCAATCTCAAGCAACTCCTCTGTTTGCTGAGACTGAGTATAAAATCATTGCCATTAGTGGGGAGCAGAAGAACCAAACACAACCTTGAAACTCCTGAAACAAATTTCATCTAAAAGTTAGTGCTCGTGTTATTAGTCTACTGGAAGTCTCATTGCAGTCCAAACACCGAGTCTAAAGCTGTTAACATAGTCCGTCAGATGAGCGCAGATGGATAGTTGAACGAAGGGCAGCACAAGGTAACAGTTCCCTGTCTGACAGGAGCTCTGCTTCCGTTTCAACGGATGGTGAACGATCACTTCGGAAGTGCTGGCTCGCAATACCTGGTTCAGGAGAAAGACCAGTCCTAATGTATGGCGACTACAGGGCAGTGGTTTTCTGAGTATCGCCCCCAGACCAGCAAGCTCAGCATCGCCTGGGAACATGTTCGAAATGCACATTCCCAGCTCCCGGATCCACTGAATCAGAAATGTAGGGCGTAGGGCCCTGAAACCTGTCTTAACTGGCATATGAGGATTCTGATGCACGCTGATGGATATTTTTCATAATTTCAACATTTTTAGTCAGTTTCATTTTAATGAACCATTATTCTACGTAAAACTTGGTAAAAACCCCCTCTGACCAACTTTAAAAAAATACATAGTTTGACTTTTGGGTATAATTCCCAGAACTGGAACTCCATGTCACAATAACACTTTAACTTAATAGGCTTGTAAACTCTTTCCCCAGTTGTTCCATTTTTTCCCAAGGATACAACGGCTACAACAAAGGAGAACAAAGTACTATCGGATGGCCTGCAGACAGGCTGATGGGTAGATTGCATACAACATTTCCCTCATGGGTAGTAAATATCCCTTTCAGCCTGAGAGTGTACATTCTGCACACGGTTGTCTCAGGATAAAGATGAACTAAGTCAGTATAAAAATGTTCCTTTTCCAGGGACAGCATAGTCACTTAGATGCTACAGGGTGTCTGTCACTGCACCTGGCTGTTGGAGGCCCTGTTATTTGGAAAACGGAGCAGGGTGTGTGACAGCCAGGTGAGCTCATCTCACCCCCATTCAGCGTTCATTAACACCGCACTGGTATCAGCCGTGGGAGGAGAGTTGACGCCGTGGAAACTGGCAGATGCTCTAAGTGAGGACTTAAAAAAGTGTTTTTTGAGAGCTGGTTTACCAGCTCACTACTGGATTTAGGAAAACAGAAAGCTTCAAGGTAGGCCCCACTGCCCGAACTCGTCTGCTCTGAAATAGCAGTCTGAGGTGCTGTTTCAGGGTCCCTCTAGCCCCCTTTGGCTTCTTCCTCCTTTGTAGTCTACTCCCATGTCAACCAGAGAACCAGATGTTTTAGTGAAGAGGCAATTTCCATTTTGACTTATAAAGTTAATGTTTACTAAGTGCATGTGCTCTGTTCCAGGTACTGTGAGGGTAACTTGGACAAACTCAAACTCGGCCTCATTTAGCATTTACAGAAGCCCCAGGAGATAGGTACTACTAGTGAGGAAGCTGAGAAGCAAGCAAAAGCTGAGATCAGAGAGGATTTGAACTTGGTGTGTCTGACTCTTACCCTTCTCCCACATAAGCCTGAGTCACAGACACCAAACTCCACTTGGAACTAATCTGCGCCTGCTTCTTTCTCCCTTTGGGCTGTATTATCTTCCTGGAGCCTGGAGCCTCTCGGGCAGACATCTGGTGGCTCTGCCTCGTGGGTCACCAGACGTGCTCACATAGGTCTCAATCCTAGGACTGGACATAGTTTAGGTTCCAGATAGGACAGCCTTCCCCCATCCTCCAAGTAGTCAGTCAGTGATTTATAAAGTGCTTACTACAGTGATTTTACTTCCTAATCACTCACAGAGTTTTAAAAGCATAGGGATGCTTTGGGCCCTGACCCAGAATTTCTGATTTATTGATTAAGGTATAAGGCCCAGGAATATTTAATAAGCACTGTAGAGAGATAGACAATTAGAACATCCTTCCAGTGTTTGATATCTAGAAAAGCCAGACAAAATGTTTCAACATCCTTTTAAACGTGTAACTGAGCTCTCGAAAGTCCTCTGGGCCGCAATCATAGAAGAAACCGAAAACCGGACTGGTGACCCCAGGGGCTGCTTCTGCAGCTGTGCCTGGTGACAGGGTGGGGTGAGGGGAGGAATGTAGCAGTCCAGCAATCAGTGGGGGGGGGGGCTCTTTAAAACATTATTTAGTATTTGATACATACAAAAGAGTGTTATTTTTCCGAATGCACTACTAAGATCCATCCATGTTGTTGCAAGATGTAGTTCACTGACTTCTCGGCTGTGTGATATTCATGGTGCGACTGTTCTACCATCTGCCTATTCATTCTCCTGTCTGTGGACATTGGGAGGGGTCGAGTTTTTCACTCTTATGCAGTTGTGAACATGCACACACCTGTGCCCTGGCACCCATGTGCCAGATTTTCTCTAGGAAGGGAACATATTCAAAACAGAGCTCACAACTCTTGCCCTCGACTTGCTCCGCCTATAGTCTTCCCCTCGTCTCCAACTGGCAACTCCATCCTTCCACTTGCTCACGACAAAGCTTTGGCACCGTGTTAGTTTCCTGTTGCTGCTGTAACGAATTAGCAAATGTAGTAGCTTAAAATAACACAAATTTATCTTATATTTTTTAGGGTAGAAGTCTAACATGGGATTTGCTGGACTAAAATCCAGCGTGGGCAGGGCTGCGCTCCTTCTGGAGGCTCTAGAAGACAACCGGTTTCCTTGCTTTATCCATCTCCCGGAGGCTGCCTGCATTTCTAGGCTCAAGGCCCCACTCCTCTGTCTTCAAAGTCAGCACTTTGGGCTGAGTCTTTCTCAAGCTGCAGTCTCTCTGGTTCTCCCTCTGTGGCCTCCCTCTTCTACCTTTTAAGAACACTTGTGATTATACTGGGGCCACTCAGATAAGCCAGGATAATCTCCTATTTTAAGATCCATCTGATTAGCAGCCTTAAGTCCATCTGTAGCCTTAGTTCATTTCCCTTTGCCATATAACTCACCATATTCACAGGCTCTGGAGATTAGGATGCAGATGTCTTTGGGGAACCGTTACTCTGCCTGCTTCAACATTCCGGTGGCTGTTGCTCTCTTAGGATAAAACCAATCTCTTAGGAGATCCCATGGGCTCAGTTTTCAATATAAATTGAAAATTCAGCCACTTTCTACTACTCTCCTGGGTGCAACCCGCCATCATTTCGATCAGCATCATTGCAATGGTTCTCTGATCGTGTCTCTCTGTGTCCATCCTTGCTGCCTTACCTGAATATATTGACCTTGATGATTTTCTTAAAATGTAAATTATGGCCTGGAAGACCCTTCACACAAAGGCCTCTGGAGTCTATTCATTTGCTCAGAAGAAAAGCCCCAGTGGCCCCCAGAACTCCTTGATTCATGTATTTCCTCCCACCACGAACTTTTGACTCATTTTCTCCTATACCCCATTGTTCAGTCCTCACTTTTTTCTTCCTTTATAATTTGTTGATCATTTTCTGCTCCCGCCTTCTAAAAAGTAAGTAGGGATTTTTTTTTTTATCTGGGTTATTCACAGATACCTGCTCAGAACCTGGAAATCAGTATTTATACTAAGAGCACATTTTTGTCCAAGGGTTTATACCAGCAGCTTGGACAGGGGATGAAGCGGTGGGCCAGCAAAACAGAGGAGATGGGAAAAAAAGACCCCAACATACATCTGAGAGCCTAACGCAAATTCCTCCCAGGGCCAAAGGGATTTTGTCTGTCTTGGCTGGGCACAGTCTCCTAGGAAGCAGTGCAGTGTTTGCCAGAGGCTGGGAGGAGGAGGGAATGAGGAGCAACTGCTTACAGGGTACAGCGTTTCCTTTAAGGGTGATGAAAATATTCTAGAACCAGAAAGTTGCCTAACACTTTGAATGTACTAAATGCAGTTGAACTGCGCACTTAAAAATGGTTTACCATAAGGAAAGTTCCCTCAGTTTCCTGAGGAATTATCACCACAGGCCTACTGTCACTTGGGTTTGGGACTGAGTTTATACTACCTACATGGTCAAGGGACTCCCAAAGCCGAGAAAGTAACATGAGAATCAGTCTCTGGCTGGTGATACCCCTTGAACCTCTGAGAGAAGGAAATGCTCTGTAAATCTCAGGGAGTGATATACCCTCAGCCCAGGCGGCACCGGATTCCCACAAGCAAACCTCCCTGAGCTCACCACCCCAGATTCCACAACCCACAGGGGAGCCTCCACACGAACAGATGTCAGCAGGTGAAACCAACGGCAGAGCTAAACGGCCAAGAACTCGAGACAATAGAATAGTTGGCTGGAGGCCATGGAGTACGTTTAAACTGATTAAAGACCAATATAAGCAAATAAACAGCAGACATGAGAAAAAAAGCAATACTCAAGAAGATCAGGAATGTTTGAAAAGAACGAAATAAAACCCCTAAATATGAAAACAAAAATCTTTAAAAATCTTAAATGACAGATCAAAGCGTTACTTAGGCAGGGCTTAAGAGGGAATCTGTGAGTTGAAAAATTTATTTGTGGCATTAATCCAGAATGCAGCACAGAAAGACAAGTTGATGATAAAGTGACATGTGCATGGAGTAGGAAAGAGTAGGAAAGCCTAAGTGATCTGTAATAGTCTTTAGAAGAAGAGGCAAAAGCAAAAAAGGGGAGAGTCATATTTAAGGAACAGCAGGGAATTTTCCAGAACCGATGAAAGACATCAGCTTCAGGAAGTACAATGAGTCCTGAGCCAGAAAGTTCTCCTGAGGTGACTGTGATGGGCAGAGAAGAGATCTCCAGCCCTGGGGGAGGCCCCAGACAAACACTGAAGGAGACAGTGTTTGTATACCGGTGTGTGTGTGCATGTGTGTGCGTGTGTGTGCATTTTGAATTTGTGTCCGTGGCCAAGTCGTGAAGGATATTAAGATGAATGGCAATGCAAATATGGTTCTTGCCCTCAAGGAGCTTACCCATTGTATAAATTAATGGATGGATTTAAAGAACTTAGTTTGTTTGAATGATTAAACACAATTTTTTCAGCTTCTCGTTACATGTTTTGCTGATACTCAAAGAACAATGCAGAATGCAAATTCCTGTTTGCTGAAGTCAACACTGTAAACAATAGCGTGACCTCCCACTGCAGGTTCACATTATTGATATGAGTGCCAAGTTTTGTTTCAAAGCTTTTGCATTCTTGTGGCAACTTGTACAACAATACTACTGGAAACAAGTCACCTCTAAAGGAGTGGGAAAACTGAGAATGTTTATCAGATCTAAAATGCTATAGATGAGAATTCAGCTCTATGTTTAGCGGTCACTGGTCCGAGGGGGTGCGCATGTTAAACTTCATATATTTGCATGAAATAGCATTTGTCCTTCAGATACACTTTTAATGTACAAAGTGCTGGAAATCTTTTCCTCGAGGACATGAACATTTCTGTCACCATTTGCTATTTGACTGTAACACTGCTGAGATTCTTGTCCGGAGGTGAAGGTTGCACTACAAACTCCGTTGCCACGGAATTTTTCATCTGATGATGAAGTGAGTAATCATGAAATCATTTTGTGTTTTTCCTTGGGATCTGTGTGTTATTCAGGCTTCACTACATCATATTGTGTTCTTAGCTAAAGTTGATTATTTGTCAACCGCAGAAACAACTTATATTTTTCATTAAGTCATACAACTTGTGCTGACATATTTTCAATTTCTGGAATTTCATAATTCTGAGTGAATGAATTCAACTCTAAGCATTGAAAGCAAAATGCAGAGCTGAACGATGTATTTAACTGGGATAGATTACTAATGATAATTCAGAAACTATTTTTTTCCTAAATAATAAATCTTCAAATAAAGTGGCTGAGAAATTGCTCAATGGGACAACCCAGGGAATATAAATATCCAATTGCTTTCATAAGTTTAAGAGTGAATATATATCCTGAAATATTTGAAAATCGAATGTAAACAGTTTTTTCTTTCTAGTTGCACTTTTGTAGGTGCATTGCCAAGCGAAGGGCGCAGAACCGGAGTGGCTCAGAGACTGGCTTGTCTGGCTCTGACAGTTACGTCCTGAGAGTGTGGGCAAGTCCCTCACCCATTTGTCTCAGATAACTCATGCTGTGCTTACCTCCTTGGGTCAGAAGGAGGATTAACCCCTAACGTACAGGCAAAACACCTTGAATGCAGTCTGGCACAGCATGGCTCCTAGTGAATTGCTCTATAAATGTCAGATACCTTGATTTTGTATTCTGTCTGAGGGACCTAACCACAGGCTTTTGTAGAACTCTGTAGAGAGTTTTGCCTTGGTACCAAATATATATGGATGAAATCAAAACAAGAACATAAGGATGGTGATGGAGGGATAGATTTAGAACCAGGGATAGATGGGACCCTGGGGATAGAGGCCAGACGCTGCTGGACAGGCATCTTTTTGGTTTCCAGGTGGAGCTGATATGTGCTTAGGTTGTCTCCTTCAGGAAACCCAGCTGCAGTAAACCTTCTGTGGGCCTCTTCTGGTGTTGTTTTGTGACCATGCAAACAAAGATAGGAAACCTTTGTGTAAGCAACCTCAGTATTTGCCTCAGAGAAATTTTAACTCAATTGTTCTATCTTTGCTTCTTGTGAACTCCTTAAATATATTTTCTCTCATTTGTTTGGCAGACACAGGTTAGAATTCTTTTATAAAACAGGCTTTACTTCAGAATTTTTATATACATTAAAAAAGTAAATACAATCTGGGTAAATCTATGCAAAAACCTTGGAGCTACACCTGAGTTTGCATTATGCTTCTGGGAGATGAGCACTCCGAATACCTTCACCTGAGTATTTGAAAGAACTTCTCGAATGTTCACTGGTGTCAGTGCTAGCCTTCCTACGACTTCAGCCTCAAAGGTCATTGGAGGCAGAGCTTACTCACTTGGACGTAAGACAAGCAGACACACAGCATCCTGTAAACAGCTTCTGTTTAGAACAGTCTGTAGCCAGTGGTCACTTACAGCAGGTGGAGTTCAACCAGGAAATGGTATTTGTCTCCCAGGTTGGAGACGATTGCTGCCCTGGAAGAACCCTGTGGAATTTCCTGATGTAAGGAACACTGAGGTGGAAAACTCTCTCTTGAATTCCACCAATGACCCAAGCCTCACTCCTGGCATCATTGTACTGAAATCCAGTACCGACCTCTTTGCTTCTTACATCAACTGGTAGAATTTCACTTCATAGTTCAAGAATTCTACGTTCTTCTCAATACCCATCCAGAACATGAACTCATTAAGTTAAAAATCCTTCTATATGCCAGGGATGTTTTAAATGAATGATGTTTTTAATGGTCACAATAATATTGATAATGTTCCCATTGATAGTTAATCAATTATTAATTTTAAAAAAGGGAGCAAAGGGACTTAGACAATGAGTTTAATAAACTGGGGAGCATGAGCTTGCTTGCTTAGCCAGAAAGCTATAGCTTCATACCCTAGGGGATCACAGCATTGCCCCACGGAGGGGTCAGTACCCCTCCTTTTCCCCCTCTGGTACTGGATTGCTGGGGTTGCTGGACCATGAGTGCCTATTGTTGTAACTAAGGGGTATGGACCCATCCAAAACTTGCAAAAGCCTGGGAAATTGATTGGTCGTTTTGAAAAAGCCCCTGGTCCATCTCAAGCCCAAGCTAATATAATCTCAGGGGAACAAAGAGGCTCTCTTTCTCTCTTCCCTGGTGACCCACACTCACTCCGTGCCCTTGCGAGTCCTCTCTCCACAGCTATGTGGCCTTCGCAGTCATGGGGCTGACGGCTGAGCCGACTCCACACACCGGTGCCCGCTGGGAGCCTGAAAGCCTCAGCAGGGCGGTGGGTTGCAGCTGAGAACACATGCTGAGCGTGCTGGACTGCACCGTTTTTCAATATGCAGCAGAATCTCTGGACGCTGGCTTTTACCCTGGCCTTGCTGAGGACACAGTGGGACCTTTTCCATGGCGAGATGAATGGAGATGGAATATTGGGAAGTTAGAAGTGGAACCCACTTAATTTGACATCATCAATAAAGTTTACCAGGAAACCCCAACCGTCCATGCGTGTCTCACAAAAATTTTTTTCCTCACAACACTGCAAGAACTCCACGTCCACTGAGATAACAGGCAATGATTCATTCACTTGAGCAGGTTATTATAATGAAGTTTCAAATATAATATTTAAATAAATATTTAACTCCATCGCATCTGCCACCTGGCAATAGTTCCAAGAAAATAAAAAATGCAACTGAAGAGAAAGTTTCTTTAAAACATCTGCAGTACTGAAGCAGTTAAGTGAAATGGTAAGCAGAAAAAACTGGAGAAATTTATTATTTTACTATATTAAAATGATACTATTTTCCTGGCAGTTTTGAGTATATTAGTCAGCCATTGAGTGGGTTTAGTTTAATTTAGTTAAATCAAGTTTAATAGAAACCTCCTGCTAGACTCAGTGGGGAAAGGAGTAAAACTTCCTTCTCACCAAAGTGTAGATTATGAAGTCACATTTTACCTCTGGAAACAGACTAAACCCATATTGAGCCAGAGGAAAGCTACTATGATAAAAGCAGACAAGTAGCAGACCACTGAAGAACTTCAGGGTCATTCAGTGGGTTTTGCCAATCTCCAGACAACTTCCCCGGTTACTCAGTCTCCGTTCATCAAGTAACGTCCTACCCAGAGCTACTAGATTCAAACCTGACTAAGTTGACCTCCTAGTCAAGTTTGATCAGCTCCACAGGGCAGCCAGGAATCCCCAAAGTGGGGGAATAACTTGCTAAACTGGTTCTTGAGTCATTTTGATTTGAATGAGACTCCACTCTGAAAGGAAGAAGCAAATGTGAGTGTGAGGGAAAATATGGAGGTCGGGCCTCTCCTCATGTTTCAGCCTCAGGGAAACGTGTAGATAAGTTACAAAAGGGTGTTCAAATAGGAGTGTGATTCTAGGCAACATCCCAAGTGGGGAAAATACAAAAACCTAAGTTCCATATTGTAGATCATGTTTTCTACATGAAGAAAAATGTAAATTTGAGAGAAGACAACACCAAGAACAGACATGTATGAACTATGCTTTTGGAGGAGAGATGGGAGAAACTTGCAAACAACCAGGGGCTAACTCTTCTCTGCTTTGTTTTGTAACAAAAAATCCGGAACCCATGGCCTGAGAGTCAGTCTGGGTACCAAGGATTTACAGCCCTGGAAGAAGCAGAAGGGAAGAGAGCTCCTTCCCCAAAGTCAGTTTTGTCCCCTCTTTTAAAACTGGATTGCAAAAGTGTTTCTCCAGTATATAAACACGGGCACGAATAGGAGACGGTACTTGGGCTTTACGGAGCGCAACGTGGAGTAGCGGGTGTGCTGGAAAGCGCTCAGGGAACACTTTCTCGAGCTAATACCTTGCTGGTCAGGGCCCCGGATTTGGCAATGCATGGGAATTCCCCTAACAACAGTAGGATGACACTTTGGGCCACAGACATCTCGAATTTGCCCTAGACCAAATTTCTCATCTTACCTTTTGAGTTCAGCTAAGTGACCAAAATTTTCTTTACTACATTCTTTGGTATACACTTTTTTAATACCCAGTTTTTAGAGACTTTTTTTCTATGCTTACTGATCCTTACTAAAACTTTAGTTATTATCCCCATTTCTCAAGAAGCGAGGCTCTGCCCAGTGGCATGACACCACGAATAGAAACATCCCTTCTGGCATCTAGGCCAGTGTTCTGAATTATTTTCCATACTTTTGACCTCTTTGCTACTTGCATTAATGATTAAGAATATTTTTG
Organism: Anoura caudifer; assembly: GCA_004027475.1. Lineage (NCBI taxonomy): Eukaryota > Metazoa > Chordata > Mammalia > Chiroptera > Phyllostomidae > Anoura > Anoura caudifer. The sequence goes on from PVKU01001163.1 coordinate 324,079, forward strand.
CAACTGTAAAATAGTCCACTTAATATCAGAACTCGAGAGTTTTCACATGGCTGTCTTCCTGTTGGAGTGGGTAGCTAGCCAGACACGTGCCAGGTGAGGGAACAGATGGAGAAAGGAATAATCAACCTTGTACACAGCCACCAGCTGATAACCAGATGGCTGACTGCAGTTGTTAAGTTCCTGATACCGTCTAGGGCAGTGGCTCAACTGCAAAGAGCATGCCCCAGAGGGACTAACAAACAGGGTAAGGACCGCTATACGCGACCTTCCACTGGAGATGCTATACACGAAAGGGCAAAAAGTGGTAGACAGAGTCTGTGCATGACCTTAAACCATGAACAGGGCAAGCCTATGACTGCCCACGGCTGGCAGAGATGGGCCCAGGGGATGGTCAGGAACAAGTTGAGGCGGAGCCAGGAGCGGGGGAGGAAGTTCAAGCAAGCATAAAAGCCCTGGCTGTGTAACCAAGGTGGGCACTCAGTTCCGTCTGAGTCTCCCTCTTGAAGACCTCCCATGTATCCTTTCCTTTGGTTCATAAACTGCTGCCTGCTTTGCTCTCCACGTCTCTCATCTGAATTTCTTCTTTCAAGGAGACAGAACTGGAGGTCCTCAGAGCACGACCACTGATCCTGTGACATCTTTTGGGGCCATGACTCCGATTGCTACTCTGGTAAGCTGGCTGCCCTCGCCTTCTTCGTTGGCCAGCAGGGCGCCTTCTGAGTCTCACTTCTCTCTGTGTCACCATGGATTCTTAATTTGTTTATGATCTTCTACCTAGTCTGGAGTCTTCCCATGGTCACGTTGTTGGCAATGGCAATCTATGACTCCAACTCGCATGCATATTGGTTTTACTGAAGGTCTCTCCCTCTCTCAGACTCTTTCTCTCTCATCGCTGAGCCCTGTAGGCACAGATTGAGCACTTAAAAGCCACGAGGGTGCTCACAGCTAGAAGACTCCCATGAAAGGGTAAGCTAGTCAGGTCCGGGAAGATAACATTAGGTGCCCACTAGGGGCAAGAAAACGTCCGTGCAACAAGGCACACGAGAAGGCACTACTGAGGTCCTCAGAACACTGCCGCTGCTCTGGTGGCGTTCCCCAGTACAGTGTGCAGGGGAAAGTACCCCATTCAGTTGTTTATTTATCCGTTCCACCAGCCAGTATTTATTAAGCGTATATGTGAGCTGGGCAATCTCCTAGGTGCTGAGGGGACAATAGTGATCAAAACTAAGGTTTCTGCCTTCATAGAAATTATGTTCTACTGCAAGAAGACGCACTGCAAACAAGATAGACAAAAAAATATATGGTACATTAGAAGTGATTGTAGGGAAGAAAAAACACTTTTCTTCTAGGTTTAGTGGCTGGGGTCTGTGAATTAAACTGAAGACAGATTAACAGAAGAAACAGCATACACATTTTATTAAAATTTTAATTTTATGTGCATGGGCTTCATAGAAAAGAAGTGAAAAAGCAAAGAAGTGATTAGACTCAGGGACTTATATATCCTTTTGACAAATGGTGATAAATTGGAGAGAGATGACTGTACCAAGGAAAGGGGTTTGGGCTCCTAGAGCCAATAAATTGTGGGAGGTGACTGGAAAGTATGTGGGAAAAACTAATAGTAGATAAGGGTTATTTGGTAAAGTTTGTTCATGTGGACTTGTCTCTGGTGGTAGGGCTTGTTCTCCTCGTCCTGGGTTGGGGGCACTGGGACAGGGGAAATTTATGCCCTGCTTTTGGGCAGATGGAGGAGGGCGGAGAGCTTCTCCTGTGTCTGCTTTGTCTCAGTTGCCTCCAGCTCAAAATAATTCTTGTTCTTAAGAGACATATTTTGGGGTGACACTTTCTGATCCCCTGCAGGGGAAAAGAGTGGTGTGGGAGGTGTTTGCAATTTTAAATAGAGGTTCAGGGGAAGGTCCCCCAGCAGGATAACGTTTGAATAAAGACCTTAAAGGAGGAAGGGAGCTAGCCATGAAGGTAATGGGGAAGAACCTTCCAGGCAGATACAAAGAGGAGGCAGGAGAACACCAGGCACATTCAAGGAAGGTGCAGCCAGTGAGGTGGGGATGAGTGAGGGAGGAGGAGGAGAGAAGGCAGAGGAGGGAGGGTAGGCCTGGGCATGCACGAGTCACCTGCAGGTCATGAGATGAATCTTCAGCCAGCTATTGGCCAGTTTGGAACTGAGGAGGGTGTGACTGGACATGTTTTAACAAGATCACTTTGACTTTGGGGCTGAAGATTCACTGCTGGGTGATGGGGTTGGGAGCCTGAAACTATAAGGGGACTAGTGTGGTTATACAAGCAAGATGGGACGGTGTTGTGGGCCATGGGGGTGGCAGTGGAGAAACCCAGGAAAAGGGAGTAACTCAGTGAAGCGGCGATAGAATGTAGGATTAAATTCCATCTTAATAAGGGAAGGGAAGTGAGGAGGTAGCCTCTTAGGGGGGAGTGAATGATTTTCAGTAAAGTTGAACGAGCCCTTAAAAGCAAAGATGGGAGGAATGATGGTTCCTGACAGAGTTTGTATAGGTGTGACTTCCAGTATTCTTTCCCATGTAAAAGTCCACCTTCCCTCTTGGTGAGTGACTCTATGACAGTGGAGTTCCTCTTGGAGGATCTGTCTTCAGGTAGATGAGGGAAGATCAGAGAAAGCCTCTCCCTGCATTTGCTGTTTTTCAAGTGGCAACAGCTCAAATTATCTACTATCTATCTCAAAGCAGCATATTTTCTGGGTGGCATGTTCTTAATTTCTACAGTCACATTGTGGAGTGACATATTCTACTACCTTTCGCCATTTCCTGAGGTTGATGAATAATCTGAGAGGAATTGGCTAGGTTCAGGAGGAGGGATGGTTATTGGGAACTCAGTGCTGTATACATTAAATTTGAAACGGTCACTACACAGTCCATTAGATATCTCCAAGACACAGTTGGACATATGAATGGAAGGGAAGTCCGAGGTGGAGATACTCATTTGGAACACATAAGCATTTTGATGATATTTGAAACCAGGAGACCAGATGAGCTCACCAAGGAAGGGAGCAGATTTCCGCTTCCCTGCACTTAGGGCTCCTTAACCAACCTCACTTCTTTATCTGAATGTTTGTGGTCCCAGGCAAACTCACTTGTTGAAATGCTAATCCTCAATGCCATGCTGTGTTAGTAAGTGGGGCCTTCAGGAGGTGATTAGATAATGAAGGTGGGCCCTCATGAATGGGATTAGCACCCTTATAAAAGAGACTCCCAGAGAGCTCCCCACCCTCTTACACCCTGTGACGACAACACAGAGAAAGTGACTGTCTGTGAGCCAGGAAGTGGACTCTCACCAGGCAAGGAATCTGCCAACACCTTGATCTTGAACTTCCCAGTCTCCAGAAGTGTGAGAAGTAAATGTTTGTTGTTTAAGCTAACTAGTCTATGGCATTTTTAAATAGCATCCTGAATGGACTACGGCATTCTGATAATATCAGCATCACATGATACCCTGGGAACACATTCAAAGTGGTGCCTAAAGCTGAATAAATGTTGGTTGAATATTGCCAGTCAATATACAGAGATCCTTTTCCTTACCAACTAAGAACGTTTGTTCCACTTCTCAACTAACTCCTCATATTGATATTCCCTCATTCACTATCAGGGACTTTGAAGTGAGGAGCAGGATGGGATGGGAGGGCAGCAATTCAGCTCTGTGGGGACTAACAAGCTACCGTTAACTGAGCGTTTGCTATGTGCCCTGGGCTGTCTTATGTCTTTATATGCATTATCTCATTTTATCCTCACAAGATCCTAGGATGTAACTACCAGCAAGATTCCAGTTTTGCAGATGAGAATAAGTAGTGTACCCAAAGCCGTGGTGACTAAAGATCAGAACTTGAATTGGTACCCAGGTCCAACAGATTCCAAAACTTAGTCATTATTTCCCACTCTTTGCTGTGTTGGCGGGGGGGGGGGGGGGGGGGGGGGTACCTCCTCACCCTGGTCAGAGACACCTAGTCACAACATGGTTCCCAGGTTACTTCGTCCTTTCTCAGTTCCCAGTCACACAGGTGCTAAGTAAGCGGTGAGGTCAAAGATCAATTCAGGTCTCGCTACAAGTCCAGGCTCCATGGGCCGTACCACAGCTGTCACTCTGAGGTGCAGTCAGATGCCCCTTCTTCCTTGCTCCCTCTCCCAAAATTTAAACAGAAAGAGAGAAATATCTTCAGAAAGGTCTCTGGTTTATGGCTCCCTTTAATGTTCCAGTGTTTCCTCTGGATACCCTGAACTGTGTTTTTCAACTCTGGCTACTTTTCAGAAAACACCTAGAGGGCTTTAAAAAAGGGCAGGTCCTGAGCTCCCACCAGGTCAGTTCCGTCAGATTCTCCAGGTGAGGCCAGGGCAGCGGTCTTTTATTTTTAAAGTCCGTCTGGGCAATTCTAATGTGAGATTGACCTAGGAACCACTGACCTATGGGATAGAACATAGTCAAACGGCTGAAAATCATGGCCATTTAGCTAGACCAGAAACTGAGTAGTCCTAATTCCTTTTCTGTTCCCAAGCCTCAGTGAAGGACAGACGGCACCCTCCAGAATCTGGAGAGGTGAGCTAAGTTGAATACGTCTCTCAAATGATCCTGATGGATGGTCAGGGGTGTCATATCCTCTCCCCGCCCTGAGGAAAGTAAGACAGATTCAAGCCAGTCGGGGTATTTTGTGCAAGATGCAGAGGAGTGCCACAGAGTGAGAAGGGTGACTTCAGGGGTGAGTTGTCAGGCGGTGACACTCAACAGCTGGCAGGAGAAGGGACTAGAGAAGCAGGCACACATGTTTCCACTTCCCCTCTGCTAACCCTGTCCTGGCCTCGGGGTCGGTCCCAGATTCCAGCAGGAATGGAGGGAAGGCTGAGCAAATTCAGGCAGGCCCAGGGAGAAGGGCAGAGGACTAGGTGGTTGACAAGACCACTGAGTTGTGAGTTCATTCTGGGACAGCCATTTTAGGATGGCTCACCGCTGACACGCATACCTGTGCAAATTTGGGTGTAGGAAAAAAACCCTTACTTTTGTTTTTTAGAAAATGTAGAGTCCCTAAAATATCTTCTTTACCCTATCTTTTCTAATATGTCTTTTTTTGTGTGTGGGGAATAAATTACGGTGGCATAGCTTAAATGCTTTGGTGTTCTTTGTTACGTGAATAGCGTGTAAGAATATGACTTACTGCAGAGGGGAGAGCTGAGAATTGCTGGAGCCATAGGCGGTGTTGTTGCCGCTGTGTTTAGAACGACACTTGGAATTGGCAATTAGAATCTCTCTGGCTGGTTTGCCAGAGGGAGCGGAAGCGTCTGTGTGTCAGTGGCAATGGCTTTCCATCTTGCAGCTCTTCGTGCACTTCCGATAAACCAGTTCATGAAATGCAATGGCCACTTTTGCACCAAAGTTTCTCTTGGGACTCTGTCCAGACAAATGTCTAGAAGCATGATCTGTGGAGCATGGTGAGTAGGTAGATTTGGGCTTTTCCCATTATTGTTCACCCAGGGGACTACTATGGCCCCACTCCCCATGACTGGGAATTTTTGATGTCCAGGGATAAAGATCTAATAAATGAAGGTAGAGGCCTCAGCGCTTGTCTTCTGCTTGCTTTCCTGACATCCCTTCCACTGAGGGTGGTCTGACCAGGCCGTGAGCCAGATGAGGGAGGAGGCAGGAGGAGCGTGCTGGCGCCCTGGCAGCCCTCCTGAGGTTCCAGGAATTCTTGATCTCAAATATCTTGCCAGACTCTAAAGCTCTGCGTGGACAAAGGAATCTATATATTTTAAGTAGCATTGCATTTCAGAATCCAGCTAAGGCAGGATCTATTGCAGACTAATAAACCAGAATAATAAGTGCAATAAAATAATAAAGGCCTATAAGAACCTGCTTCACTAGTCAGAATGCAGATCCACTATTTCACTTTTGGTACAATGGCACAGAATTGTTGGTGTTTTGTTATAGCTTGTTTTTGTAATTTGAAACACTGGAAAGCATACAAGCAGTATATGAAAATGTATATGGACAGTTCAAACAACAAAATTAATGAACAGCTTTTAAACCACCATTTATGCCAAGAAATGGAACATCACCAGTACCCCAGAATCTTCCCATGTGCTCGGATTAGGTTGCATGTCCTTCCCCACCTCCAGATCATCACTGTCCTGAATTTTGTGTTAATTGCATCCTTGCTTTTTATTGTATGTGTGTGTACCTGAAATGTGAGGGTATCAGTAAATAGCGTATTTAGTTTTGCCTGTATTTGAACTTTATATGAAACAATAAGGGTTTAATTTGCTTTTTTGGCTCATTGTTGTTTTTGAAGTTCAGCCACATTGATGCATGGAGCCTTCATTTTTACTGCTGTGCAATATTCCATGGTAGGGACAACGGATGACTTTTAATCCTTTGACTAGTGAGGGATGTTTGCATTGTTTCATTTATGAAGTGTGCTGCTGAAAGCATGTGCGGACCTTGCTCCTGGTGCACATGTGTTGAGTTGACAGCTCTTTGTTTACCAAACCCCTTTCATGGAGGAGCTATCAGGAAATGAGAAAAATTCGTAGGACTGGAGCTGCCAAGCATTTTTCCTATTTTTAAAAAGTGGGAAGAGTTGGAATCTGGAATATATTGAAACGATGAGCACAATGAGGAATCTTGGCAAAATTCTGTAAGAGATGATTAGATATGATTTGTTAAGAGTATATAACTAGAAAATGAGGGCCCCACGACTTACTATAATGGACCTAAAACCAGCTAGGACAAATTATTTTAATTGATCCCTTTGGTGGAGTCATTGCACTGGTAGGTCCAGGAAATGCTATATTGACCTTCTTTTCCTGTGAGGGTCCCATGAGCTGCTTGCTCTTTAGGTTCCCCATTTTAGGACTGTTCACTGTGGCTTATGTTTGTTACTTTTCATTTTGATTTTTCTTGGCCACAAGCTCTAGTGGGGAGGGACCCTATCTCGACCATCTAACAAAGCGCTTGGCTTCTCCCTAGGGGTTTGTTGGATAGAGTTTCTCCTTGAAGACAAGACCAGGGACATAGGCTGAGTTGGGACAGGCAGGAGGACTAGTAGCTTTAGAAACACATCTAATGATTATTGATCAGCACATAAATATCTATTTAGAAACTTCTCTTTAAGCCTTTGCCTTGCTCAGTATTTTTTTTTTTGATGGTTCAGATGAGTTTATTTATGCTTTTTATATAACTTCATAGAAATATAATTCATAGACCACACAATTTACCCTTCTGCAATGTACGAATCAATGCTTTTTTGTATGAGCCACCATCGCCACAATCAATCTTAGAGCACTTACCACTCCAAAAAGAAACCTCATACCTATTATCAGTCACTCACTCTCCATATCTTCTCCCCCATCCCCCAGACAGCCAACCACTAACTTCCTTTAGGTTTCTACAGATTTACATGTTCTGGGTGTTTCACACCAACGGAATCAGACTATGTATACTTCTTCGTGACTGGCTCTTTTCACTTAGCATAATATTTTTAAGGTTTATTTGTGTTATACCATGTATTAGTACTTCATTTTTTATTGCTGAATAATATTTTTTATGAATATAACATGTTTTACTTACCCATTCATTCACTGATGGACATTTGTGCTGTTTCCACTTTGTAACTGTTTGGAATAATGCTAGTGTAAATATTTGAGCACAAATTTTTGTATAGATGTATTTTTCATTTCTCTCTGACATGTTTTCATTTTATTTCATTTCTCTTGGGTACATACCCAAGAGTGAGATTTCTAGGACAAATGGTAACTTTCAGTTTAACCTTTTGAGGAATTTGTCTTGGTCAAAATTTTAATAAGCAATGTAAGTGAAGACAAAATTCAGAATGATCAAACTTGTGAATGGTATAAATCTGCAAGGAATCAGCCCTCCAGGGTGACTCAGTTCAATATGTCACATGTCACTGTTGAGCACGTGAAATGTGGTTTAGTCTGAATTAAGATGACTTATAAGTATAAAATATATACTGGATTTGAAGTCTTAGTATAAAAAAAGAATAAACTATTTCATTAATCATTTTATACTGATTGTTGAAATGCTAGCATTTTTGATTCACTGAGGGAAATAAAATGTTACTAACATTAATTTTACCTGCCTCTTTTACTTTTGTCAGTGAGGCTACAAGAGAACATACGTGCCTCACATTTTATTTCTAGCGGGCAGGGCCGCTCTGTTCTGTGCTGCTCTCCTCCCACACATGCTGGGTAAGTATCAGCTCGGCAGGGGTTACAGTCAGACAATGTGGACTCACAACCAGATTCTTGTTAGCTGTAAAGTGTCAATCCTCTTGACTCTAAATCTTAAAAATAAGTCTCAATCCTCTTAACTTAAAAGAAATAGAAAATAACAATATTTACTTCATCAAAATGTTATGAGGATTCAGTGGAAAAAGCTATACAAAGAACTTAGGGGGATGCAGGCAACAAAGAAAGCGCTGAATAAACATTGATTCTCTTCTCTCCTTCCCACATTTCCATTCTGTTAAGTGGTAAGAAATCAACCTTGTTGCATAATTCTCAGTTCTGGGTGGTAACAACATGTGCATCTTGTGTGACTTACAGTGTGTTTAGATGAACACAGGACTTCCAGATATTGTCCTTAATAACATGATTTCAATCATTGAATTTTTCAAGTAGGCGAGATCTCATAAATAATATGAATAACCACTTTTATCTCTTCTTTGATTTCAAAATTTAACTTTGCCCTTTTGCAGTATGCCAAGTCTCAGAACAACTCCAGGCTGTTTGAATTTCACTCAGCATTGAGGATATGTTGAGACTGTTCGCATGTGTTTCAGGATGTCGTTCGAACCATCCAGAACTCATTCAATATGGAAAACTAAGTGAGAACTTCTCAAGGGAACTTATTCTCTCTCCAGAGGTCATTGGAATTTCCTGTTTCTGTTTGGACTCAAAATATCACATGAAGTTCTACTTTCTCTGAATGCTTTGGATCCTGGCTTAACCCAGGAAGGCATAGTTTAATTTAAATGAAAAACACACACACATCACAGACTCTGCCCCACCTCCCCCGACTTCTGAGGCCTGTCTGGTTGACGAGAAGCTGTTTTCTGCCACCGCCACTGATCACGGATTGCACTCTCTTCACTTCACTAAGGAGATCTATCTTCCTCTCTGTAATTAACAACCACCCCTGATATTTTTTTTTCTCTAACTTTTATGCACTTTCAGGAGCAGATTGATCATCCCATATAGAAGGAAATGGATGGAAAAGAATTGGTAACTATTTTTACTTAATTGAAGGAAATATTTGCCTCTAAAAATTGAAGTTTCGTATAATCAAGCAAAATATCTTGATGTGTGTAGGGGTCAAGGCAGCCCTTTCCCTGCTATAGGTTTACGTAAGAAGACGGGGAGATATATTAATGTTCTCATTGCTTGAGCATTGGTGTCTTTCTTCTTTGATGTTTCCTCCCTAGGTGATTTATACCTAGAACATTCCTATTTGGCATGGTGTTAAAAAAAATTAACAACAAGCTGCCTGGCTACTTTTTTGGAGAAATGTAGAGAGCTTAGTCTGGGGTAATAGAAAGGGTACCCCCTGCAGTCCCTCTGACCATCTTGTTCCCATTTGCCTGATTAGAGATTAAACATCTTTCAGCCATGTGTGAACTTGGCACCCTTGAGATTCCCGCTAAAAGTTACATTTTTTTTGGACATCCTGCTGCACCCTCTGAGAAGTCTTTAAAGACTTCCTTCCAGCTGTCACCAAAAATGATGAAGGGTCATGTACTGACTGACTGGCTCTGATTGCCCCTGCCTATGTATACAATGGGCTGAAAAGCATTTCTTGCCATTTCTAAGGCAGTAGATTATTGGAACTATTACACCAATTTAAACCGGTTCTTTGTCTAACAGATGGGAGAGGCCAGGGCCTTGTACTGACAAATTCTTCTATGGACAAAATTCCTCTGTTGTTTGGGATAGCATCATAGATGATCCAGTCTCTCAGCAAGTCAAGTCAAAATGTAAAAGCAGTGTAGATTTACCAGGATCAACTGAAAGAATGCCTTGAAGCATCTAGTCTATAAAGTGTTTGTTAATATCCTATTTCCAATATAGACAAAAAAGTATCAGTTTGCCCTAAACTTTTTAAACCCAAGTCACAGTGTTTCCTCAAACAGGAAAGAGGTCATTGAGAAGAAGCCAAAAGGATTGTGTGTTGCTTCTTCCTCCCACTCACTGAGAATTTTGATGGCTCCTGCCCTTCTGAAAAACAACACAGATGAGTAGGTATGGGTCTAACAAAATCATGGCCCAGCGGTGCAACCAGCGTGCCCACTTTGTTTTCACAATTAAGTTGTTTGTTGATGTGCAGATGGCAGGCAAGATGGAGGTGGCAATAGGTGTGTAGTCTCTTCTGGGACAATTGTGTTTACCTTATTCCTGTCAACATTGATTAGAAATTAAAGAATTATTCACTTAATCTGAAAATTATTTGTCAATCATACAATTATAACCATAATAAACAGAAATGAATTCAAAGAACAATGAACTCATAATTCACTTTCTTAACAACTCCAAACTTTTCCATATTTTTTCCAGTTTTTGTTCATTATAATTCAGAGAAAATAGTGCTTTTCTTACATTTGAAAATTCTCATATTGTGTAACCAAATAGTTTAAAATGAGACATGAAGCTGTAGAGATTTCATGAAAACATACGTCTGGATATATCACATGGGGCAAAGAAAAGTGTGATTTAATGATAAAAATATACAAGCCACAAGAATTTATTACAGTTATGAGCCTTTATGCCAAAGTAACATAAAGGTGAATTAAAGCAAAAACTCATAGATATTTAAAAGAAAACTTAAAAACAAAAAATTATTCTGGCAGGTTTTACTATATCTCTTTCAGAGTTGAATAGTCTAAATAGATAAAACTAAGAAAAAGTACGAGACTTCTGGCCAAGATGGAGGCATAGGCGGTCACACTGTGCCTCCTCTCACAACCAAAATTAAGGACAACAAAGATTTAGAAACAAGAAAACAACCAGAACTCAGAAAATTGAGCTGTTTGGAAGTCCAACGATTCATCCAGACCGGTAAGAGGGGCGGAGTCACGGCAGGAAAAAGTGGAGGTGCGGATGGGAACGCAGGCAGCAGCGGCTGGCAGCCCCCAGGTGCACAGGTGGTGACTAGCAGACCCCGGGCACGGGGTGGCAACTGTGCAGACCCAGTAAGGCCAAACAAGATGGCTGGCTGACCGGGTGGTCCCACATTCACACGCAGATAATCCAGGCAAAGGGGAAGCGGTGGAAGGGACTGGAATCTGAGAGTGAGCAGAGCAAGCACCATTGTCTCCTCTCGAACCCCACCCCCACATACAGTGTCACTACCCAGCAACTAGGCTGTCCCACCCTGGGGAACACCTGAGGCTCCACCCCTCACTACGTAACAGCCGTGACTAGACCAAAAAAAAAAAAAAAAAACCCA
>PVKU01001164.1:0-13604 GCA_004027475.1 Anoura caudifer
TTTTTTTTTTTTTTTGTCAGTAAGAATTTTGCTGAAGACTGGGAACTTTCTTATTTTGACCCTCTGATGGCTCAGGATGAGAACAATCCCTATAGGACTTTTCCATTTCCACCATGTCCATACTGGTATTCATTGTTGTTTTCTATTTCTTCTTTTAGATGAGAAATTAAATATTAATTTCCCTTTGATATGAAAATTTGCCATTTTATTCCCTATAGTTACCACTCCTCTTAGTAAAATAATCCTGATTTTTATAACTGGGCAGAGTGCCACCCATATAAAGATAAATTTCCCTTGCAACTAAGTATGGCCAGGAAAGTGACTAAGCTGTTGCCAACAAAATGTAAGCTGAAGTACAGTGTGGCATTTTTGGAAAGTGTCTTTTAAAAAGCAAATGCACCATCTCTTTTACATTTTTTCCTTTCTCTTTCTGCTGTTGGAAATATCCATATATACAGCAGGTGCTTCTATAGCCATCTTGGGCCATGAAGTATCTTTAATGGAAATCAAGTAAATAAGAGCAACAGGATTGAAAGATTTGTGGTAATAGATAGCATACACCTACTATGTTAGCCTTGGACTGCAGTATTAATTATGGTGAAAGTCATTCTTCTTATGGAAAAAAGAGCCTCTCAATATGAAGACTCAGACAAGTTGGAAATTTATTTCCCTGTCATAGCATAGACAAGCAGGCTGTATGCCTCAAAGTCACTGCAGGACCCAGGCTGGCAGGCACTCTACCATCCTCAACACACGGCTTCTAGCTTGCCTTAGCCTTTACCATGTCAAGCCACAAGGAGCACATTTCCAATGATGGAAGACACTTAACAATTTTTCTCGTACTGTTTTGGTGAGAATGCAGCCTCTTGACCACACCTAAATCTGGGGAAGCTAAGAAATGGAGTTCAGCTGGAATTCCACTCCTGAGCCAAACAACAACTTTATTATAACAGAAGAGGGTAGAATACGTGCTCGTGAACAAAGAGCAGTCTGCGCCACAGCTGCCGATCTTCACATTGTGTAGTTGATTAAAAAAATACCACGCCATCTCATCTCACCTACACCATCTGTAACCTACATCTATCTGTCTCATTTAACTTACTTCACATGGGGCTTTTATTGTTCACAGCTGAACATAATCTTAATTGATACACTCCTTTCAGGTTTATTCAATAAATTTCTTATCTATGTCTCATAAATTTGGATTGTTAGATATTATCTTCCAGCTGTAAAATTCTAAAAATCATCAAAACTTTCTTTCTCATTGTTCTTAATGAACAACTAGCAGGTTAAAAAATAAGCAAAAAAAATATATTTTCTGCTTTGTGGCATTGTAGCAACTACTTCTAGAGGGCACATTGTGAGCTGCTATCTGGGGAAGGTGAGGAGAAGGTAAGAGTGGCTGAGAGTTAATCTCGTCCTTCACCAATGAAAGATGTTGTCAGAAGCAGCCACTAAGGTTTCTGACCACGGAGAATAGCAGCAGTTAGAATATCAGGTTACAGAGTCCTTTATGCTCAACAACGCTTCATCTTCTCATCCATCTGAGCAAGTCACTCCCACAGGATAAGGAAATTATATTAGTAAGAACACTTTTGTTTGCAAGTGACTGGAAACTTAAGCCAAAACAATTGAAGTAATGTATGACTGATATATCTAGAGATATATTTGTTTTGGAGAAATAGAATTATTTGGAAAAGAGCTTGGTTCTTGGTTCAAAATGCATTACCAGATTAATTTCTTGCTTCAACTTCTTGGATATCTCCCCCCTCCCCCCAACACACACCACCCCCTTTTCTTTTACTTTAAAATATTTTATTTATTTATTTTTCGAGCGAGAGAAAAGAGGGAGAAAGACAGGGTGAGAAGCATCATGTGAGTGAGAAACACTGATCAGTTGCCTCATGTATGCACCCTGACTCTGGACCGAACCTGCAACGTAGGCTTGTGCCCTGATTGGGAATCAAACTGGTGACCTTTCGCTTTGCAGAATGACACCCAACCAACTGAACCACACCAGTCAGGGCCCACCACCCTCTTTTCTTCTGATAGTTGAATCAGAAGATTCAAGCCCAAGCAACACATGAGAGAATCAGCTTTCCTAATCAGCAGCCCCAGAATTGAGTCTCATTGTCATAACTGAGCAGACTTGGCTTATATCCCTGACCGTGGCCCAAACACTGTGATCAGGGAAGTGGAACAAACAAAATGACTCAACTTTGGTCATACACTGCACATCTGGAGATCAAAGTGGAGTCAGCACATCAGCTGCGTGTTGGGAAGTCAGAGCACTGTGACCCTGAGAAGAAAGAGTAGTTGGTTAGTGGTAAGAACAACAGATAAAACCTCCATGCATTCTCAAGTGGAAAACCTCAGAGAAAGGTCAGGGTGTCATCTTGTTAATGTACCCATCTTCAAGTATAAAATCTCTGAGTCATGTGCAGTCCTCTGAGTCACATAAAGATGTTGGTCCTCATGGTCTTTAGACCTCATGGTCTTTAGAGTAAGTTTGGCTATCCCAGTATGTTCAATGTGCAAGGGCAGCTCATCATCCCATGACTAACGAGCAAGTTTAACCATCCTGACACACCCAGTGAGAAATGGTCGAGAAAGGGCAAAGTAACTGTTGTCAAAACATTTATTCGAAAAGCAGGGGGATATTTATCTGGCTAAGGGAGATACCACGATCACAAAGGTGGTTTTCCCAGGGCGAGGCTTACTTGTTGCACTCCATGTGTGCTGACCCCTGGGACCTCCCTAAATGTGGGGAACTCGACTGCATAATTTGTGGCAGTGGGGGACTGCATTCATGCTCTCTTTCAGGGGGAAAAAAAAAAAAAAGCAGGGGAATGGGAAATAATGCACACTAAATCCCAATTAATAGTATGCATCCTATTCTACAGGCATAGAAAACAATGATACACTGCCTTGGCAAGGAAAACTTTGGTCAGTCAATCTGGTTGACCTTGTCTTTGGTTCTGTTCTCTGAGATCATTACCCATCATTACTTTTTTCTCATAGCTCTGCTTCCAGTCTGGGGAAGGATCTCTCTTGCGCACTGTCCTGCTCAAGAATTGGGTTCTGGGGAGGATGTCCTTCAGGGAGCCATGCCTTTTTTGGAGGTCACTTCATCTTGGTATCTGTCAGGGACCAAGGGACTATTTTAGGTGTTAACCAGAAACCTTTATTGACCTAACTCTTTTCCTCATCCAATTTTACACTCTAGGTTCTAATTTTTACAAAACACCATTGCAGGAATTAAATTTAATATATACAGTACACTTGAAAACATTAAAAAGCTCAATTCAAACTGGCTTAAGGAAAAGGTAGAATTTAGCGATGTTGATAACTGAGAAATCCAATGGCAACATTGGCTTCATTCAGGTAGAATTTGTTTACAGACACACACCAATCTTTATCTATTAACCTACTTCTTCTAGATCTGTTCTGTTCTCAGATCTTTATATGGTTGCTTCCAGCAGCTTCACGCTTACATGAGAATTTTACCTAGGAATCCTTGTTACACACACACGCATACAACCCAACACACAAACCCACACTTCACATGTGGATGGAAAAGTGGAGATTGCTGGGGTTTCCTCATATTCCCCATTTGGGAAGAAACTTGAAAGCCTGGATTCCCCACATGGGGTGCTGAGTCATAGAAAATGTATAGCTTAACCTAAACCTCACCATCCCAGCAAAGGGAGCAGTGCAGTCAAAGTACTGTGTAATTTGTATTTTTGGCTTTGTTCCTCTGAATACTTCCTGTGCCTGAGCATACTGAAGAATGAACATTTACATCAGGGCAGCAACAACAGTCACCAAGATGACAGTAGCACCCTCTAACATGCTGTGATGGTTCGTTTGACTTATCAGTTTAGCTAGGCCACAGTGCCCAGATGTCTGTTTAAAGGCTTGCCTGGAAGGCATTTATTTAGATGAGATTAGCATTTGAATGAGCAGACTTTGAGTCAAGCAGATCAACATCATAATGTGGATGGGCCTCAGCCAATCAGTTGAAGACCTTAAGACAAAAAAGACTGACATTGCTACCCTCTGTCAGTCTTTGAGTAGAAATTCTACTCACACAGTCTTTGAATACATGCTGTAGCATTCAACTCTTCCCTGGGTCTCCAGCTTGCTGGTCTACCAAGCAGATTTTTTTTTTTTTTTTTTTTTTTTTTTTTTTTTTTTTTTTTTTTTTTTTACTTGCCAGCCTCCACAATCACAAACCAATTCCTTAAAAATCAGTCTCTCTCTCTTCACACACACGTGCATGCACACACAGCCTGCTAGTTCTGTTGCTCTAGATAACCCTAACATACCTGCTAACGTGGAGGTGGCTCTAATACACTGGGCGGAGCCAACTGAGTCGTTGGGTTAATTACCTTGGATTAGTTCCCTATTGCTGCTGTAATGCATCATCATAAATATAGTGGCTTAAAATAGCATACTTTTATCACCACGTAGTTTTGGAGGTCAGTGGTCTGACACACATGTCACTAGGCTAAAATCAGGGGGTCAGTAGGGCTGCACTCTTTCTGGATGCTCTGGGAAAAATGTGTGTCCATCCTCTTGCCCTTTTCAGCTCTAGAAGTCACATGAATTCCTTGGCTTGTGGCGACTTCCTCCATCTTCAATGCCTGCAGTGTGGCATCTTTCAACCTCCCTTGGAGTCTGACTCCTGCCTCTCTCTTCTAAGAATTCTTACGGTCATCTTGAGTCCACCTGGATAATCCAGGATTACCTCACTCAAGAACTTTAATCACATCTGCAAAGTCCCTTTTACCATGTAAAATGACATATTCACAGGTTCCAGAGGTTAGGACATGGACCTTTTTCTTGGTGGGGGAGGGGATCATTATTTTGCCTAACACAGCCCTTTTAAAAATATTGTCGTTTTGTGGTGTGTTTAGTCACCCATTCACCAAGCACTTACTGAGTGCCTGCTACTCTGCTGTTGTAGAAGTTGGTGTTTCAGTTGACAGTAAACAAGACAGGTCTGGTTTTCATGCTCATGGAGCTTATATCTAATAGTGCCAGACACAAAACTGGTAAGTAAATAAATATGTATAATTAGGTAATTACAAATAGTGATAAGAAATCTGAAAAAAAAAATAAAATGGACTAGTGTAATAACTGGAGGTAGGGTGAGGTAGCTTCTAAGGTCAAGGTTTTTGAATTGAGACTTGAATTAGGAGAAGCCACCATCCATATCAAGATACATGAGAAGAACAGGCATATTTCAGGCAGAGGAAACAGCCATTGCTTAGGCCTCAGGTAGTGATTAGTGTGATGTGATTGAGGAAAAGGTCATTCTAGAACACAGGGGACACCTGGTACATGGTAGTGTCAGACATCTAAGCAGAATGGGTCATGCAGGGCTTTGCAGGTCGTAGCAAAAAGGTTTGGTTTATTAAAGAGCGTGAAGAGCGATTATTTCCCCCATAGGATGGTCCTTGGTACAGAAACATGATTGCACCAAGGACCTGCTCCTCAGGTAAGTTGCTGATTGCCCTTTTCTGACTAAAATTTGTCAAGAATTCGCTCATGTAGGTCCTATCCCTGGTGGCAATTTTACCCCATAGAATCCTTCCTACTGCATCAGCAAGGTGCCACTGTCAGGCAGTACGGCTGCGGAATTTAAACAGCAAAATATTTTGAGCTTACATATAAATATCCGAATTTCCTAAATCATTTTTCAAGTGTGTTTTGCCTACGTGGAAACATCCACAGAATATTCACAGGAAAAGAAGAAATTAGAAGTATTGTCTCTTAGCTCAATGATTTCCCATTAGCTTCTTATCACTACCCAATTCAAAAAAAATAGCTGCCTGCCTCTCCCCCACCCCAACAAGCTTCTATAAGATCTATTTTAGGTTTCTTCACTTCACAACAGGAGAAAGTCTCTGTGTTTCCCAACATATGCAAACCTGCAGGAAAAATGCTGAAAGTAAATGAGAAGCTTGCTTTGGTAATCTTGCAGTGTAATTCATCTTGGAAAAACAATGTTTCAACCTTATTTTAAATATACAACTAAAAAAAGTACCCTTTGCAATATGGGCAATTAGGCCAGGAATCAGGAACCTTAGTTAGGCAGCAATTTGAGATTCAGAGTAAGGAAATAGCATATTAACCACAATGCTTTGTGAAACTAACAACACACACGGGTTGGCTTGATGGTTGGTAAATGTCTAACTCTAGCTCTAGCTTTACTTCTTTTCACAGCTCTATCCATATCTGATTTCTCCCTTCCCATCTATTCTCCCCCATTTCATTAATTCATGGTGTATCCTTTCCGTTTCTTTTAGCAAAAATAAGCAAATACATGCATATTGTCTCTTATTTCTTTCCAAAGAAGGAAGCATATTACCTTGTACTTGTACTTTGCCTCCACCCTCCCCCCACCCCCCCCCATAGCTTTGAAATAGTTCCAGGTCAGTTTCTTTCTCTCTCTTCCACTCTCCCTCCCCTTCCTCTTTTCTTCTAAGTTGTTTCACACTACTTCATTTTTATGGTCATACTACAATGTTTTCAGTCTCATATGAATGACTACCTGGGTTGTTTTTACATATTGCTATTATATGTATAGGATGCTGCATATATAACTTCGGCTTTGTGTCTGTGGGAGTGCATCTTTAGCACATTCCTAGAAGCGAGATTGTTGCGTCGCAGGGTATGCACGTGTAGTTTGGTTAGGCATTGCCAAGCCCCCTTCTCACTGGACTGGACTGTTTTGCACTGCCATTAGCGATTTGTGACTGCCTGCTTCCCATCACCTCACAGAGCAGGTTGTTAGGCTTTTTCCATTTTTGTTTGTATGATAGCTAAGGACTTGGATCACACAATACATTTCATTAGCATTTCTTTTGTTTTGAGTAAAGTTGAACACTTTTCTCATATTTAAATATCAGAGGTAATCATGAAATTGTGTATTTGTGGTTTGACCCACTTTTCTGTAAGATTTTTATATTTTCCTCTTTGATAATAAAAAATTCTTTATGTATTAAGAAAATCAGCTTTTTATCGTGGCATTCAGATATTTTTAGTGCCATTTTCTTTAGATTTTTATCAAGGTTTCATTGTCATATAATTTGTTTCTGTTTGGTAAAATGAACCACTCTTTTATTGCAACTGGGTTTTGAATCCAAGTTTTAAAAAATTTTCCCACTCCAAGCTCGTAAAAAATTCACCCAGGTTTTCTGCTAATACTCAAGTGATCTCATTTTTACACTTACATTTCAGATTCATTTTGAATTTTTTCTGGTGCACTGTGTGAGTTATGAATCTAATTTTATCTTTTTTCCAAATGGTCGTTCATCTGTCCCAAATTTATAAAATGTCCATGTTTTCCCCAGTGATTTGAGATATTACTTATACAAAATCATCATATGCACTTGGGCCTATTTGTAGGCTTTCTACTGTGTTTCATTGGTACATGTATTTATGTGCAATTTCACATTTTTAATCAAGATTTTGTAGCATATTTTAATGTCTAGTGGAGCTAGTTCTTTTATATTTTTCTTCTTTTCCAGAGATTTTCAAGCTATTTTGCATGTTTATTTTTTCATGTAATCTTCAAAAACAGTGTATATTGATCCAGGAAAAAGCATTTTGTATTGGGATCACACTAAATTTGTATATTAAATTGAAGAAAACTGATCTTTACGATGTTGAATCATCCTAGCCAAGAACAAGTGTGTGCTACATGCCATTGTGTCATCTGCGACTCCTGGGATGTCCACAATGTCGCATCCTCAACAGCCCTGCTTATCTCCTGTGCACTCATACCTATGGCTTCTTTTAGGGAATCAATCCGGGTCATATTCAGGCATCTTATTGTTAGTCAAGAACAAGTATGTCCTTCCATTTGTTATGTCTTTGTCTTCATCAGAACTATTTTCAATATATATGCTTTGCCCATTTCTTGTTAAGTTTATTCCTAAATACTGGGAAGGGGTAAGAATCATGAGAGAAATTTCTATGATAATGCCCAATTGTTTGTTGTCTGTATACAGTATTCTCCTTTCATCTGCAGGGCATATGTTCCAAGAACCCAGTGGATGCCTGAAATCATAGATAATACAGGAAGATATATATATATGTGTGTGTGTGTGTGAGTGAGAGAGAAAGAGAGATTACACATACATACATACATACATATAATGAAACATTTCTTCCTATACATACATACATACCTATGACAAAATTTAATTCATAAATTAGACACAGTAAGAGATTAACAGCAATAAACAACAATAAAACAATTATAACAATGATCTGTACTACAGGTTGTATGACTGTGGTCTCCCTTTCTCTCTGATAACTGACCTAATAACCCAGAGAGCTTTTAAGTGACTAGTGGGTGGGGAGCACACATAATGTGGATACAATGGACAAAGAGATGATTGACATCTCGGCTGGATGGGGCTGGGTGGCATGAAATTTCATCATGCTGCACAGAAAGGCACACAAATTAAAACTTATGAATTGTTTAATTCTGGAATTTCCGTTTAATATTTTCAGACTGCTGTTGACCATAGGCAACTGAAACATGGAAAACAAAGTCACAGATAAAGAGGAACTACTATAGATGTCACCATGGCTAAGTGTTGCGTATGTTAGTTATGAATTCACTTACATCTTTCTTTGTGACATATGACTAAATTCTGTAAAATTTCCATGTATGTTAGGAAAAAAGATATGTTCAACTTTTAAAGTAGAAACTTCAATATGCCTGTGAATTGAGGCTTAATAATTCGATTAGTCAAATTATCCATATCAATTTTTGTGTATTTGATTTGACAAAGTATATTAATATTTTAAATGTTTCCCAATCAAAAAAGTTATATTTCTCTAAATTGTTCCTTGTGTTTATAAACACAGTCTACTAATTTGAACTTATGGTACACAGCATATAACATTTTATCTCTAGTATATCTTTCTTGTACACTGTAATTATTGTGAAGGTAATTATCTGTTTCATATTTTTTCTTAATGTTACCATACTGCTTTATATTTTTCTATCACAACAATTTTTTGTTCTTTTTAGTTTAAGTTTTCCTTTTACTTTTTAAGTTGTAAGTTTAAGTTTTACTTTTTATATTAAGTATATTTATTTTGAGGAGACTCCTATTTTTATGGCAATAGTGCAATTTTACCAGATGTTTACAAATTTAATAGCTATCACTCAACTTTTTCCCCAAAGTGAATATAGTGATTTACATCCCCACCAGCAGCGGATGAGAGTTCTGGGTGCATAACATTTTTACAAAAGCCTATAATTTTTGCCCAATTAATGGCTGCAAAAAACTCTCATTGTGAGGTATTTTAAAATATCTTTTCTGAATTTGAGGCAGGGTGGGGGACTATGTCCACCACTTCTACAAACTGCTTGTTCAGATACTTGCTAACATTTGTTTACTTTGTTAATATTTTAGAGTTCTCCAAATATTCTGAATGCTAATTCTCTGTCAATTATATTCATTGATAATATTTCTACCAGTGTTGGTTCATTTTAATTTGTAAATTATGCTTTATAATAAAAAGTGTAGTATAAATAAATCATTGATCTTTAATGCCAATACATTATGAATCTTTTTTGTTGACATGTTTTTTTATATCTTACTTAAAAATCATTCACTGAGATTCTTAAAAATAATCTTCAACATTGTCTTCTGAGATTTTACAATGTTTCTTTTTTGCTTTTAATTTTAATACCTCTGGAACTGACATTTTTGCAAAATGTGGAGTGGATGTAAAAGTTATCATCTTTTTTCTGTAAGAATAACCAATTTTACCACCACTTTGCATTAATAGTTCATCACTAGAACATGACCATGTTAGCACCTTGGTCTTGGACTTCCCAGCTTCTGGGACTAAGAGAAATACATTTTTGTTCTTTATAAACTACTCAGCCTGTGATATTTTGGTATCACTGTTCAAATGGACTAAGACAGAAAACTGGTATCAAGAGTGGGGATGCTTCTGTAAAAAAATACGTTGAAATAAGAACATCCAAACCTGTAGGGAACTTGTATAAAATTTTATTGGAGCCAAATGGAGGATATGACCAGAATCAGATCTCAACAGACTAAGAAAATGCTTTCTAAGAATGACAGTGTGCAGCTTCTTTGGCGCATTTGGAATTAAGGGGGGGAATTTAGGGAAGGCCACATGAAGGTGGAAGGAAGCAAGGTGAGGGTTAGATTACAGTGTCATTGACATGATAATGCGCTTTCTCAAGGTGATTTTTTTCTTCTGAGGACTCCAAAAAGATGCATTTCAAAGGTATGTTAACCTGGACACAAAGAAACAATGGACAGGACTTGCCTAAGGCAGACAAAATTTTTACTAAAGAAGGCATTTGTCTGGGGCATGACTATCTACCGTGACCTGCCAAGTTAGGAATTTATGATCAGATCACCCTGTACAGTTACTTTCTGTAGAACACTTTTTTTTTGTCCATAAATACCTAATAATAGGGAAGTGGCTTTGGAATTGCAACGTAAGAAATGCTCAAACCAGTAAAGAATTTTTATGAGTTTGAGTCAAACTGATGACAATTGCTGGGAAGCAATGTCTCAATGGATTGAGAAAATGCTCCAGAGAATAGAAGTTCTGCACCTTATTTTTTTATACATTACAGTCAAAAGAGGAGGCATAAGTAGGTTACATGAGCTCCACTGGTGATAGATTAGGGAGGTGGGAGAAAGCAAAGCGGGGAAACTTCTGGGATTGGATAAAAAGTAAAATGCTAGACATATACGTCCTTTATATAGGTGGGTGCAGGGTAGTTAGGTCAAAAATTAACATGATAACAATAAAAATGAGGGGATATATGTTCTGTGCTCTGGCACTAACTCTAACCCTAACCTTAACCTTAAGTGGTTGTTATGCTGGGAGGGGTCTGGAAAAAGGGAAGTTACCTTGACATTCCAAAAATATGTTATCTAGATGCAAAAGACAATAGACAGGCTCAGTTAAGGTAAAGGCTGACTTTTGTCAGGGAAGATTCTAGCCTAGGGCAAGACTGCCACCATAAATTGCTTTTAGTTAAAAAGTTTTTATTGCAGATCATCCTATGTGGTTACTTTCAGTCTCTGAGTTTGTAAGGCTGCCACACAGGCTTCCTCTGAGTTTGTCAGGTTTAGTAGGTGGCCCCTTTTTGTTCATAGAGTGGGTAATGGGTAGAGGTTGGAAGAGTTGGAGTACATTTTAGAAAAAGCCTACATTGCTGTGAATGAACTTTGAAGGCATTTCTGACCAGAGCCCAGCAGGAAAAGAGGAGAGCTGGAGAGAAAGCCCGAACCTCCTTAGGGAATAGCTAAGTGGTCATGAACGGAATGTTGGTAGAAATATTGATGGTAAAGGCCATTCTAATGAGGTATCAGAAACGCATGAGGGGAATGTTATTGGAGAGTGGGGGGAAGGCTATTTCACTGTAAAGTTACAGATACATTGTCTGAATTGTGTTCATGCCCTAGAGCTTTGTGGAATGTAGACCTTGTGAGCAATAAAATTGAATATTTGGCTAAACAAAGTGTTAAAGATACAGCTTGGCTTTTCTTGAATGGTTATGGTAAAGTGAGAGAAGAGAGAACTGACTTCAAGATGAAATTGTCAACCAAAAGGGAAGCAGAACTTTAAAAAATTAGAAAATTCTCAGCCCATCCATATTGCAACAATGAAAAGGCATTTGAAAAGATCATTATGGGTGTGAACCACAGGTATTATCAGCCACCCCAGCAGGAAAACAGCCAATTGGAACTGAAGAGAAAGCAGCCAGGAAAGAATGAAAGAAAGTCCTGGGACTTCTTAGACTTCACTGGACAGAAACTTAAAGCTATTCAGCTATGAACATGCAAAACTCTTCAAAACAAAGGAAGAAGGAAGCCAAAGGTGATCCAGAGATCTTAAGGGCTATCTCCTTGATTTCAAGGGGAGCGGTGACATTCAACAGGCCACATGACCCCACCCAAAGATGTGGGGGCCAAAACCCCTGCCCAGCAGGGATGTGCAGCACAGCTACTTCCACTGAGATTTTTGAAGATGCAGCTGCCTGAAGCTATGAGCATTTGACTCAGAAAGAGGGCCATGCTAGGGAAGTTCCCAGCAGAGTCAAAGGGGAAGGTCATTGCTGAAAAGCTGCAGATTCAATTCAGTCTGGGAACGCCACAGGCACAGGACTCTAACCATGAGAGCAGCAAAGTGAGCTGCACCCAGCAAAGCCAAGGGGGCAGGACTGCCACTCCAGTGGGTCTCAAAGGCAGGACCTCTGTTCCAGTGGGTCTTAAGAAGTGGGCCTTAAGGGTTATTGTGTTTTTTTTTTTTTTTTAAGATTTTATTTATTTATTTTGTAGAAAGGGAAGGGAGGGAGAAAGAGAGGGAGAGAAACATCAATGTGGTTGCTTCTTGTGCAGCCCCTACTGAGAACCTGGCCCCAGACTGGGAATCAAATTTGCGACCCTTAGATTCTCAGGCTGGCACTCAGCCACTGAGCTACACCAGCCAGGGCTTTAAGGTTTTAAACTTGCTCAGGACCATCGTTAGCAACAGTATTTAGCTAGATATTAAGGAAAGAGAGCAAAGGGAACTGTACATTCAGCTTAATAAACTGCGAAGCACATGTCTGTTTGCTTGCTCAGCCAGGAAGCTTCACACTCCAGGGGATTATAAGCATTGTGCTCTACGAAGAGAATTAACACTCCTTCATTCCCGACTCTGGTACCAGATTGCCAGGTGGGAGCAGGGGAAAGCAAGCACATGCACAATAGAAGTCAAAAGGGTGCATGGGGCAAGGTGTTAGACCATAGAGGCCTGCCAGTCTAGCTTGAGGAAAGAAGTGATTGATTGGAAAGTGGGCCCATTTGAAGTGAGCAAAAGTTTGGGAAGTTAATTGGTTATTTTGAGAAAGCAGCTGATCCATCTCAAACCCAAGCTCTTGCTTGGAACCCCAGGGGAACAAAAAAAAAAAAAAAAAAACCTTTCTCTTGCTCATGACCTGCCCTCACATGTTGCCACTCACCTGTACTCTTATAATAGGGTGCAGCCAAGAGGGGGGCCCCGAAAAGGGAGTTGGAATGGGGCCCAGAACTCTGGGTGTCCAGGAAATATTAGACAGACATATATGATGTCCTCACCCCCTTCCCCTCAGGTGTGTGTTGAGGGAAGGGACAAATGGAGCAGGGCAATTGAGTTGTTTTGCATAGCAATGGTTTTGCAGATAACCTCCAAAATGGTCATTTAACATATCTATAACCTTTAACTGGTTTCATAGATATGTTAAACAGCTGTGGCCATGCTCTGAGCTAGGGGGGATGGAAAGGACTTCCCCAAGGACGTGACTGGGGGAGGAACCCCAAGTTAAAGCGCCTGCGTGGGAGCTTGGAGAAGATTGGCTCCAGAAAATGAGGACGCGCCTGCCCAAACTCATGATGGCATCCCAATAACCTTGGAAATATACGGCAATGCTGGCAGGTGTAACCGATTGTAGGAGGAGTCGGAAATAGGGCTGCAGAGGAGGTTTGGCGCCAGTATTTAAAACAGAGACGCGGCAGCCATTAGAGAGATCCATGTGGTTTCACCAGAGAGCAGGACCT